>JALPQD010000105.1:2243899-2792164 GCA_023101885.1 Typhlomys cinereus | reverse complement strand
CCCACCCCCCCTCCCTCCCCTCCCACAACCCCACGACCCTACCCCCCCCCTACCCCCTCGGCCCACCCTACATCCCCAGCCTCCCCCACCCCCCTCCAGACCTCCCCCACCCCCCCTCACACCCCCCCCCCCTCCCACCCCACCCCACCCCGCCCCACACCCCCCACCCCCCATCCCCCCCCGCCCCCACCCCCACCGCTCACCCCTCACCCCCCACTCCCCCCCCCCACCCCACCCCGCCCCACTACCCCCCACCCCCCCCCCTCCCCCCATCGCCCAGTCATCCTCCCCCACCCCCCCCCCCCCCCCCCCCCCACCACTCCCACCAACTGCCCGCCCGTCGCCTCCCCCCGCCCTCCCCCCACACCCCACCAGCCCCCCCACCCCACCCCCCCCCCCACTCACCCCACCCCCACCCCACCCCACCCCCCCCCCCCCCCCACCCCACACCCCAACCCCCCCTCCCACCCCCCCCCCCCCCCCGCACCCCCCCCCCTCCTCCCCCCCCCCCCCCATCCCCCACACACCCCGCCTCACCCCCCCACACCCCATCCCGCTCCTCCACCCCACCCCCCCAGCCCCCCCCCCCCCCCCTCCGCACTCCCCCCCCCGCCCCCCCCACCCCCCCAACCACCCCCAACACCACCCCCCCCCCTCTACCCCCCACCGCCCCCGCACCGCCCACCCCCCACTCCGCCGACACCAGCCCCCCCACACCCCGCAACACCTCCACCCCACTCCCCCCCTCCACCCCCCCCCCTCCCCCCCTCCGCTAGGTCGCCCCACACCCCCCGCCCCCCCATCCCACCTCCCCCCACCTGCCCCCCCACCGGCATCCCCCATGCCCACTGACCCCATCCCCTTCCCCCCACCACCTCCCACCCACCCCCCCGTACACGCCCCACCCACCCCCCCCCTACGCCCCCCCAGTCCCTCCCCCCTCCGCCGCCCCTCCGCCACCCACCCCGCCCCCCGCGCCCCCCGCCCCCCCATCTCAACCCCGACCCACCCACCCCTCCCCCCCGTGCGCAAGCCGTCCCGCTCCCTCACCCGCCTCGGCCCCCACCAACCCCACCACCACCCAACCCGAGAAGACCCACCTCCCCCCGCCCCCTCCCCCCGCCACACCCCAGAGAAGACCCCCCACCCCCGCCCCCCTACCCCCCCCCCCCCCCCACCCCACCCCACCCCCCCCCCCCCCCACCTAAACACACAAACCCCTTCCACGCCCCCCACCCAACTCCTTCAACCCGCACCCCACCGACCCAACCCCACACACCCCCCTCTCACTCCAACCACCCCCGCCGCCACCACCCCAACACCCACCCCAGCCCCCCCACCCCCAACCACAACCCCAACACACCCCACCACCACACCCCCCCCCCCCAACCGCCCCGGCAGCCTCCCCCCACCAAAAAGCTTCCCCCGACCCTTACCACCACGCCAGAGAAACCCACCCCACCCCGCAACCAAAACACCCCCCAACCCCACTACAACCCCCCCCGCAACACCAACCCCCACCCAAACCCCAAATCAAGCCCCCCCCCACCCCCAACTCCGCCCAAAAACCACACCCCACAAAAATACGAACAGCCACCCCCCCTTCCCCCCATCCCAACCCCCCACAACCCCCCCACCACCCAGGCACATACACCCCCCGACCACCAACCCCCCCACCCACCCCCACCCAACCACCCCCACTACCACCCCCAACCCCACACGCCCCCCACGCGCAACCACCGCGCTACCCCCGCCACAAACACACACCCAAATCCCACACCCACCCCAACCCCTTAGCCCCACCACGCCCCCTCAAGTACACCCCACCCCCCCCCCTACCTCCCTACCCCACGAACCCCCCCAGCAACACCCACACCCCCCCTAACACCCCACATTCGCCCCCAAACCCAACACCTACACCCCCCCAAAAACCGCCCCCACCACAACCCAACCCCGAGACCCACACCCCCAACCCGTCCCACTCCATCCCAATACGAACCCCCCACCCAAACACCCCCACCCCCCGACCCACCCCCCCCCCAACCCCCTCACCCCAAAAACCCACATCCTATACACAAAACACCCACTTCAACCCCCCCACCCCCCACCCACCCACAAAACCACCACACCCCTCCCACCAACCACCATCCCCCCACACCAACCCACGAACACAAACACAAACCCCCTCCTCACCTGCAGCCAACCCCCCACAGACCCAACATCCCCCCACACCCCCCCGCGCGATCATCACCCCGAAACCCACGACTCACCCCCACCAATAACCCCCCCCCCACCCACCCATCAATCCCCCACACCTCCAGCAACCCAACAAAAACCACACATTCACCCACAAACAACCCACCCCCCCAGTACACACACCAAAACACAATACGACACACCACCACATTCCACCCCCCACCCCACACACCACACACCAACTCCACATCCTACAACCTACCGAACTCAAACCAAAAACCCGAAACAACACAAAAAAAACAAAAAAAGCAAAATAAAAAAAACAAAAAAAACACCCAAAAAAACACACACGAAAAAATCATACACGCCAAACCAATAAAACCCAAAAAATAAACATCAACAGGCCACAATGAAAAACACAAATAATAAACAACAAAACAACAATCACAGAAAAACCAACAAACAAAATAGCAACAACAGTAACACTGCACAAAACAACGAAAAAAAAAGCAAACGAGATACACTAACAAAAAAAAAAAAAAAAGACAAGAAAACAAAAACAAAAGAAAAAACAACACACAAAAAAAAATAAAAAAAAACAAAAAAAAAAAACAAAAAACAAGAACCAACAAACCAAAGCACAAATAAAAGCAAAAATACAAAAAAACAAAAAAAAAAAAGAAAAAAAAAAATACGATAAAAAAAAAAAAATAAAACAAAGAGAAGAAAAAAGACAAATAAATAAAAAAAATCTAAAGAATACAGCAAACAACAATAAAAAAAACAAAGTAAACAAAACAAAAAGAAAAAAAATCACAAAAGACAAAAAAAAAAGCATTAAGCACGAAAAAAGAATCAGAAAAAAAAAACAAAAAAAAAACCACCCGACTCCAATCCCCACCCAAAGCAAAATCCATAACGAAGCACTCGAGCAACAAGCCGCACCACCCAGCCAGCACTAACACCCCAAAACAACAACACACCTAAAAACACCGCCCCCCCACCCCCACGCCACCACACCCAAAAAACAACGAGAACAAGAACGACGACGGTCACAAAACCCACAACAACAGAACACCCCATAACAACCATAAACCACCAGACAAACAACCCCCCAAAACCCCCCCACTCAAAAAAAGCAATCAGCAACCAAAACCCACCGGCCATAACCAAATTAAACAAACAAGAAATCCCTAACACACATCCAGCCCGAACAAGCCCAAAACGACCCACCCAACCAAACAAAAAAAAAAAACCATCCCCCCTCCAAACACCCACCCCACGCCTCATCAACCCCACCCACACACACCACCAACCCCACGCCTCACCCTACACAACCTCCCCACCCAAACGTTCGCCCCCCGCCACCCACACAACCCACAACCCACACACGCAACCTACTACACGCTCACCATCCCACCCCCCACCCCCCTTCCCACCCCCCTCAACCGCCCACCCCCCCCACCGCCCGCCGACTCCACAACCCACAACACGAACCAACAGCACTACCCCCCACGCCCGCTCCCACCCCCGCCACCACTAACACACCCACACCCCAACCCCCCCCCCGCCCACCCCCCACCCCCCCAACCCACCCAACACACCCCCTCAGCCCACCCTCGCCCACCCCCCCCCTCCCCCCCGCAGCTCCACCCCCCCCCCGAACGCTCCCGCGCCAGAACCGCCACCCCCACCCACCCATCTTCACCCCAATCACCCACCCCAAGGCCACCCCACCACACAAAAACACCACCCCCACCCACCCCCACCGCCGCCACCTGCCTCCACCCCCCCCACCCCCCCCACCACTACCCCACCAACACCCTCCACTCAAAAAACCGCCAACCCCCCGACACCATCCACTCCCCCAACCCCCCCCCGCCCCCACTACCCCCCCCCCGCCACCCCTCACCCCCCACCCCACCACCCCCAACCACACCCG
The DNA here is from genome assembly GCA_023101885.1 of Typhlomys cinereus. Lineage (NCBI taxonomy): Eukaryota > Metazoa > Chordata > Mammalia > Rodentia > Platacanthomyidae > Typhlomys > Typhlomys cinereus. Next base: position 2,788,026 of record JALPQD010000105.1, on the reverse strand, counting down.
CATTAAAACCCCCTACCAACCGCCCCCCCCCCCCCCTCCCCCCTCCCCCACACGCCCTCCGCAGCCAAACCATCCCACCTCCCCCCCCCATCACACCAAACCCACACACCCACCCCGACTATTTCCACTCCCCCTCCACAACCCCCCCCCCCAAACCACACACACAACCCCCGCCCCCCCCCAACACCCCCCCCACCCCAACCACCCCAACCCCCCCCACCCCGCCCACCACAACACCCCCCCCCACACCAACAAACCCCACCGCACCAACCCCAACACTACCTCCCCACACCCCCCCACCCTCCCGAGCGCCAGACACCCCACACTCCTCCCCTCACCAACACCGCGCCCCCAACCCCACCCAGACACTCCCCCACCAAACACTACACCCCACCCACCCCAACTCCCCACAACCACCCCCGACCCCCCTCCCCCCCAACCCCCCCCCCCCCCCGCAACCACAACCCTACACCCACCTTCAACCCTCACAAAACAAACCCACCATACAACTCACCCCCATCACCCACACCCCATCAACCCCCCACCATACCACGCCCCAAAACCAAATCCCCCACTCCACCCCCCCCACACCACCCCACCTCACAAACCACCCCCCCCCCCCCCCCCACCCATCCCCACCCCCCCCAAACCCCCCCCAAACCACCAACCCCCCCCGACCCGCCACCCCCATGCCCCCAAAAGAAAAGAACAACCACAAGAAGTACAGAAAAAACAACATAACACCACACCCCCCCCACAACTCAAAAAAATCACAACAACAAACAAAGAAAACCACCACACACCATAACAAACAACAAAAAAAAACAAAAACAAACACAAACAAGAAAAAAGACAAAAAAACACAACAAAAATACCGCACACAAAAAACCGCAAAATAATAAGAAAACAACCAACCCCAAACCCTCCCACATAAAAACCCAAAAACCACACAAACCAACCGAAAAAAAACAAAAAAAAACAATTCTAAAAAACATAAAAACAACCACAACCCAAACCCCACATACCAACAGCCAAGACACCACACAACACTACACCCCACACACATCCCCCACCCCACCCACCCCCCACCACACCCCACACCCCACCAACCACACCCCACGACGACCCAACCAAACCCTCCCCCTTCCCTCCCCCCCACCACCCACCAACCCTCCCCCACCCCGTCCATCGCCCCCCCACCACACCCCCCAACCCACCCCCTCTACCACCCCACACCCCACTCATCCCCGGCCAGTACCCCCACCCCACCAAAACAACCCCCCCCCACCTCCCCACCCCCACCTCCACCACCCCCACGACACACCCCCCCAAGCACCCCCCCCCCGCCAGACTACAAACCCCCACCCCCACCCCTCCACCCCCCCCCCAACGTCACCCACCCCACGAAACACCATACCAAACACCCCCCCACCACAAACCCACCCAACCCCCCACAAACCGACCTATCGCCCCCACTCCCCCGCCCCCCCCAACCACCCACAAACACCCCCCCTACCGCCACCCCCACAGCCCACACCCCCGCACCAACAAAAGAAACAAACAAGAAAAAACAGACAACGCCAAACCCACCACCTTCAATCCTACCCTACCCGCTCCCACAACAACTTCAAATCACAAAAAAACAAATCGACAGAGTCGGGCCCACATAAACATACAGATAAACACATATCCATCATGCAGATATCATGGTCGTTTTGATCCCTCCACCCCCCCACAAAATCTTTACCAGGGGAGAATAGACGCAAATCTGTCATCTTTAATAGTTTCCTATTGAGGTTGTTACTTCTTCTGACCACTAGAGGACGACACACCTGGGACGTGCTCTGCTTCTTGACCCCCCCACCAGACAGCACTCGGTGTGATCTGATCCTCCCCCCATGTGGTTGGTCTCTCCAGTGGTAACTGCCGCGCGTCACTCTCTGGCTTCCTTTGAACTTTATCTTCTCATCCTCAATACTTGTTGAAAGGCCACAGTCTTTTTACATGGTCGCTGCCTTATCTAATTTTGAGATACGATTTCTCTGCACTCTGCTGGCTACCTGTATACAGACTTCCAATAGCACCACCTGACCTGTCACTCAACTCAGTGCTTTCCGCATGCAGAGCCGTGCCTGGAACATGCTGGAGGGTACCCGGACCTCCAGATCTCATCTCTGCTGTGCCTGATGGTCATGGTGGGGTACACCTGAGAGGAGAACTCCAGAGAGAGGAAACTGAGGTGTTGACACCAGTTAACCTGCACGGAGTTACACAGCTTGCAAGGACTCATGTCTATTTCAAACGGATTTCTGTCACACTCCTCATACGCAAAGGAAGATGACCTTTATACATTATGACAAGATTTGATTTGGGTTATTTTCAACAGATACCAATGGGAATAGCATTGATCAATTGCCTACAAGCTGTCATTCCTGGTAACTCATGACTTTGAGTGGCCATTGAGTGTCTCACAAACCCACTCTTTCAGGGAAGTGTCACACACTTATATCATCTACATTCCAGTGACATTGACAGAGGTCGAGATTGTCCACGTCGCCTACAATACGGTGGAAGTGTTGCTGCCACGTCATGAATTATGTTTCAGACAGACAAGCTTATTCTCCATGAATAATGTGGATTAGTTACTTGCTTGCTGTCAGAAAACCTTCAATTGGATTTTACCAATAGGCCACAGAACATAGGTTTTTTTTTTATCAAATATATTTGAATACATTTCTTATTTAAACATAAATATCTTAAACATAAAAATGTAAATATATACTCAATGGTATTCAAATATGTATGCTTACGCTTATTTACTTTGTTTGCATATATGTTAACTCTTAAAAAGTTAATTATAGATCCATTTTACAAAGTGATGGGTTTCATAAAGAATTTTGAGTTCATGTTTGTCTTCATCTGTGACCACGGACACTTCTCATTATTCTCCTTCCCCTCCACTCATATGCCTCCTTTATTATTTCTCAATAGTCTGCTTTCTGTTTTTGCATCATAGGTGTGTGTGTATGTGTGTGTGTGTGTGTGTGTGTGTGTGAACCTTGGATACACACATGAGGAAACTTGTGACATGTATTTTTTGAGTCTGTTTTCGAGTCTGGCTTATTTCACTTATCATGACAAACCCCACTTCCTTCCATTTTCCTGAAAATGACAAACTTCCATTCTCCTTTATTGCCCAATGAAACTCCCTTATTTCCATAAACCAAATTTTCTTTATCCATTTGTCAGTTGACGGACATTTAGGCTGCTTCTGTAACTACTTACAGTGAGTAGCTCAGCGAGAAACATGGGGCGCGGGGGGGGGAGTGTCTGTGGGATGCTGGCATTTCTCGCTGAGAGATAGAAATCACTTTATCGTTTGTAGGATGGACTCCTTGCAAGGGATGAGGAATCCCATGTGTCCACTAAATCACACTTTACGGGGATGGCTGAGGAGGGTCAGCCGCAGAACAGCTGCCCAATCTGCAGCCCACTTCCTCATCAGCAAAAGGGCACAACCTTTTGACATCCTTCCTTCGTGAACCACCACTGCACTCTTGGGAACAAAAAATACAAGACTGGAAGAAATAATACATTGAAAGAATGTATGTATTTGATTTATCTATCATCTATCCATATTATCTCTCCATCTATCTGCCTGCCTGCCTGTGTAATCTATCTATCTATCTATCTATCTATCTATCTATCTATCTATCTTCTAGTATATCTATGTATCTCTATGTATCTCTTGTATCTATCTATCTACTATTACTTATCTCATCTATCTATCTCTGTATCTATCTATCTATCTATCTATCTATGTATCTATGTATCTATCTATCTATCTATCATCTATCTATCTATCTCTACCTTTTCTATCCCTTTTGATCATTTATATAAATCTATCTAATCCATTATTTACCTCTCTATTATCTGTCATCTATTATCTATCTATGTATCTATATATTTAGTATGCATCTATGTATCTATCTATGTATCTTCATATCTATATCTATCTATGTATCTATGTATCTATCTATCTATCCATCTATCCACCTATCCATCTATCTATCTATCATCACGTATCTTTTTTTCGAGACAGGGTCACAAGTAGCCAAGGCTGGCTTGAACTTCTTAGCAGTAGAGGATGACCCTTGAACTTCTGATCCCCTCTCCTTCCTCCCCAGTGTGGACATCACAGGAGTAGGCTGCTGTGCCTAACTTTTAAGAGCTATGGACTTTCTATGTGGTACAGAAACTTGGCATCTAAATTATCCACTCCCAGAAAGTCTTCACAGAAAGCCTTCTAAGTGGCTCCAGTAGAGCAGCCCCTTCTGTGGTCACCTACCATCCGCCGCTTGTCCACAGCAGCAAGAGGCCGTGTTGGAACAGAGCACAGGCTGGAGCGCTGCAAACAGCTCTTGGATCTAGTCTCCAGCTGACAGCAGACACAACTCAGCCCCTCCCGCCCTCAACTGCAAGAAATGAAGTCAGTCAGCAGCCACATGGCCTGGGACGTAGATCCTTCTCCCAGTGGAGCCTTGAGATGTGAATGTGCCCTTGGCCAACACATTGCAGCTCTAAATGAGCCCAAAGCAGAGGACCCAGCTGAGCGACGCCCAGACCCCTGACCACAGAAACCTCGATGTAAGAAATGTCTGGTTTTGAACCCCTAGATTTAGTTCTTAGAACTAAAGTCATGCTGGTATTGCCAGCACTGTCTTATTACTTTCCCTCACATATCTCACCAATATTCCTGATGACTCTGTTAAGAAGATTTCATCCACAGAGAATAGAGAACTAGAGACAGATCCCCTGCTTGGGGATGCTGCAACTGTGAAGAAACATACATCTTCCTTGATGTAGGGTTAGTGACTAAGAGAGGAGAAAGTTTTTGACATTGTTTTGTCTTCCCTTTTGATGAAGTGTGTTACATTGGAAACAGGATATCTCTTTCTTTTCTTTTTCACTTGTAGAATGAAAAGAAAATGCTAAAAACTTGCCCCATTCTTGAATAGCATCAGAACTGATAGAGAGATGAGATAACACTGGAAGAAACACTTTGCGCCTGGGAGAAAGGCTAGTTAATGCAGTTACCCCTTGAAAGAATCACAGAGATTTGAAATTGTTCGTCAAGTGCTTGGGAGATACGTGCTTTCTGAGAATAATTCTTTCTTCTTTATAACCAATGACAGTGATTTTTAAAAAGCATATAATTTACATCTCTGGCAACATTACAGGGAGAATTCCACTCTCGTTTCTAGAAAGGGACTCTGAGTCTCTCTCTCTCTCTCTCTCTCTCTCTCTCTCTCTGATTTGTTATGTCATGTTTCATTATTGCATGTGTCTGTAAAAGTTGGTCATGTGATTGCTCTCCCACAACTCCACCTTCCAGATATTGTTAGACCCTTGCAGGTTCCCATGAGACCCAGGATCCTTCATGCTAGACGTTGCTGCTGCCTTCCATTATGTGGTGGAAGACAGAATCCTGACAAATACAGCCACCTAGCCCCAGTCTCTTATACTGAGCCTGGTTTCCTGGAGTCCTTTCCTTATACCCTTGCAGCAAAGTTTGAGGGCAAATTGTTTCCCAGGACTTTCCGTGTTTGAGCAGTCCCCAGCAGGGGCGCTGTCAGGGAAGGTTACAAAATCTTCGGCAGCTTCGCTAGAGGAACTGAATGCCCCCTAGGGTCAACCTGAGGTTGTATAACCCAGACCCCACTTCCTCCTCCCTCTTGCTCTTGGGCATCCTGAGTGGGGCTGAAATGCAACAGTCAGCCTCCTGTTTCTTCCCTAGGCCTTCTCTGCCTCTCATTATTTGTTCTCCTCTGCACCTAGGTCAAAATAATCAATGCTGGACCACCTCGTGAAGTAGAGAGGGACGATTTTGTTTTGTTTTGTCTTAAAGGTATTTCTGTGTGTGTGTGTGTGTGTGTGTGTGTGTGTGTGTGTGTGTGTGTGTGTGATGTGATGATGATGATGATAGGTTGTGTGTGTGTGTGAGTATTCATTATTCTCTGTTCCCCTCCATTCATGTCCCTGCCTTATTATTCCTAAATAGTCTGTCTTCTGTTTTCATGTCACAGATTAATGTGTGTGTGTGTGTGTGTGTGTGTGTGTGTGTGTGTGTGTGTCCATGCGTGCACATGCATGTGTGTGTTTACCACATGGTGTGTGGATGTACGTGCAACTATGCATGTGCAATATCTCATATTTGGTCACAGAACAGCCCGGGAGGTCAGTCCTCTCCTTCCACCCTGTGAAGGCAGCATCTCCCTGTTGGCGAGTGCGCTGCTCACCCTGGGCTAGCTGACTGGGCCACTTCTGGGGATTCTACCGCCTTCTTCTTGGATTGCCGCCTTGTTACTGCACCTGGCTTCATGTGCCTCCTGGGAATTTCGGCATCTCCTTATCTACCTGTCTAGTGTCTCATCCTCTGAGCCATGTTCCAGCCCCCAAGACTGATAAGTTACCCCAAAGAAACCAGGTTTTAGACTTCATTTTTTTCGATTTACTTAACTGTGGCACCAGATCAATGTACAAAAGTTGCTTGATCAGTGAAAAGTAAATGGATTCTCTCGTCCTTTCATTTATTCTGAAAAGGAAACTCGAGATAGAGAGAGAGAGAGAAAGAGAGAGAATGAGAGAGAGAGAGGGAGAGAGAGAGAGAAAGCAGGACAGAGGAGAAGAAGGAAGAGAAGGAGGAGAAAGAGAAGGAAGAGGAGAAGAGGAAGAGGAGAAGGAGGAGGAAGAGGAGAAGGAGGAGGAAGAGGAGAAGGAGGAGGAAGAGGAGAAAGAAGAGGAAGAGGAGAAGGAGGAGGAAGAGGAGAAAGAAGAGGAAGAGGAGAAGGAGGAGGAAGAGGAAGAGAAGGAGAAGGAGGAAGAGAAGGAGGAGAAGGAGGAGGAAGAGGAAGAGAAGGAGGAGGAGGAGGAGGAGGAAGGAGAAGGAGGAAGAGGAGAGGGAGGAGGAGAAGGAAGAGGAGAAGGAAGAAGAGGAGGAGGAGGAGGAAGCACCCCGTCTCTCAAGAGAAAACAGTAGCGCAACTAGTAAGCCGCAGTATACAGCACAGTGGATTATTAATGTGCCCCAGCGCACATTTCTTTCCTTAATGCTTCGTTTAGAAAGGGTTTAGAAAGGGTCAGTACAGACATTTTATTTTTGCCACTTATCTTTGATCTGTAGCTGACTTAATTCACAGATACAGAACCATCTATAGTGGGACACTTAACTCAAATTTATTCTCTCTCTCTCTCTCTCTCTCTCTCTCTCTCTCTCTCTCTCTCCAACAGTATACTTGAATGTGTGTGCCTGTGAAGCCCCAAGGGTGACATCGGGAATCATCCTGGATTGCTCTACTTCCTGATTGCTTTGCTCTGGGGTTTCCCAGGCTCCACCTTCCAGGGCTGGAAGTACAGGCTGCTGCCATATCCAACCAACATTTTTATGAGGGACTTGGGGATGGAACTCTGTCTTTTTGCTTGTGAGGCAAAGGCTTCAACCCCTGAGCTGTCTCCTCGGTCCCAAGAACTCACATGGTCTAAGATGCTGGTTGAATGTGAAGGAAAAGAAATCTATGTCATGGTTCAGAGAGTCCACACTGTCGAGGATCTACACGTCTTCCCATGCCCCAGAATCTGACATTGGCATCTTTGTGTTTCAGGTAACACAAGAGCAACAAAAGATGGAGGGATATATATATATATATTTAGTTTCCATAACAGGTTTTAGAGATATGAAACTCAATGATTTCTTCAGGCAGAGAACTTCGAAATAAGCAATAAGATAAATGCAATAGTAGGCATTATACTAAATTTAATAAAGGCATTTCAATTTTGCCTGGTTTGAGAGCTCATTAGAGTTCCTGGGAGACATTCTGGACTCCCTAAAGAGTTAATTTGCATCCCACTTACCAAAGGCAGATGGAGAAAGCCCAGCGGTGCTCCCTGTTGAAGAGAGATGGATTGTCTGTGTGAAGCATATTGCAGCTATCAGTTATTTGGTTATTATATATACATGTGTTTGTGTGTGAGCACATGCGAGCACATACATTATTATTCCTTATTGGTGTTTACAGCTCTACCTCCACCACTGGACAACCATCAGCTTGATTTCCATGTTGGAGCGTGACTAATGTGTTGGCTTGGGAAAGAGACCACCATTGTAAATCCTGAATGAGTGTTCCACTGAGCCACAGGTTGTACAGCATGAAGTCTACTTCGGACTCCTCATTTGTAGATGTGTCATTTGGCAGTGCTCTCTTCCTAGCAAACACTTGTGCACTGAATATTAAGCTGCTTTCTTGGGAAAAACTGAGGGGCTAACTTGTAGATTTTACTATAGTTCTCAGACAGTGAATAAATGGAACATCTCTCTTGCCTGAATTAGTTACTTTAAGATCTCTTTCTCCTCTAAATCAAAAGACATAATATTTTGTTTAGTAAAACACACACACACACACACACACACACACAGGATAGAGAGTTCAGTCACGACAGTGCTTGTGATATAAGCATAAGGACTTAACTTCAGATCCACAGCTTTCACGTAAAAGCCCTTAACCCATTGATGTCAAGTAGTGTGGAGACAGGAAGACCCCCAGAGTTTGCTATCAACCAATCTAATCAGGGAGTTCTTGGTTCAGTGAGAGGCTGTGCCTCCGAAAGTAAAGTGGACCGCGATAGAAGAAGACACCCAAAGTTGATTTTGGACCTCCAGGTGCAACCACATACAAGCACACCCACACTCCAGTCTATAAAACAACACATGTTTTATTAAATGGTAAGAACTTACCGAGATGTGTGAATGCTAACACAAGAGCAAAGTCACAGTCATGGAAAGTACATTTCCCCAAACCTTAGTCTTTCCTTACAAATGGCCAAGGGAAATTGAGGTCATCCTTGGGCAAGTGTTTATGACCCCAGCTGCTCCAGAGTGAGTCACGGTCAGCAATCTTGTTATGCTTGACGAGGAATGTGATGGTTTGAGATCGCCCAAATGCTCCGAAGTGGTAAGAAATATCTCAACATTAGTCTTGCCTGGAGTGTGCATTGAAGTAAGAGGTATGTGTATGTGTGCCGGGGCATTCGGTCCTTGATGCTTTTCTTTGTGTCCACATAGGGCTGCCATGTCCGCTGCTTAGTTAGAAATGATAGCTGGAAATGATTTCCTTCTGCTGTAATGATGCTTCCTTTGCTCCGAGGTCACGGAACTTCAAACTACAATAAATATGTACCTGAAGCCCCAAACGAAGGTATGTCTCTGGGTGCTTCTGAGAAGCCAAATGTCTCTAGATACAGTGTCTGTGTCGTGAAGTGTGCACGTGTTCTATAACAGGCTGCCAAGCGAGATGGCGCAGTGGCAAGCCGCTTGCGTCCAATCCTGGTGACCTGAGTTTGATCCTCTTATCCCGCATGGTGGATGGGACAGCCAGTTTCCACGCGTCAATCTCTACCTCCACACTCACACTGTGTGACATGCACACACAGGGCAAAGAAATACATGTGATAAAACAACCCATTTATGCCCTTTTATTGACTCCTGTCTTAGAACTGCAGGCGGCTTCAAGTCTGGACAGTTTTAAAGACCATCTCTTTTTGAAATTCATTCCTTTATTGCGCCTGCCTCCTAACAGTGCTTTTTCCTTCAAGCATCACAATACCTTCATTGTCCATTGATGTCAGTCAAATCCCCGTCACCTCCTAAGTTAAGCTCAGCACTCCTCCGTTTTGCAGTTGACACAATAATTCGATATCAAACCACTCCTGTATCCCTCAAGGTTACGCTAGGCTGAGTGTTCTTTTAGTCTGGTAGGCAACTTTCTCTCTAGTCTCTAAACCATTTGTATTTTGCTCTCTTCTCTTCCTTTTGAGTGACGTTGCTGATGTGTATCTGAGGCATATCTCCACTGGCACAGTCAGGATCTGTGATGGGAGCCTTACCTCACTCCAAATTGCTTTGTAAAATAGTGCGAGAGCTGGGGAGAGGGTTCGGGGGTTAAAGCAAAAGCAAAGGCACCTGAGTTCAGAACCCTGCATCCCACATAAAAATGCTGGGGAGATAAGGCAGCTTGTAATTCTGACTCTAAGAGGGCGGAGACTAGGAAACCCCAGAACAAAGCATTAAGGAAGTAGAGCAAACCAGGATGATTCCCAAAGTCACCATTGGACCTCCACAGGCACACATGCTTAGGTGCCCTCTTGTACACACACACACACACACACACACACACACACACACACACACACACATGCACACACACACGCATGCACACACGCACACACGTATATACACACACATGAACACACCATGCAAAAAGAAAAACAACAAAAAATCCACATCTTTTACAATGTAACATTCTTCCTCTTTATGCCAAATGAAATTTTTTTGTTGATGCTTTGCAACAATATGTCTTCATTTCAGCAGAACTGGAGAATCAAGAGAGAAAAACAGGAATCACCCACAATCCTCCCACCCACACACAAATACAGCCAATTTCTCTTGCCTATCCTTTCACAAGAATATTACAGCTTAGAAAGTTCTCAAATGTACATTTAAAGTAATGCAAACACACCAATTATTACAAATAAAAGGAACAAAAATGAATAGAAACCCCACTGTAGATTATGTTCAATACCTACTTATCATGGTTATTTTCTTATAAAATGAGCACATCTGCATAATTTTACATCCTTTTATGTCCTCCAAACTCCATTTACTCTTCAAAGCCCTGGTGTGTACTGTTTTGGCACCAAAGACACATAAATGGAGACACACTGTATAAGAAGTGGTACTATCTAAGTAGGTAGTCACAAAATCAGTGACAATTAGTTCCTAATTAGTCAGAGACTAAAGAAGCAGAATGTTCCACTTGAAGGCTGAGAATGTCATGATTTTCTATAAATAAATCCTTTTGACGTGTTGGCATCCTGCATGGTGAAATCACAGAAAAATGATAACTTTGCTGCCCGCCCACTCGGCCCACGGCCACGGTGAAGGTTAGCAGGTGCTCAGAGCCCACGGCACCTTCTTGGTAGAGATAATTCTAGCTCTTTTGAATCCGACAGCTACATGTCAAGTGAAATTTTCACCAGAAAAACGGACATGGCATAACGGCAGAAAAACAAAGTGACTAATGGAATTTACAGAGGCCTGACTGATCTGCACAATCACAGGGGCTCTACGGATCACATGTCCTCCGCCATCTGGAAGATAGAAGACAAAGCTTGCCATTTCATGGATCACAAGAGGAGGACGTGGAAACCCACCTTAGCTTTCTTTACAGCACCAGAAGCACTAGGAGAAGTGGGCATTAAAAATATTTTATTTTGTGTGTGTGTGTGTGTGTGTGTGTGTATCAGAGGGCACTGTGTGTCCCTGTGGAGGGTCAAGGGTGACTTGGGGAATCATCCTGGATTGCTTCCACCTCCTTTTTGCTTCGCTCTGGGATTTCCCAGGCTCCGTCCACCAGGGTCAGATGTGCAGGCTGCATCGTTTCCACTTGGTGTTTTTACGTGGCACCTGGGATCCAAACTTAGGACCTTCTGCTTGTAAGACAGCGTCTTAACCCTTGAGCCATCTCTCCAGCCTGAGAAATGGGCATTTTGAGGCTGGTTTTCACTTCCATGAAAGTATTAACTATTATGAATACTAAAAATATCTCAGTCACAAGCATTGGGTTCTTCTAATCCATCTAAACTGGTTCTGCATCTGTGTGGAAATTTATGTCCCTGTCACATGAATGAAAACATCTTTCTCAGACCTGTCTTTGACATTGATGTTGAGATCCTTAATTAAGTTCTGTAGACAGTATTTCCACACAGAGTCTTTCATTTATATATTTAGGTCTTAGGACACACAGACTTTATTTAAATGACCATGAAAGGCATATTTGGGAAAAAAGGCTATTGTATAGTTTTAAGGTCAGTTATGTCACTCAAACAATGTATAAAATCAATGTGACAGGATGGGCAAGATGGCTCAGCAGGTAAAAGTGCCAGTGCGCAGATCTGGTGATCAGAGTTCAAAGCTGAAAGCTCCCATGTGGGAAGGAGAAAACTGACTTCTGAAAGTTATCCTTTGACATCCACAACGCATGCTGCATAAAGTCATTTGCATGCCTGCTTATTCTATTTGTTACATGAACATTTTTAAATGAGAGAAAATATAATTTTATAAATCTTTATGCATGGATTTGGGGGAAGGCATCTACAGCTTTTCTCATTTCCCTAGTCTGTAAACCCTAATATAAAAATTCTTGCTCTACACTAGATACAATTGGGTGAGTTTTCTTCTTTATCTGCAAAGGGATATTGTGATAGTTCTTCAGCATTTCTAGTAGAAAGAGATCAAGCGTGAGATGGGAAACGTCCTTACAAGAAGACCCCAGCAATGTTATGGGAAAACATGAGTTCAGAATGGACCGCTTACCTAAATGGGGAGTAAAAACAATTTTCACACAGAGAAGCATCTAGAAAGGATGATAGTGGGGGACATTGGTGTTCCCCAGACCGCTTTTAAGCGGTCTGGGGATATTTTAAGGCTGTTAAAGCGATCAGTCGGTGGAACTCCTTGGAACTTCTCCTGTCATAGAGAAAGCCTTCCTTCACACACGGCATTCTCATGAGGATTCCCTTGAGGAAGCCTGGCTTCATCTTCATATGAAGACTAACTACTGTAACCCCAGGAGAGATCATTTACTCTTCTTGTGATTTATAGACATCACGAATTGTGTACACCTAGAAGTTCTCTGGCATGGTAAATTTGAGATGACTGGCAAGTGATTATTATTATTATCATTATTATTAAGCATCTTAAACATGTTAGTGTGCCTTCCACTGACTTCACAGATATGGAAATCCAAGGACAGAGTCACCAACCCAAGATCATATGATAGAGAAGAGGGGATCAAGGCCAAGTACTGTGGTTGTAGAGTTCTCACGGTAATCACGTGCTGGAAGGAAACACAGGACCCTGGTAGACATTGATATGAATCTGAACCTGAAGGACACAAGAATAGACGTGATTTTAATGCAGAAAGAAGGACATGAAAGTGCCATGAAAATAAAGCCAGGAAATAAGACTTTATCTGTTTATTTGCGTTCTCTATGCTTTTCTTCTATAACTTCCTTCTAGAACCTTCCAAAGATTCTGATTCTGTCCTAAGTTTTCTTGAATAGTCTCTTCCCAATAGGCAGTCCTTGCTTGTGGAGGAACTCGGACTTATTTGTGTTTGTGAAATAAGGGAGCAATAGATGTGACGAATACCAAATAGAAGTTTCTAGAACATCAGAAAATGACTTCTGATTATTCAAAATAGACCAAACCACAGAACCAATCAAAATACAGCATGAACCTGAATCAGCTCTAGCTGACAAAGGGATTTTTGCCAAAAATTAATTAGCTCGATTCAATATACCACAATGGTTTGGATACAAAAGTGAGTCGTTTGCTTCCAGAACTTTCTCATTCCATTGATATGAAATTGGCAAGGCAGAGCCATCCAAGTGCAGAGATGAAAGTATTGAAGAAATATTAAAAGCTATTTCTCTTTACTCTGCATAGATGCTATAAGTCCTACTGCCATTTGAACTGTTTTCTTGTATGTTATTGTTTTTCAATGCACTGCTCACTTGATGAGCAGATGCTTTCCAATTAACTGCTTAGATTCATTGAAAAGATCAGATTGGCAGCTGGGATAATGGTTCAGCAATTAAAGTGCTTGCTGAGCAAGCGAAAGACCAGAGTTTGGATCCCCAGATCCCTGGAAAAATGTCAGATGGACATGGCAGAGCATCTGTAATTCCAGCCTGATCAGTATAGGTCAATTCTGGGCTTAGAAACCCAGCCTCAAAACAGTAAGGAGGAAGAGAGACAGAGGATGATTCTCTACTTGCCCACAGGCTTCCACACACATGCATACTCGCATGCATGCACACCTGAACACACCTGAACTCACACGCACACATGCATGCACACACATTCACATAAAAATAGGAAAAAATGAAATATCAGATTGTCCTTATGTGCCTTTCATTGTGCACATATCTTAAATATTTGACCACATGTAGTTCCCTCACGAACTCTAATAGAAAAGTAGAGTTCATCTCACTTTGCCATGCTGAAGTCTAAGCACAGAGGACACAGGTAACTTTCCCAGGGTTGTGTGGTGGGTGATCACCTCCACAATTAGGCAAATTAGGACTGATTAGGCCATCAGTTATGCTTTGTAGCCTTGCCTAGATGTATAACCCATCTCTGTCCAGATGCCAAAATGCTCATGGCCATGGTATTTATTGTTTAGCATCTAAACCCCTTGCATCCCTAACTCAAATGTCATTGTGCAAGAGGACTTTCAGAATAAAATCAAAAGGCATTTAGTACCTTTTAAAAAACTTTATTTAGTGTGTGTGCGCATGCGCATGCGTGTGCGTGTGCGTGTGTGTGTGTGTGTGTGTGTGTGTGTGTAGGACCAACAGTGACTTCTCAGAATCATCCTGGATTGTTTCTACCTTCTTACTTTCCTCTGGGATTTCCCAGGCTCCTCCCCCCAGGGCCAGAAATGCAGGCTGCCGCCATTTCCACAGGGCATTTTTATGTGACACTTGGGATCCGAACTTAGGACCTTCTGCTTGTGAGAGGCTTAACCCCTGAGCCATCTCCTCAGGTCCCACTTAGTACCTTTTATCCCCGTTGCCTCTGTGACTTTATGTCCATAGCACCTTTTCTCAGAGAATAAATCATAACTTTTTTCCTTCACATTAGAGCTGGAAAGAGTCTCAATTCAATTTTCTGTATGCCCACTCTGGTTTATTATTCACTTGCTGGATGTTACTTGAGACCCCTGGATGATAGGGCTGCAGGAGAGAGTAGGAACCGCTCGTCTTCTTTCCTTCCTGACTTGAACTTGCCCTCCATCTCCAGCCATCCGGTCTCTGGTGTCCTCTCTCCTCTGAGGCTTGAGGAAGCAGGGAAAAAAGAGGGACCGGAGACAAAGGAAACTCCTGTGGCTGAGCACTGTGGACCGTCAGCCCTGGTTCTGCTTTCCCCTGGTTTTTGTTGCCGTTACTTTTCTTTCTGCTGCTGCGAAACAGCCATCAGACTCAAGTAACTTAAGGGAGAAAGGGAGATTTCTTTGGCTTACGGTTCCAGAGAGGAGGTCTAGTCCATTATGGCGGGCATGGCAAGGTGGGTGGCAGAACTGGAGGTGGCTTGAGTCATGGCATCCATCAGGGAGGCAGAAAGAGCAAGAACAAATTGCAAGAGTAGATTGCTAATGGAAGCAAGGTGGGGTTTCCCGACCTTAAGGCCTAGGCCCTGTGATATGCCTTCTAATAAGACTCTACCTCCTAAAGTTGTGAAGACCTTCCCAAATATTAACATCAACTAAAGATCCAAACACATGAACCTGTGGGAAACAATTCACATTCAAGCCATGACAGTTCTAAATGGGTTTTTGAAGTTTATTATCATAGAGGCTCTTTCTGTTGGAGGCCTTTGTCCTTCCAGAGAATGTCAAAGTCCATTTAGATCTCTCCAGACCAGCTTTCAGTCTCTGCCAAAGATCCTCCACTGGAAACATCCCAATGACCGTGAACCAATAGGAATTTGATGACTTAGCATACTGCAGACCTCTATTCTACTGCCTTAGGCAGATTTATTTCTTTCATGTCTCTTGCTATTTACTTGTCATGTTCTGCAAGCATGGGACACACACCTAACTCTCCTAGTGGTTTTCTAGAACCTTCTCTTATTTAGTTTAATGTCAGGAAGATATTCTGGATTATAGTCTCCTCATAAGACATAATGAAAGTGATTTTCTTCCAAGTTTTGCTGCAAGGAAGTTTTAGAATACTGAGTAATACTACAAACACACAATAAAAATCTGCTATGCAAGCTCATTTGCTGTCAGGTTCAAATCTGACCCAGCTTGTAATTATACAAGTACAACTTATTTATCTTCTCCTACAATTATATGTCTACGGAGCTCATAATACCTAAAGATATTTTTAAAGTTCACAAAAACATCTGCAAACTTAGGTCCAATGCTGAGTAAAGAATAAGTGAATAAGCAATAAACTTACCATCAAACAATCATTCTCTCTCTATTTTTTATAGAATAACAGGTGTATAATATCCACTAGCATATAATAATAATAATATTAAGTGATTGGCTGTAGATTGGCGTTAGGGAGGGTTAGAAGTAGGAAGTGATTGTGGTTTTGGCTTGTGGTTTAGTATCTTAGCCACATCCATTGATAATGAATTTCTCATGCATTTGGCTTCTGTTTTGGAGAATTCATGATATAACCGCATTGAGTAAACACACTGGTACACCTCAGAGGGAGGGTCTAGCTGATAAATCAAAACCTTTCTTGAAAATCCTTGGTCTCTGTGACAAGTTTTCAATGGAAAACTCTTTAGGAGTGGTTAAAAAGATAAAGGAGAAGCTAAAAATAAGCAATCACTGTCAGTTTAGTGGTAGGTCTGTTGGGCTTTTTATGCATATATTTTCCCCTTTCTGTGAGTCGTTTTTAGCTAATGACGATGATAATTTTCTGTAGAGAGTTTGTGCAAATAGATCTCATATTGTAACATGCTAGTTTCTGTACTCCTTTAGCTTTTGTTTTTTTCCCTCTTTTTTTTTTTTCTTTGGAGGATGGGGATTGAGTCAGGATCTCAAGCATCCCAGGCTGACCTGGAACCCATTACAGAGCTGAGGATGCCCTTGAACTTAGAACTCCCTGTTCTCTACCTCCTAAGTGCTAAGCCTACAGGCATGTACCTTCAAGCTCCGCTTAGTCTCTATTCCTAAGAGAAGCACTGAAATATATTTTCAAGGTAGAAAAGGATTCTCAACTCAAATCTTAAGTTAATGTTTAACTATCCAATTCAAATTAGTTTCCAAGTTTTCTTGACAAAGTAGAAGCTATGTTTGTATAGATCTCTCAGTAGTGTAGTCTTCTATAAGCACAGACTACTCCAAGATAGAAGAGAATGAGGGAGAAAAAAATGTTTTAAGCCAAGAGTGAATATAAAACATGCTTTTCCTCTGACACCAGGTTTGTCCACTGACTTTCAAAATATTAAACATACTTATTCAGTAATGACATCTGAAAGGGTCAAAATACTATATACATCAAAGAGGTTGGGGATCAAGTGATTTGTATATATGTGAAATTGCCCTTTGTTCCCACACATCTTTTAAGTTTTCAGTTTTTGCTTCTTTCCCTATGTTGGATTCAGTACTGACCTGGTGCTCATCTCTAGAGACTTTCTAAACAATGGCATGGGACAATGTAGGCAGCAGCCACACTCTGAATAATTAGCCTGCAACCAGGGGGAACCTCTGGCATCTTAATAACCTGAGAATCATCATGATCACTGAGCTGTGGTTAAGGAGACATGATCTGCAGGAATGGCTTTTCTTTAACGCTCTTGATGCTAGATTGTATTTTTCATCTTATTATCAAACCTGTATCTTTTATTGCTTTAAATAACCACAGACATGGCTTCCCTGAAGATACCAGTTACAATGGCGACATTAATTTCATCTCTGTGTAGATTTCTTTGCATTTATTTATTTTTTAGTTTTATAAGCATATTGAGTACTAATCTCTGCTTCCTTCCGTGCCCCTCCCCTCCCATTTCCCTCCTTTCCTCCATCAAATCATTCCACTTCCTCCCACCCTCCTGCCTGACCACCTCTATGGTTCTCATGGTTCCCTCTGGCTTGTCTACTCTTGTGGGGATTCAGGCCTCTGTGGCATACCTAGCCGCCCCTCCTTGGACCAACCTACTGATAATTTCCCTCCACTTATCCAGCTCTAGTCCCTAAGGACTAAGAACTGTATGTTCTTATCGAGTTCCTCAATAGTCTATGGGGGCACATTGGTATGTGTCATTATGCAGGTCTGGTAAAGACAAGTCTCACTGCAGTGAGTTCCCATATGTGGCAGACCTGCCTTCAATGGAGTGTCGTATTCATCTGCGTAGACTTTTTTTAAACGCAAAAAACCCCACTGGTTTCTATGTGTAATTTCATGTGAATATCCCATGCAATAGGCAAGATGGGAGTAAAGAAGGGGGAGAAAAGATTGAGGAACCAGGACATACGGGGTGTGACAGTCACTTCTATAAGCTTCATACCTTTGTCTTCGTACTGCTTTGTTGGTTAAGGGTCTCTGTGCAAAAATGTGTTTTCATATCACTAAGAATATTAAAGGCACCACAGGCTTAATACAGGTGTCATTTTTAGTCCAGTTCAGAACAGTAGCCCAAATCTTATCTCTCTACCATCCAAAGAAACCAAATGAGCATTATAGCAATCATTGCATCACATGCCTGTCCTCATAGATAACACCCAAATGTAGACATACACCCCCCCAAACATACATAAGAACAGATGCAATGAGGTCCTGTGCCTTCTTTCTCTTCTCCTCCACCTAAGTTACGAATGCCTTGCTCTGTGGCCAGCATGACACCTTCCTTCTTTCTGGATAAATTCAATAGCAAAACCACATGAATATAAGATGTAACCCCATCGCACATTCTGCTTGAACCTACGTATCATTTGGTTATTCTGGTTTTTTATTCTGGTCTTCTTGCACAAGACAGGGCTCCTAAAGTTTTTTGCCACTTGTCAACATGTGTTTCTGACCAATCTAGCTTGTGGGTAGGAGAGGGAACACAACAAAAGTGGGGAAAAGTTGAAGATACTTTTCTAGACTGTGGTCATTGCACTTTGTTAGATGAAAGCAAAATCTGGCACTGTTGCAAGAAGAATGTGGCATTTGTACAGTTGTGAGCTGGAGTTTCTCTGGACAATGGTGTTCTGACTAATTTCTCCCAGCCATGCTGTAACAAAGTCTTCAAAAACAAAAGACACCCTGTCTCCCGATAATGGCTTTTCTCCCAGGAGAGTCAACCTAATCAGATTCTATCTCTCCCGCACATGAAACCCAAGATATATACCCTCAGAGTATAATTAACTAAGTCTGGAAGACTGGAGGGAATTGACTGCATTTACCTGAGAGAGACTTTCAGATTAAGGGAAGAATACATTCTTTAAAACTCAGAAACAAAAGATCTGATGGAAGATCTCTTATGGCAGAGGGATATTCTTGATTCTTGCAAGGGTCTTAGACACCATCAATTGTAGAATGGGAACCAGTGGGAAACTTCCTAATGCTAATGCCAATATCCTTAAATCGCAATACTGAGAACCAATACAATTATAATTCTGAACTAACCTGGGACCATTTCAGGTAGCACTGCTAGAAGTTTCCAGAATCTAATGATGCTCATTTCCATCTATGTTCACTTATACAATATGACCCACTTGCAAAGGTGAGGAGCTGTGTTGACTTGCCTTTCTTTTCTCTTGTTCACAAATGGTTTTTTGGAAACTAAGTCCCAGGAAATCCTGCTTCTTTACCTTGAGAAATAAGCAAAAGCCCACGTCTACCTGTCCTGCCCTTCTAGAAGGTGGGCATCCATACAGAGAAAGGAACTGCCCTTCCATTTCCTGTAGAAAGGCTCTCCATACACCTTTATGTTACATAAGCCTAACAGTATGGGCCAGAAGAATGACAAAGCATTTACAAAGAGAAAAGAAAACAATCTATAAGAACTCTAAGTGCAACAGAACATAGCACACTCTTCTTGTTTTTCCAAAAGATCCGCACGCATATCCTGCTTGGGAAATGAACTGGGATTTTTGCAAATATTAAGTAGCCACAAGGTGAAGAAGTTAAATAGTTATTTCTGCCTGATTCCCTTCATCCTCCCACTCAATAAAAAGAGGAGGATGATTACTTTCTTCCTTTTTTGTTTCTGGAACACCAAGACAGCAGAACAGCTTCCTGGGTACCCAGTGAAGCCCTGAGGATACCTTAATCAGCCACATGTGCAGTTACATAGCAGGGATATGAACTCAGAAGGAATACTGAAAACAGATAAGTCTGGGCATCAGAAATTCCAAAATCTTAAAGACACAGAATCTTGAGGAGCTACATGGAGAAAGGCATAGAACTTGGAAATTCAAGGAAAAAGAGATCACCTAAGTGCTAAGCTCCATGGGATGTTCCAGAGAGAAGCAGCAGGATTTCTCAGTTATTAACAAAAAATTCAGAAACTGCAAATGAAATGTGTTGGTCTGCCTTACTGCAGATAGGGTATTTCCGCACCAAATCACACCTAAAGCTAAGCAATTAGCATAGAATCCTGGGATGTGCTCTCCAATTGTCTTCCTTAGAGACTGCGTTGTTACAATGACAGTTGACACCAGGATGGATAAACAGAGAGTACTGAAGCTCGATGTTCGATATGTGTCGCAGAGGGATTCGCAACATTGCTGTGCTGTGCTTTGAAGCAAACTTAATGGGGACAATCTTGCAAAGGACCAAGGACTGGGGCTGAGTCAGGGTGACTCAGACTTGCTAATGGAGGCAGACAAATGAGCAGGGGAATGGAACAAAGGAAATGTACTAGTCTCCAGGGAGATTCTTTAAGAGTGATTCCACGGAGTAGCGTTGTTTCACTCTTTGTAGCGTGTCTGCTGGTAGCGCGAGGCTTCCTCTGCGGGGCAACTGGTAACATGACTGTGTCTGGAAGAACCACAGAGGGTTTTGTGATTACAGCGTCACTCTTCAGGCTGAGGAGCCGAGAAGAGTTATTTCAGTTCCTACAAAGCTGGTCAGTCTGAGCAGGTATCGGAAGAGCTGATGTTCTATCTCTCAACCCACAGCTTACCCTGGCTGTGTTTAGTAACTTTAATAACTACGACATTTTGCCCCTGGCACCCCTTAGCTATGTTTTTTTTCTTCATTTTTCATGGTTTCAGTTGTCCTATGTCAAATGTTGTGTGAAAAGAGTAAATGGAAAGTTCTAGAACTGAACTTTTATATTGTGCACTGTTCTGAGATCCTGGTGAATCCAATATGATTCCTGAGGTCACCCTTGGGCCTCTACAGGCAAACACATTCACGTGCCCTCTGTCACATACAACACACACACACACACACACACACACACACACACACACACAGAGGAAATAAAAAAAAAAGATTTGCAGTCAGAGGATGCTGCACCTAGATACAGCCGAGCTCAGACCAGGAAAACACTGCAGAAAACACGCAGCAGAAACACTCCACATGACAGAACAGCAGACACCCTGCCTGGAGCAGAGGAGCGAGAAGCAAGAACATGGGGGGTGTGGTTTCCTATGGAAACAGAAGGACATGAAATAGAACAGCCTTTTCTGCAATTCTGTGGTTCATACATTCCTACAGGACACGCTGTTGGAAGGTGGGTTCTGAGTGTGTAAGTCTGGTGGGCAGACTGCATGTCCAGGAATTCCCAGGGCTGGACTCTGACATTACCTCCTGCACTTCCAGCAAAGACCTTCCAGCAGCTACTAGCTGCCTGTAGGTATGAGCCTGCATGTAGCTGCTAAAAACTGCAGCCTCTGATCCGGTGTGCGGTTTGATTTTCCAACAAGAGAAGTATAGGTGGGTAGGCCTGGAGTGTCCTTTCCAAGATCATAGTAAGTAGAAGGTTCTGAACCCCTGCTAAGGGGCTGGTTGGTCACTGGGGACTTTGGAAGATGGAAGACAATAAGTCCCTCATACACGGTATACATACTTCCTGGGGTGGGGGTGGGGCTTTGGCAATTTGGCAACTGAAGGCTCTGAGCTTCTGGGCACATTTGTGAGCAATTAATAGTTGAGTTAAGCCCTGAGCAAACCTGCAGGAAATTGTCTGATTGATGGAAAGAACCAGGCTATGGTGGGTGGGGTCAGTCCATGGGCAGGTAAATAAGATGGAGAGGACTGCTTAAAGAGGTTGACGTCCTCTGCTGTACTCGGCCAGACATGCTGATCTGCCAAGCGGGGATTGTCCCTCCCTAGCAATCCTACGATGTGTGGATATGGGTGGGCGGTTCCCTCCGCCCTGGTGCTGGTGTGGGCTCCCTTCCCACGCTGGAGTAAGAACTGTAACTGGTCAATCGCAAGTCAAAATAAATCCTTTGTTCCTCTGTAAGCCGTTTGGTCGTGGATTTACCAAAACCACGCAGAGTAACTAGGGCATCGGTTTGCCTAGAGAGTTAGTGTCCTTATGCTATGACGCCATGTCTGGAGAACTAGATAGAATGCCACGCTATAGCAGCTTCTAGATCATTCCTTTTTTAAAGAAAAGTTCCATACCTTCATCTGAAAAAAATGCATATGAATATGATACTTGCCAGATAAATTTCAATTGCTGTCAGACACACTGAAGTTCGGTCATGAACCTAAGGTGTGGGAGACGACCTTTGAACTCTCAGAGCTTCAGTTTGCCCCGAGTACCCGCATAAGCAGAGAGCACACAACTGTAAAACTGACAATGCTGCTCATGGAGATGTAGTTACTAAATATTTAAACACTTATTCACAAAATCATCAGGGCCTCCAGTCTGTTTGTGCATCCTTCATACCCAAATTCAACGAAATTCCTCAAGGCTTTTAAATTTTTTAATTGTTTTATTACCTCCTAGTTAACAAAGCTTCACAACCAATTAGAGACATAAATTGGCCCAATGAATTAATTATTAAAACCCACCTCTGCCATTGCTGCCTGGGAGACACTTCAGCATTTTTGGAAGCATGCCCTCCCCTCGGGAGTCTGTTGGGAGCTAGAAGAGGAATTCTTCTCCTGTGGGCGCCAAGTGATGAAGGACAATTGCTTTGGGGCTTCCATCTGATGAAACCCAATTACATATCACTGAAGTGCGGTGGATGTGTGTGATTTCAAGCCAAAGACATTAAAGACAGGACCTGCTTGAGCTAGTCTGAATTGTGGGACCAGCACCGTCCCTCCACCAGTAGATGTGAATCGAAGTAAGATTGCTGCAGCGCATCGGGTGGACGAGGGATGGATGGGCATCACACAAGTTAACACCAGGGGAAGCCTGGAGCTATGGGGGAATCCCTCACGCAAGAGCAGGATTTATGTTGTGGATCTCTTTAGGTGGTTTGTTTGGTTTATAGACTTGGGCTGGATGCTCACTTCCTTGACACGTGATGCTCAGGTAGGAAGACTTATACTAAGGCAGTTGTCATGATTGCAGGACATGACACATGAAAGATTCGACCACACCTGATACTTCATTAATGCTAACAATGTTACCATAACAACTTCATTAATGCTGACAACTCGGGTCCTTCATTAATGCTAACAAAATTGTTAGCACTTTATATATAAACAGAATGTTGTACTGACTGTTGTGTGCCAGGATGCAATGGATTTCAGAAGCATTATGCCAAATGATGGAAGCCAGATATGAAAGGTTTGTATTGTGTGGTTGCATTGACAAGAAACACTTAGAACAGGAAAGAAAGATAGAACAAACATAGACAGCAGACTTGCCCGGGGCTGAGGAGAGAGATGTGAAAACAGGAAGTGATTGCTTAGTGAGGATGAGCTTTTTTTTTTTTGAGCAGGGGTGAGATGATGAAAACATATTAGAACTCAAAGGAAGTGGAACGCCAAATGCCACTGAAATGTACGTTTAAGGATGGGTGAGGGTTTTTTTTTGTATTATAAACTTTTCTCCTACATAGAAAATATTTAGTGCCTGATCATCCTCCCCCAAACACCGTGTGGATCGACTCCCTGTTTCTGTAATGTGAACAGGTATGCAGCTCTGCCCTTCTTGTTTGAAGTTCTTCTGAGTCGTTCCAGTTCCATGGGGTCCAGGCCATAGTGTCTCCACAGTGAGATCCGGGCCAGGCAGAGCTATCTATGTAGTATGTGTGTGTGCATATGGTTAGCAAACTGTTTCATCTTTCATGTCAACCTGGATGAATGACGACCGCTGCCGAGAGCTATGGGCTGAGAATAATTGAGGATTCACGGTGATGCTCACTCGTGGAGGAGGGTTGAGATGGATGGACGAGGTGGGTGTGCATGCAGGATGGAGCTGGACATGGAGCAAATGCCTTTCTTGCACTAGTGCACGGGCCTTTCCCAGAGTGCAGACTCTGGTGTGAAGGTTAACAATGACTTCTGTTTTCCTGGCTGCCAAGCCAATCTGTCTTCACTGTAGACAGAAAGTGTAGAGAGTTACACAATCAAATCAGCGCTGTTCATTACTTAGAAGTATCATAACAACTCTCTTCTGGAAAAACTTCTATAGATGGAAGGGAAAAGTTCTACACTGTTAGTCTGCTTATAGCATAGCCTGATATATAAATTTAAACTAAACCAATGAGGTACTTATCCAGTTTTATAAACTGACTCTTAAAAATCGTTCTATATCACTTAAAATATTTCCCTTGCATTCCTTATGCAAGTTTTTTTTTTATAGTTTTGCCACTATTCAAGTACATGGTAACTTCTCATTTTTAATATGGCTCATCCCAATTCCACAAGATTTTTATAATCATGTCTTTGTGCAAGGCATGATAATTTGTATTAAGATACATTTTGTGATAAATTACTTGAACAAATTCAAGGCAAAATATTTTGATATGTAAATTGACCTTCCTGAAATGTTATAAAAATTCATTCTCTATCAAATGTTTAAAAGTCAAGGTTGGTATTTTTAAGTGTACCCAAAGCCTGCAAAAGAATTAAGAGGTTGCTAAAGAATTCTCTTGTATAGATTAGCAGTCAACTTTCTCCAAACTAGTTTCTGTACACGTGATTATAATGAATCATGTTAATGTCATATTTGGAACTATGTGGGTGACAAAATACTTTTTTTAAACACAAAGATATAATGGAGCAGTTACCTGCTTGTCACGAGTATCTTGACTCATTAGATGGATCAGGACTTGCAGTGAACTCTATACTCTGAGGTGTGTTAGAGAAAGAAGACAAAGTTTCTAGAAATGGAAGGAGAAAGTTCTACACTCTTATCCTGTTTATAGCATAGGCTAGTGTAGAAATTAAAACCAAACCAACCTTAATCAAAATCATGGAAAATTCAATCTCCAAAGGTTATATTTGTATACTGAAAATGTGTTTGCACAAAATGAGGTCAAGGTGTATCAAATACATTTACCCTCCCTAACTTCAGATCAACAAAGTTTGCTGAGAAACACAGTGTAGCCATGGATCTACATAACAGGTGAAAAGGTTTTGCAAACATACAAACAAGGTCTCTCTGGGGCAGGAGTGTCACAAGTACTGGGATGAATAAGAGAAAGTTCAGATCACAGGCAAGAGAAAGCACGTGCATGCCTATGATCCTTCCAGAAGCTTTAAAAGGAGAGGCCCTCCATGAGAGATCCACACCGGAGGCCGCATTAGTAGGAAACATTTGATCAGAGTTCTGTCTGCTCCTTTCTAAGGAAGTCGCAGGGCTGTGTTCTATCAGCACTGGTCAGGAATGTCCATTCTAAATCTCTCAATGCCTTATGTTTCTTTAGGATGAGCTATTGAATCAAATTGCATACTACTATCCCTCTTGTTACTATACATCATATATCTATCCACCTATTTATTCATTTATTATTATCATCTGTTATCTATCACCTATCTAATTACTTATTTATCTACATACTTATCCATCTATTTATCATGTATCTATCATTTATCTTTTTATCGATCAATCTATATGCCTATTATGTGCTTATCCTCATCTCTAACCTATCCATTTATCATCATTTATCTATACTTGATCAAGCTACCAGTATCATTTAGCATCTATCTATATCTATGATCAATCATCTCTACTCATTTATATAATCTGTTGTCTATTATTTATTCTCTGTATATACTCTCTGTATCTAATATCTATCCATCATCTATCTATTCATCTCTCATCTATTTTTCATTATAATCATCTACAATCTAATCAAGTATAATCATTGACCTATCATCTATCTATCTAATTACTTATATATCTATACATCTAGTTAGCTAGCTATATCATGCATCCATCATACATCCATTCATCTAATCTGTCAATCTGCTTTCCTCCAACCACTAGGAGGAAAAGAAAAGGGAATCAATATATATTTTGTCTTTTTCTTTCCCAGTTGTTACCACATGTGCAAACAACCCTTTTTAGAAAGATATGATTAAATAATTCAAATAATATTCATTCAAGGAACTCATGAATGGAAGACTGTCTACAAGATAATCAAGCACTGGAAATCTATGAAAGGACACATCCATTATGACATCATCTTTCAGAATCAGATTCTGTGTGTTTGGGAAAACAGATATTTGGTTGCCAAAATACTGCAGCACAGAAAGAAAAAAATTGAATCTTTGTGTTTTTAAAACCATGACAGCTGTTTTGAAAAAAGAAACTCATGAAAACAGTAAAGCATAGAATGATAATTGCTCAACTTGTCATCTGATTGCCAGATTAAAAACTCTGGATTTATAATTACAGTTATCATGTGAATAAATTCATAACTCTGAAAATACTTGTCCCCTTCTATGGCTTTCTTAAGGAAAGCATTTAACCTGGTGTTTTTTTTTTTCATTCTAACGACTGAACTGAGAACTATTATTAGGGAAAATTTATAACATAAATCTGATTTATAAAAAAATCGCTTTATCAACTACTACCCTATAAAATATAATTTTCCAGTAATACAATATGCTAAGAATGTTAGTAATAAAATTAAAAATAATTCCAAAAGCTGGGGATGTAGCTCCATTGTAGGGTGCTTGCCAAGTACCCACAAGGCTGAGTTCTACCACAGACAATTAGTAAGCAAATAACGACTTAGAAAGACTTAGAAATCCAATTTAATTCTATACCAGCCATATTTCTGTTCTATTAAAAGGCCAAATCTCTAAATTGTATCACAAAAATGTTTCAAAAGTTATGAGATGTTATCCTCTAGAGATCTGCAGGGTGTTACAATCCTGTGAAATATGTGTCACCAACCTTTTATAAATGTGGAAAGTTTACTTCTGTTTGATTGTAATATACAGCAATGATTACCAGAGGGATATGGATGTGAGATGCTCAGAAGAGCCATCAAAATAGCTAGCTGCCAGCTACCCTGCTGGGACAGTAAGAGTCTTGTCTCCTCCGTTTGGAAGAGAACAGAGTCATGTGGAGACTATCATCTTTCTATTTTATCTATCTATCTATCTATCTATCTATCTATCTATCTATCTATCTATCTATCTATCTATCATCTACTATCTATCTATCATCTATCTACTATCCTACCTACCTATTATTTCTATCTATCGAGCTTCTATCTATCTATCATCTATCTATCTAGCATCTATCTATCGAGCTATCATCTATCTATCTATCTCGACCTACCTATTTATATGTCTATCTATCTATCTATCTATCTAGCATCTATATATCTATCTATCTATCTGTCTATCTATCTATCTATCTATATCTACCTACCTATTTATATGTCTGTCTATCTATCTACCTATCTATCTATCATCTAATCTATCTGCCTATCTACCTATTATCATCATCATCTACCTACAATCTATTAAGCTATCACATATCATTTATCATCTAACTATATCTACACTCTATCATTTGCCTAGCTCCATAATCTATCACCCTACTTACTGTCTATAATTTATTCTCTACATATGATCTACTATGTATCTTTCTAGTTTTAAATTTCATGACTCTGCTCACTGTCCACGTGAACCTGAGGGGTGCTTAGGATGTCTGCGTGGACACTGAGCTGCTGGCCACTGATACTGTGGTTGGTGCTGACTGAGTTGTTTTGGGTTTTTGTCTTCCTTTGAATTCAGTCAATGATTCGAAAGTGCTGGAAACACAAAGCTTAGTATCGCCGAAGTCAATGCTTGATGAGAACCCCGTGGCAGCTAGGGAGGAGTCAACATGAGTTGCCCCAGTAGAGTTGGTAGAACTTTGAACAAAGTCCTCACTTATTCTTGTATCTTTACTTTCCAGATAAGTGTGCCATATCTCCTTTCTGGAAAGCTTTGTGTAATTAGGTGCCATTTTTGATGAGCTCATTATATTTTTTTTTATTTATTCAATTGTGCGTGTGTGCACGTGTGTGTATGTATGTGTGCGTGTGAGTAGAACCACGGGCAAATTCGGGAACCACCATGGACGCCTCCACCTCCTCCTTGTTAACTCTGCCCCGGGATTCACAGGCTCCGCCCTACCAGGACCAGAAACGCAGGCGGCCCCCGCTTCTGCCCGGCGTCTATACGTGGGGTCTAGGATCCGAACTCAGGACCTTCCGCCTGCAAGGCAGAGGCTCGACCCCTGAGCCACCTCTCCAGCCCCTGAAGAGCTCATTATAGAGTAGGTACTATATCTTTAATTTTAAATGATTACTATATTTTGGTCAATCCCTGGAAGAGTTAATTAATTGTTAATTGGTACACCCAATTCCAAGCAAAGAAAGGGAAGTAAGGTTTCCTGAAATTTGTGGCCATACTCAAATTTACAGATTGGTAATCAGTATCCATTGAGTACAAGGAGACCCCACTTTCTTTTGTTCATTCTCCCCTCAATTCTGTTCCCCACTTGAAAAAATTAGGCCTATGGATATCAATTTATACTAGACACACATACAAAATTACTTAGACTTATATGGAAATGCTTTGATAAAACTTAGTACAAAGTGAAATGCATTCAAATCACAGATATGGGATTGTGTCAATCACTATGCTAAAACACATGGCATAAGCACCTTAAGGGAAGAAGGGGTTATTTGGGGATCATGATTTTGAGGTGGACAAAAGAAAGATCAAGAAAGGGATTAGACACCAGGTGAAACATTCACAGTTTTCGGTAACCTCCTCCTTCACTTGGGCCCCATCTTCTAAAGCTTCCAACACCCACTGAGGCACTGCCAATGGCCAGCAGTCACACATCCTTCTCATGAGCCCGTGGAGACATTTCACATTTAAATCATAGTAAGGGCAGTATACAAAGTGAATTAGATGTACTGGTTTCAACAATTCAGACAGTTCCAGTGAACTTTTGTCTTTGTCCCTGGACACTTTGGAATTAAACCAGTGGTGCAAAATTCAACAGTCATCGTGACCTTCATAGGAAACAAGTCACATTATGAAACACAACTGCTGGTCTCAGAGTAGTACTGCATGGTCAGTATTTCTTCCAGAGATCAGTGGCAACATTCTGCAGCTAAACCACACATCAGACCAACCTCTCGAGAAGGAGCAAGCACACAAGAAGGGAAGATTCATAGTGTCTGAGGGCAAAAAAATCCATGTTGCCTGATTTTACATTTTCCCC
The DNA here is from genome assembly GCA_023101885.1 of Typhlomys cinereus. NCBI lineage: Eukaryota > Metazoa > Chordata > Mammalia > Rodentia > Platacanthomyidae > Typhlomys > Typhlomys cinereus. The sequence goes on along the minus strand of JALPQD010000105.1, from coordinate 2,758,802 downwards.
ATTTCTCCTAGTAACCAGATTCCAATGGGTTACATCACTCATGAATTAAGAAAGTTTTATTCATTGCTTTCAACTTTCTAAAATGAAAAACAAGTGGCAAAATATTGGGCAAGGCATAAAGCAAATGCACACACACACACACACACACACACACACCCTTCTTGAATTTTAAAGAATATCTGGAAAGAGTCAGCACGTGCTTACAATAGAAACATGCATGCTTCTGACAGTGTCATGATAAAGACACCGAAGTGAGCTACAGAAGCAGAGCAGAGAATTTCATGACCTCAAAGGAGCATTTTTTTGAAAGATGAAATCAATTATGGTAGAGACAATAGGAAAAGACAGCCCATGTTTGCAGCCATTGCATCTATCAGAATTGCTTGGAAACAACTTACAGCCCAGTTCCTGGGCTTATCTTCAGGGAGTCTGAATTGGCAGATCTGATGGAGGACCAAGTATTTTCTTTTTTTTTTTATTAATGTGTCTGTATGTATATGTGTATCTGTCTGCTTTTCTGTCTGTCTGTATTGGAGGGCACTGTGTCTGGCTCTGGAAGTCCAAGGATGACTTCAGAAATCACCCTGGACTGCTTTATCTCCTTATTGCTTTGCTCTGGGTTTTCCAGCCTCCCAACTCCAGGGCCTGAAAGGACAGTCCACTGCCATTTCTACCTGGTATTTTTACATGAGATCTGGGATCCAGACTCAGAGGTCCTTCTACTTGCAAGGTAAAGGCTTAACCCCAAAGCCATTTCTCTAGCCCAGGACCAGATATTTTTATCCTAACAAGTTCAGGTACTATTGATTTTACTGGACTTAGGTCTGTACTTTGCAGACTAGAGTGTAGGCAGAAATGTGTGGTGACAGAGAGTGGAATATATCAAGGTATGGAGGATGCTGAAGGGCTTATGGGGTTTATGAGTTTGGGGAAGGTGCTAGCATTTAATTAGAACAAGCTATTCCTGATAAAGAGAGACGCTTTCGAAACAGCTGGTAGGAGAACTTAGAAGGGAGAGAACTGTGGAGGTTCTCAGTCCATAGAAGAGGGAGCAGGGGAACCTGACTTCCATTCCTGAGATTGGAAGGAAAGAGAAGGATGGCAGAGATATCACATAAATCCCTTTCATGTGGTTTGCCTCTGACATGACATGTGGTAAAAGGGACAATAAAGCTTGATTTTAGATTTAAAGTAGGAAATTTTACAGTAGTGTGGGAAGCATGAATGCTTAGTGAGGAGGGTTGACTCACTTATGGACATGTTGAAAATGGAGGTGCCATAGTTAGGCACAGGTGTCAACTTGATGGTTGAGGGTTCAAGCTCTGGGCACATTTGGAGATAATTAGTAGTTGAGTTAAGCTCAGAGCCAACATATAGGAGATTGTCTAATTGATGGGATAGACCCAGCCCATGGTGGGTGGGACTAGGCCTTGGACAGGTCTGAATAAAATACAGAGAACTGGTTGAAGAAGTTGGCATCTTTGTGTACCCTTGGCCAGACATGCTAGTCTAGCAGTAAGGCTCTCTCTCAGATATTATGTAGAGATGGTGTGGCCAGTTCCTTTGGCCCTGGTATTGGTGTGAGTTCTCCTGTCAAGCTGGACTAAAAACTGTATGTAACTGGACTATCATAAAAGAACAAACCCCTTGTTCCCTTAAGCCATTTGATGGTGATTTTATCAGTAACCATGCAGGTGAACTGCAATCGGAGGTCAAGAAATGCAGACAGGGAGCTTGGGTGGGGCGTATTTTGGAAGCAGCTAGTAGAGTCTTGGGACAAGGGGAGTCTCATAAAGGAAGTACAGAAGGACAAATGGAACAAACTGAGCCTGGAGAGGTAGTTGGAAAGGAGAGAGCAAAGGTTGGGAAATGGGGAGTCAAGGAAAAGAATGATGTCAAGAGGTGGAGTTAGCAGGATGGAAGCCATGGCCATCCCCGGCAGACGTCACTGATAGTCTGAGGACAAGCTAGCGACAGGCCACCCAAGCTGATGGTGAGCTCACTGGCATCATCCAGAAAATGCCAATCAAGGAACGTCACGGGGCAGGTGTCAGGGATTGAAGGATGGTAGAGGATGCTGCTAAGTGGATTAGCTATTCTTGCATGACTGCGACAAAATGCCCAACACAGCAACTTGAAAGAAGGAGCAACTTATTCGAGCTCCTAGTTTAAGAGAGTCCATCACGGCAGGGAAAACATGGCAGCAGAAGAGATAGCCCTGAGCTGTCCACATCATGGTGAACCAAGAAGCAGAGAGAGTGTGTACCCAGAACTCAGAAGCAAGTCATCACATTCAAGATCCCACCTTAAATGACCTGCTTTCATCAGGTGAACCCCCACTTCCTAAAGATGCCACAGCCTCTCAAAAATAGCACTTGTAGTTGGGAGACAAAGCATTCCTCACCTGAAAGTTGGGGGGGGTGCATTTCAGATTCCAGCTATAACATTCGAGGGAGGGGGAGGGGGGAAGCTGAGAGAGCTGGGGAGCACTTTCGAGACTAAGGGGATGTGAGATAGCATTTAAAGTCACATTCTAGAAAAGCTTCACACTTCCGGAAGAGTGAGGCAGAGAACTGACAGTGATTCCAGGCACCATGCCCTCCAGCAAACCAGATTATGTCAGAAGAAATTTATTTTAAAAGGAAGTAGAAGCATGTTGGCACGTAAAAAATATATTGTTAAATACATTCCACACAACGTGCTAATTGATGAATTCCAAGTGTGATGTTTTCCGAGAGCAAAGATGAGTCATTTCCTTCGTGGTAAGAATTTCTAACTTAGCTAACAAGATAACTTCAGAAGTTTCTGTTCCAAACTTGACTACAGAATCTGAAGACAAATCCTAAACCACATAGAGCCAAAAAAGAAAACATTGCTAACATCATTTAAAGGAGTGGTAGTCATTTTTGTACTGTATTCTTGAAGCAGTGATCACTATGATAAGAATTTTGAATACATTTGCATTAATTAATTCTTGTCCTTTTTGGAGTATTTATTTTCACACATGTGAGGTGCTAGGATGCTCAATTTCCACTCCCCAAAAGTAGTAGATGAAATGATAATAAAATTCTTAGATGGTTGATACCATCTTCTTCTGAATAAATTGGATTTTAGTGCAGGTAGTTATACTAACTATGAGGCTTAGTCATTTCTTTTAGGGTATCGGCTTGGAACCTATCCAAAAAGAACATTGAGACTTTTACAGGACCAAAACATTTTCAAAGTCTTGTCCCCTCCTAGAACTCACGAAAATGCAAATCATAGTCATTCACCTAAATCAGTCTTAATCTAATCTGTAGAAATTTCAGTAGACATTTGGTTTAAAGCTGGAAAAAAACAAAAGAAGTACAGAACTGGCCTCAGAAGGTTCTAGAGAGTTCATCACAGATGGTGTTGGCCTTTTTATTGGAGAAAGAAATCACTATGAATTTAGCTATATGAAGGTCCAGCAATATATCTAGTGCCTCAACCTAGATTATATTTTTCCCCTCTCTGGGTGGTATTGATGAATTCTAGAACATTTTAGAACTTCTTGAAGTGACCTGTCACTCTGTGGAATTGTGTCTCACTCTCTAGAGATTTTCTTTCTGTGGAGACTAGAGCATAGGAACTCAAGTGGAATGGAATGGTGTGGGGGAAGGGATGGTGTGGAAGTGAGGGGTAGTGTGGAGGGGTGGGGGACTGTGCTTTCTCAGGACCCCTGCCAAGGCCTGAGAAAGATGACTACTACTGGCCTAGTGTATTTAGAGGTGCTAATGCTGTCTCAAAGCATAAAAGCCCCCAAGTTCTGCTAATAATGATCCACCATGAAGGTTGCTGTCACCAAAGTTGAGAAGCACAGGATTATCTACCATGTAGAGGATTTTAGAACAGAATATAATTGCATCCTTGATGCAGTATGTACAGGCAGTAATATTTTATTTTTCCTGTTTATTAAAGCACGTTTTCCTTTTTAAGAGGGGTAGGGTTGATGTAGCTCTGTCATCTAGCATATCCCGGGGAGATTCCAAACGGTAAGATGGAGAGTTTAAGGCAGATGTGCTTGGCAGAGATGCGGTTTTATCATCTTGAAAGCCCTCTTCTTTCTCTCAGCAGGGCTGATCTCATTGGACACACTTCTTCATTCGCTTTCCCCTTCTTTCCAGGGAAGAGTGGCGGGCCTCCTCAGAATTAGGAGAAGGACAGGAGGGGGACAACCACTACCCTAAATCCTGCCGTAGCTGCCTCTTCCCAGCTCTGACATCTTGCACACTTGGCCCGAGGGTACTAGATGTCTGCACTGTACTGACCCCTACAACTTTGAAACCAGGTTGCACAGAGAAGCATTCAAAGCATCAAATAGAAGCAGGCATCATCAGCACATAGCAAAAATGTGCAACATCGTCATCCAAACACAACTCATGCACAACCTTTGACAGGGCAACTGAGTGCGGATTCTGCAGCCTGGTATGTTGATTTCATGTTCACCTTCTCTGTCATACGCAGCGTGCCTCCTCCCTCTACAAACACATATCTTCGCTTGCCTTTTTCTTGACTCTATTCCAAGAACAGAGGATGAATTGCATTAATTCTCTTTTAAAACAGGGAAGCTCAATAAAAGGAAATAAAATGAGAAAAGGTGACCTTGGATCCCAAGGGGGGCTTTGCCCTGGGAGGGTCTTGAACTCTGAATGAGGAGCTGAACTTGAACTTGGAACATTACCCATCCCTTCTGTCACTGCGTTTCCAATATTATATTTATTTCCTCAGTTCCAAGACACGCTGCTATAAGATGCAATGGTAACATTTAACAACTTGAAATGCATCTTATAATTGAAGAGATTTAAAAAAAAAAGCAGGGTGTCATGGTTTAATTGGCGCGCGCTCTCTTTTTGCTGGCAGTTTAAAAATGGCAAGTTCTACAACTGAATGAAAGCAAATGCTGTGTGAGCATCCCACATCGTTCTGGTCAGCAGGTTACCTCTAATTGCTCCTTTCTGAAGGCTTGTGTGCATGTCAGTTTTCTTTTTCTTGCAATTTGTTCTGTTCAGTTTCTACTTTAGCCTAATTATGCATTCTATTTGCCAGCCATAAAAATAATGAATTTTGTGTGTGTAGCTTTTTTGTTCCCAAGACTGTTCCTTTTTCGTTTATATAATCATGAGTCACTAATAATGACTACAACTTACAAGGTCTAAACCTATTTATTTATTTATTTCAGCAGGTTGCTGGTCTGGGCAAAAGAATGTAAATAGAAGTCAGAATCCATTCAGTGTCTTTGGCATTAATGAATTTTACGTGTTACCCTATTGACTCCAAATAATGTAGTTTAATTTAGCTCAATTCTCCTATGATTTAAAGGATGAATAAATTCCAGAGATCGTGTTGCCTTATCATATGAGAAACAAGAAACTATATTTTGTGCATGCAGTATGTAAATTTGAATCCAATGATGATGGCATTAATAATTTCAAAATGGGCCATAAACAGTTCATTTCATGCCTTCTCAGGAGCTAATTCCAGGTCTATAGAAAGGAAGATTTGCCTCACACACTGGGCAAGACATTCACTTTTTAGGATTCTAGGATCTTGGGGCGGAAACATGGCCAAGATCCTGCCTCTTGACTCAATAAAACTTTATTAAGTACCTCTTCTTTGTACACAGCTTCTCTTGCTTTTCATCTCAAATTCCCTGGGCTTAATTTAGCCTCATTAATTCCAACTGAATATCCAGATGATTGTCGACAATCCCTGCAGCTTTCACATCCCAGGATTCTGCTAAATGCTTCCTGCCTGAACTGCCACAGATTTCTTAGCTCCTTCTCAAAATTAATTCCTCCTCCTCCTCCTCCTCCTGAGATCCTCCCCATCCGGGCATCACTGTCAACTGAACTATGGGGAATCTTCTGTTCTTATTTTATTTTTATCCTTTTTGCGCAAACCTTTAGAATCCTTGCTGTGGCCTCTTGTGAACCTGTTCGAGCTGGTTGCTATCTTACCATGGTGAGATGACTGAGTCACACATGGCCGGGGAGGTGAATTGCTACTGCCCGAGTTGCTCTAACTAGTGAACAGAGCAACAACTGTGTCCACTGGGATGTTGCCCACGCGTGGTCCTGTTCACCTGCTGACTCATTTTATCTGCATAACTGAGATCAGGTTTTCCTATAATTCATTTGTGTGAAAGCTTTCAACTTTTCATGTATTCCTCCTCCTGGACATTTGTTAATACAGTGTAGCTCTTTTTATTTATTTATTTATACAATTGTGCGTGTGTGCGTATGTATGTATGCGCGCGCGTGTGTGTCTGTGTGTGTAGAACCACGGACGAATTCGCGAACCACCATGGACGCCTCCACCTCCTCCTGCCCCGGGATTCACAGGCTCCGCCCTACCAGGACCAGAAGCGCAGCCGCCCCCGCTTCCGCCTGGCGTCTATACGTGGGATCTGGGATCCGAACTCAGGACTTTCCGCCTGCAAGGCGGAGGCTTAACCCCTGAGCCATCTCTCCAGCCCCACATTGTAGCTCTTTGTCCAAATTACTTTATCAAAACAAACTATTAATTTGAGGCATATGGATACATCTCTTCTTTTTTTTTTAAACTCTTTTCTTTTTAATTATTTATTATTTATTCAATTGTGCGTGTGTGCACGTGTGTGTATGTATGTGTGTGTGTGAAGAACCACGGACGAATTCGGGAACCACCATGGACACCTCCACCTCCTTGTTTACTCTGCCCCGGGATTCACAGGCTCAGCCCTACCAGGACCAGAAACGCAGGCCGCCCCTGCTTCCGCCTAGTGTCTATACGTGGGGTCTAGGATCTGCACTCAGGACCTTCCGCCTGCAAGGCAGAGAGAGGCTTAACCCCTGAGCTACTTTTCCAGCCCTGATACATCTCTTCTTATCTTACTATCTTGAGAACAAAAATCGAAGTGCTTGAAGGACCCCAGGGAAAAATTACTATAGACTAGCTGTTTGTTTTAGAAATATTAGGATCAACAAAATACTGACATAATTCATCTCTTGGATACTAGAAGTTCTTGGGAAATGAATGAATTAGATAGAGTTACAATTCTTTTATTTATGTGTGTATTTGTAAGTGTGTGTGTGTGCGTGTGTGTGTGTGTGTGTGTGTATGCGCGCGGCACATCAGAAGGCACTTTGTATCCTTGTGGAGGACCAAGGGTAATTTCGGGAATCATCTGGATTGCTTCTACCTCCTTGCTTTGCTCTGGGATTTCCCAGGCTCCATCCACCAAGTTCCTAAGTGCAGGCAGCTGCTGTTTCCGCCTTGTGTTTTCACCTGGGACCTGGGATCTGAACTCAGGACCTTTTGCTTGTGAGACAGAGTCTTAACCCTCAAGCCATCTCTCCAGCCCTCATCCTGGATTTTTGTTCTACTTTATTGCTTTGCTCTGAAGTTCCCCAGAATCCACCTTCCAGGGCTGAAATTGCACCCAGCGATTTTTACTTGGGATCTGGGGATGTGAACTCAGGTCCTTTTTGCTTGTGAGGCAAAGGTTTTACCACTGGGTCCCCAACCGACATTTGTTTTAATTTTTTAAATGTCATATACATGAATATAGTGACCTTATAATATTTTCAACCCTCAGTCCCAAATCTTATACCCCCTTCTTTTCCCCTTATAACCCTTCATCTCCCCTGCCAGACTCCCTTCTATTTTCAAAACTTTTTGCTCGTGTGGCCCACTGTGTCTCGTCTGGTCTTTGATGACATATGCCTGACTGACTCATGCTCCAGCAAGCATCCTAGGTCAGTGGAGACACTGCAAGGAAAGCCTCCTCCTTTCCTTCCCCGTCAGCATGAGTCCTCATCAGTCTCTCAGAGAGCTGTGCAGCTTCTTGGATCTTTCTGTGTCATGGTGAGTTGCTGATCAGACAGTTCCCGTGCACTTCTTGTGCATGTTACATGTCTGCCGTGAAACCTTGTGTGTCACAACCATGTCACATCCAGCAGATAATGCATGGCCCACTGCCTTCCCACTTCAGGCTCTTACAATCCTGCTGCCCCCTCTTCGGTGATGTTCCCTCAGCCCTAGGGTGGATGAGGCTGATATGTACTGTTTAGGGACGAGAGCCAATACACACTTTTTTAACTCGGTATTTTTCTAGAATGATCCACTCACCCTCTGTGTCATGAAGCCTTGATTTTTGATTTTTGATGATCCACCATGCTAACACCAGGTATACTTTTCTATCTTTAAGAGAAGTGACCACAGAATGAAACATACTTCAGTGATTTCAGCGGGAGGCCAGGAAAAAGTCTGGAGTAGGCAGAACATTCCAGAAGGATAAAACTAGCTCCCTTGCCTGTGCTGCCCACTCGCTTCCTTTCCTCTTGGGTACTAGCCTTTTGATGAAATGCCCAAACTTTGAGATTTTCTTCTTTTGCACATATGGAACGATAATCCCTGAATTTTAAAAATGAACTCAAAGGATTTGTAGCCCCTGAAACACATTCTAACAAAAAGATAAAGGAAGGATCCAGCCTCAGAAGGTGAGGGGCCTGTGTGTTTCGTGGTCTTGGCCAGTGCTTCCAGCGCACGCCTGTTTCTTAGGTCTTTCTCTGGCCTTTCCCATGCAAGAGCCTGGGTTTGGCAACCAAAACCTTGGGTTTGCTGTGCCTGGTGATTTCCTTTGGCATCAACATTTCAGTCAGTGAAATCAGAATGACAGGAGTGATTCAAAATGATCACGCCGTGTCCCTAGAAAGATTAAAGCAAACAATGCATCTATTTACAATCATGCGCAATTTGTATAATAGGCAGTAGCAACACACCATCCTGAATTCTGTTCAGAGGCAGTGTCTGACATTTTTTTTCTACATCCATTCACTTGGACAAACGTTTACTGGTGAAAAAGCCATATAAGCCACATGTCCTTTATTGTTTTCAAGGTCATAATAATTCAAGTTATTCTTCAGGGGAATGCTACTGACGGTAAGTCACCATGCATGACATGTGGACCCAGAACTACACAATCCAAGAAGGCCCACCTAGACTTTCTGCCTACATTATGCAGTGGGTCAGTTTCTACAAAACAAACAAACGGACAACAGATGTCTAAGTGAGAATAGGAAGGTGCCTTCATCGCGGTGTCCTGTTTGGGCTGAACTAAATAGACATGACTTTCTTATATTCTGTGTGCTATAGACTAGGAGCAAGTGTTCCCCTTTACGATGCTACACGTTCAAGGCTCAGTTTTCAAGGTGGCACTGTGGGGAGATTGTAGACCCTTCACAAGAGTGGAAAGACTGTGGTCATTGGCAGTGTGTCCTTGAAGGAGGTTGTGTGTACCTGGTTGCTTTGCCATCCCTTTCCCCTCCCATTTAGCTTCAGGAGGATGCCAACTTTCTCAACTAGCTCTCTGTATTTTATTCCACCCATCATGGGCAGGGTCTTCCCCCATCAGCTAGACAATCTCCTGTAGGTTTGCTCTGGGCTTAACTCAACCATCAACTCTCTACAACTGTGCCCAGAGCTCAAATCCTCAATGGTTAAGTTGACACCTGTGCTTAACTATGACAGAAGCTAACCAGTTGCCTAAACTCTCCAAAATCATCAGCCCAAACAAGACTTTTCTCTTTATAAATCTGATAGTATCATACATTTTGCTGTGGTGATGGAAAGTTAGCACATGACAGAGTCACTGTCACTATTGGTAACTGTCAGATCACTAGGCATTGTGAAACACTTTTGAAAAACATTGCAGTGGAAAGAACATAGCTTATTTCAACTAAGAAAGCCGGAGAAAAATCTAGTATTTTAGAGACCTCATCGCTCGACTCTAGCTTTGAAAGCTAGCAATGTCTTAGAGCTGGAGTGATGGCTCAGGGGTTAAACCTTTACCTCACAGGCAGATCCTGGCTCCCACTTAAAAATGCCAGGCAGAAACGGTGGTGGCCTGTACTTCTAGAACCTGGGAAACTCCAGAGCAAAGCAAAGAGGAACTAGCACAATCCAGGGTGAATCCCAAAGTCATCCTTGAGCCTCTACAGGCACACACAATGCTCTCTGACACACACACACACACACACACACACACACACACACACACACACACACAAGTACATGAAAACTAGCCATGTCACTGACAGACATATGGATGAATCATCTCCAAATGATGCCGGCTGGTCTGACTTAGCTTGGTAAAGCATCTCCTCTTTCACCCATAGATCACGATGCAAAGCCACTTGGGCAAAGATCCTTTTATTAATCTTACCACTTGAGAGGAACTGAAGTGAATCACACACACGAAACATGCACCATGGAAAGGTCAGAATAAAAAGTGTGTTTTGTTTCTCTGAAAGGAACAATGGGAACAGATGACATTCAAAAGTTGTCACTCAGCCTTGTCACAATCTGACAGCATCTTAAGACAGTGAACCATTTTCATTTGCTACCTGGAGACCTTTACAAAGGAGCAAAAAAAAGAACTGTTAGAGGGCAGGATCTGAATGTTCTTTTGAGCCGACTTTGGTGCTTGTTCATGAGGGAAGAACTAGAAGGAAATAAAAGCAAGACTCCCCCCCCCGCTGTGACAAAGACCCAGCAAAGTGCTATGAGCATTTTGCATTTGGAAACAACATATTTGTTCTGAACATCTGCACGCTTGCTGACCATGAGCCAAGTGTTACCAGTCAACAGAAAAGCATGCTGGGAAGAACAGCACAGCATTAAGGGCAGCTGCTTGGATGACGACACTCTGATCGCTGGGGGGACTATGCGAAGCAGACTGGCCATGTCTCCAAGCCACTTCTTAGAAAGCAGGTCATGCAGGGTTTAGGAAGAGCATCCAGAGTGAAGCAGCTAGAAGAGCCCTTTAAACACTGGCCATTGGGCACTCACAGCTGTGGTGTCCTCCTTCATTAATATAAAGACCCAAGCAGTGCTATCCAGCCCTTCCCCGAGAGTAGAATGCCTGTCCGATAGTCATTGCTTTTCAGAATCAAAGCACTTTAGAACCAGAATCTCTCCCTCCACCTGCCTCTAGGGTTTCCCTTTTATCTCTAGCAGTAGTCATGGCTGCTCCTCAAATTCATTTTCTTTTCCAGCAGCATCTCTACCCATATCACCATTGTTCATTATGCACAGCGGATACCCCGTGGTCTCTCAGCAAACACTTGACGGACTTCTTTGCTCCACCAATGAAACCTTCCTCCATTCCCTCCTGCAGCCCTCACTTGCACCCTTCCCTCTCTTGTTCTCTCCTTCCCTCTATCTCTCATTCATGCAGGGGATATTTATAGGTTGGTGACTCTTTTAAGCACAATGCTAGGCATTGAGGACACAATGATTAATAGAAGTGTGTGTGTGTGTGTGTGCACGCACACACACGCTGTTCAGGAAAGAGTGAGGTATGGATAGTCTAAGAAAAGATCATTGGAAACAAATGGAAATGATATGACATTAGCTTCATGAAGTATCATGAAGAGATGCTGCAGACTGGGGAGAAGCAGCAGCCACCAAAATGATCTCTTGAATGAAATGACTCTTGAGTTGACACCAAAGGGACAGAAGTGTCAAGTTCTGGGGTCCATCTAAACTAGGGGTGCTCAACACCATGGCAGGAACGAACTAGACACGGCACATCCAAAGGTCATGGAGAGATGGCCGGGTGGGCAAAGGAGCTTGAGTATAATCCTAGCAACCTGAGTTTGATCCATGGAGCCCACGTGGTGGAAGAAGAAAGCTGAGCTCCAACTGCGTCCATGTGTTTTCCACCCACGCCCCGCGCATGCTCATGCGTTGTCTCTCTTCTAAATAAACAAACATTTCCAGGCTTTGAAGTTGGACACAGCAGGTCCAAAGTCTGCTCCTTCTACTGACAAACTTGCTGCTTTGAGCAGACGACGTGGTATTTCTGACTCATTTTTTGCCATTGAAAAATGGAGGGGCTGACACCCTCTCTTTGGCCTTGGTATGCAAATGACATGAGATTTCCAGAGCTATCCAGACCTGGATCTAGAACACTGGGCAGAGATGGATACCAATTGCCTTTGTGTCCCCGCTTCTATCTTACCTGAGGTCTTTAGCTCTGGAATGTCCAGATTCCTCTGTGGAGAGGGTCAGTGAGTCCTCGGGGCCACACAACCCTCACCTCCCATCTTGCTTTCCTTCCCTGGGATACCGGAAATTCTGGGTACCCACATCTAGCAGGTATATTGAGACTCTGCTCTTGAAGTCAAACATCAAAAGACAAATTAGTTCCTTACTGATCTACAACATGCATGAAAGTCAAGGCATCCCGATCTTGGGCTCATTCTGCAAAGGCATTTGCTAGGCTTAGCAGCACCATGAGAGACCAGGGAAATGGTCAGTAAGACAAGACTCATAGATACGTCTGTCGGCGGAGTCTATGCTAGGAACCGGGTCACATGAAACAGGGACCCAGCACAGAGTCTGAGGCATCAGAAGTCTCCTGCCCCAGGAAAAACAATACTTTATCCAAACTGGGATCCATATATAAGGCTATAAATAAACAGGGGCACGTGGCTACTTAAGTCAGAGGATAATCAAAGGCTGGAGAAGATGCATATTTAGAATAACAATTATTATTAAATCTTCCCACCCCATATGGCCCCCGAACAGTCTTTTTCTGTCTTTTCCAAGTCCTTTCAAGTTAATGGGAAAAAAATCAATTGGCTTATTGGCCTTGGCATAGTTTAAATAATGGCACAGTTTAAATTCTTGGATTCCAAAAGAACACAGATGTACATGCTGGAATTCTTTTAATTTGAAATATTAATCATTAACTTTATTAAATTTGCTGCATGCTCAAGAAGTATCACTTGTGAGTCATTCCTAAATTTTGAGAATGGTAACTTATGTTCCTCTGGATTAATTTTCCCTAAAATGTGATTTCCAATTAAGGGAAGACTATATTCCACGTAGAATTCTCCTTGAATTTTTCCTCTGATATTTTTTTACTGTGTTTGTTAATTTAATTTGTTTTCTTTTATAGTTTCATACATGGACACGGTGAATTTATGATATTTTTACAATTTAATCCCCAATTCCATCCCTTCCTTTCCTTTTACAGTCCTTCTTCCCTGACCGTCTCCCCCTTATTTTCATATAATTTTTGTATGTGTATCCCAGAATTCCATCTGGGTTGCTGTGGATGGCACATGTCTGAGCCCTTGCTGAAGCATCAATCAGTGGGTATAACATTAAGAAAGAATTTGTCCTCCCCTCTCACAGAGCTAACTACTCGTAGTCTCTCAGGGGGCGTGGAGCCTCATGAGACATTTTCCCTTCCATGGAGAAATGCAGATGAGCCAAATCCCAAGTGGTTCATGTGGAAACATGCAAAGATGCCAAAAGGAAGCATGATTCGCTAGCTTGATGTTTAAAAAAATGCGAGGACAAGATTATGAATTTCAGAAATCACAACATTTCTGTCCAGTCGGCTGACCTATGCTGAATTACCTTGTTGTTCCAGCATGAAAACCTCACTCATTTGGTGATCATTCCTTTCCACTCTGTCAGACACCATGATTCATTCATGCTTCCAACCTTCAGATGGGCAATTTTGTTACAGTCTCATTCCCAACTCATTTTTGAACCATAATACTCTTCCCTGGGAGCACTAAATCACAAAAAGTTTGTATTCAGGTTGCTTTTAGCCTTTCGACATGAATCGATGAGATTTCAGACAGGTTAAGACCAATGAAATGCAAGACGGAGGCTGCTATTCACAACCTCAATCAACACAACTAGTAATGAAGGAGTGCAACTCAACTAGTGGCTCCACGCTGAGAGTTCAGCTCTAAACTGCAAAGAACTCCTGGCTTGTTTTCAGCTTGATTATTTTCTTTTACATTCTTTTCTTTTCTTTGTGTGTGTGTGTGTGTGTGTGTGTGTGTGTGTGTGTGTGTGCACGTGCACGTATCGTATTCCTATGGAGGACCAATGGTGACTTTGGGAATCATCCTGGATTGCTTCTACCTCCTTTCTGTTTCACTCTGGGATTTCTCAGGCTCTGCCCGCCAAAATTGGAAGTGCAGGCTACTGTTGTTTCTATTTGGCTTTTTTATGTGGGACCTGGGATCTGAACTAAGGACCTTCTGCTTTTGAGGCAGAGTCTTAACCCCTGGGCCATCTTTTCAGCCCTCAGCTTGATTATTTTTTAATATTTTATTAATTGATTGATTGATTGATTTAGAGAGAGAGAGAGAGAGAGAGAGAATACACATATGTCCCTGTGAAGGACCAAAGGTGACTTCAGAAATCATGTGATTATGGATTGCTTCTACCTTTGGGATTTCCATGTTCTGCTCATCAGGGCTGGAAGTGCAGTCCTCTGCCATTTCTGCCTGGTGTTTTTACATGGGATCTGGGATCTGAACCCAAGACCTTCTGCTTGTGAGGCAGAGTCTTAACCCCTGATCCATCTCTCCATCCCCCACCGCTTGATTATTAACTAGAGTTTCTCCCTTCTTTGTAGGTAAGTAAAGCCAACTTTGACATGACGTCTTAGTTTTTATTCTAGTTCCTTTCTACATATTATGGCTTGAAAACCAAGTGCACTCCCATAGATTTGTGTATTGAACACTTGGTCCCTAGCAGATGAGGCTGCTTTGGGAGGTGTCTAATACTCCAACAGGCGGTACCCAACTGGAGGGAACCAGTCGGGTGTGTGCCTTTGAGGGTTGTGCCTGATTCTGGGCTCTTTTCACATCTCTACCATAAAGTGAGACTCTTTCCAGTTACTATGATGTTCTGCCCAAGTGCATGGGGCTTTGTGGCCATGGTTGAGCCCTCAAAACAGTGAGTCCCCATAACGCTTTCCTCTTTTAAGCTCTTCTTATCAGGTATTTTGTACCAGAGGCCAGGAAAGTGGAAGTACTGTGCCTGGATACAGGGACACCAGCTTTCCTGGGAAGTTGTTCTGAAAGGAGGAATCCCGGCTCCTCTTGCACCTAGAAAACCAGAATTTGCACTTGAATGAGGTTTTCTGAGGAGAGATGTGCACAGCTGGGCGTGAGAAGAGCCCATCTAGCCTCTTCAAGACAGGACTGAAATGATGCCCAGTCCCGCCCCCCCCCCGGGGTGACTGTCATCTGGTCCCCATCCCTTCTCACCTCTACTGTTCTCCACTAACTCTAGTTTCTACGCTGCTGAGCTGATGGCCACCAGCCATGTGTGGCCACCATCACTTGATACTGACCCTGTGAGAACTGAAAGGTGCCGCAAGTAGAAACAGACTTTTCAAAGGTGTCAGGCCGGGGCAAGAACATAGCTATTTCCTTTTAATGTTGATAATATGTTGAAATGATGCTACTTTAGCTATATATAGCTAAGCAAAATTTAGTATTCAGATCATTTTTTTCCATTTTTAAATTTTTTTTATTATTTATTCAATTGCATGTATGTGTGTGTGTGTGTGTGTGTGTGTGTATGTATGTGTGTGTAATTATGTGTATGTATGTACAACCACGGACGAATTCAGGAACCACCATGGACTGCCTCCAACTCCTCCTTGTTTACTCTGCCCCAGGATTCACAGACTCCGCCCTACCAGGACCAGAAACGCAGGCCGCCCCCGCTTCCATCAGGTGTCTATACCTGGGGTCCAGGATCCGAACTCAGGACCTGCCACCTGCAAGGCAGAGGCTTAACCCCTGAGTCACCTCTCCAGCCCCAGTATTCAGATCATTTTTAACTGTCTCTTTTTTAATATTTAATGAGTGACTTCTAGAAAGCAGAAAGTTTATGAATTTCTATTGAATAGAGCTTCTATAAGTTGGGCCCTTTAAGTCTTGTGAATGGCTTGGGATGGTCTCTTAGGTTAGAAATATCCACCTTCCATTTCCTCCTGGGAAATTTCTTCTTCATCCAAATCCTGCTTCTCCATCCACTGGTGGCTCCTTCCAGGATAAAGCAGGGACGCCCTTTTATAGTTTACTGTGCTATTTACCTAATGATAACACGATCCTCGGCTCACAGCTTCAGCTGTCTGCCTCGCAGATTAGCTGGTGAATTTAGGAAAGGGCGGGGCGGGGGGAGCTATCTTACATTCTAGAGTCCAGTGTGCAGGATGCGAGCTGAGCATTGCACACCAGGCCATGTTCAGCTGGTCTCAGGAATAAGCTACAGGTTAACTTGGTTTTCTAAGATCACACAGAGGCTGAGTGACTGCATCAGGGTTTGAGTCCAAGGTTCTTTGACTTCTAATTTTGTACCTTTCCTGTTATTTAGTTTGTTCTTTTTCTTTTTCTATCTTTTTATTCCTTCTTCCCTTATTTCTTCTCTCCTTTCTTTCCCTCTCTTTCCTCTTTATTCCTTCCCTCATTGACCCTTCCTTCCTTCCTTCCTTCCTTCCTTCCTTCCTTCCTTCCTTCCTTCCTTCCTTCCTTCCTTCCTTCCTCCTTCCTCCCTCCCTCCCTCCTCCCTCCCTCCCTCCCTCCCTCTCTTTTTCCCTCCCTCCCTCCTTCCTTCATTCCTTAATTCTTTTTCTTTCATAGGGTCTCTTGTAGTCCAGGCTGGCCTTGAACTTGCTCTCCAGGTCTAGAGTCTGGCTCTGAACTCCTTATCCACCCTATACCTGCCTCTACTTCCCAAGTATTGGGATTACAGAAATGCTCCATTGTGCTCTGCTTTAATTTCTCTTTACACTTCGAGAATTGACAAGCTGCCTGACACTTTGTTGTAAGTACAAATGCTTTGTGCATTAAATTTATTCTAGGCCACATGTTTACATGATATACTCTCATTCTAATTGCTAGCTGCCACAGAGTTACTTTTGGAAAGCATTAGAAATCTGGTGACTTGTGTATATGTATGTGAATGTGTACATAGACATCTTTGTGCGTGGTATAGGTACACATGGATACACATATGTGTGTGTGGAGCATTCACACATATGTGTGAAATCAAGGGTGCACATGTGTGTGGAGCCCAAGGTCAACACTGCTCAACTCCTCTGCACCTGCATTATTTGAGATCGTGCTTTTCACTCAACCTGGAGATCATCAGTTCAGCCAGACCAGCTTGTCAGCAAGTCCCCAGAGCCCTCCTGTCCCCATCTCCACTTTACCAAGGATACAGAGAAGTGTCACCAAGTCTGGCTTTTATGTAGGTAGCTAGAGCTCTGAGCTCAGGATCGAATGCTTCTGCAGCAAGCATCAACTGAGCCATCTCTCCAGCCCTTGGAATTTGATGACTCTTGATACAGAAAATGCAGGGACTGGAGAATTGGTACAGTGACTAAAGTGCTTTTCACGCCAAAAAAAGGATTGGGGTTCAAATCCCAGATCATACATACAATGCTGGATGTAGCTGTCTGCCTATAATTCCTGTCTTTGAAGATAAACACTGGGACTCCTTAGAGCAAGATGGTTAGTCAGACTGACCCTGTGATGAGCTCTGGGTTTGATTAGATATCATGCCTCAAAATAATAACATCTAAGACTCATGGGGGATAATTACCAACATTAGCTTCAGGCCTTCACACACGCATTGTGCCCCCCACGCACACACAAACACACACACCTCCTACACACGACTTACACAAATACAGAGAAAACTGGAAAATATAAAGAAAATAGAAATGCAAATATATTTCAGAAAACCTGACTCAGAACAGGTTTTCCTTTTGCTTTGGAAAATGGGGCTTGTGGTCGAAACACTGAGTGGGGAGTCTTAACTTGCAAATTCTAATGTGGATTTATTTGCCCACTAAATTAACTTTCAACAGTGACTCTCTCTGCCTTTTAGAGTTTGATTTCTTTATTGAGATAATCAGAATTTGAGCACCAAGTAGTTTCTGGATCCATGGACATATGTAAATATTGTTTTCTCTCTGATTTTTCGTTTTCCTCCAAAACTCGAAGCACAAAGAATGAGATCATTTTTTAAAAAACTGCTCTTTTGCTCTCTTGACACAAGGGAAGGGTGAAGAAAAAAGCCAGGAGACAGAAATCTTGTAATTCCCCATTTAGTTCAGTCCTGTCCCCCAAATAGCCCTCTTCAAAGAACACCTAGAAAGAAAAACAAATCTGAATAAAAGGAAAATGCTATTAAAAGCTGCTGCAATTTCAAAAGCTTCTCAACCCAATAAAATAGGAATCTAACCTAGCAGGAATGATTGCCAGTGTTCTCAGAAGAAAACACTTGACAAGTGTTCAATTTTGGTCCTGAAATTCACATGACACACTGACTTCATAATCGGGCCCAGCGCTGGCAAAGAGTATGGCGGAGGATGGCAGCGTTCACGGAAATGCCACCAGCAAATGTCCTTTTCTTGGGTACTCTCACATGGGGTGAAAATTGATACTGTCCCTCGCATGGAGGGGATCCAGCTTTTAGGATGAAATTAAACATGACTGGGAACGAGCAAATTCTAGAATCTAACCGGTGCTTTTGATGAAGAGAGAACAAGCCAAAAATAGCAAGCGTGTAGGTGGGCCCAAGTCAGACACATTTCAGAACGTCTCTGTTGATTGCGCTTCAGAAAGGGGTTTATTTAAAGTGCCAGCAGAATGGGAATCTCAATCTGCAGGTACATCCGGCTCTATTTAATATCCTTACATCATGACTTCTACCTTACTGTGATTCAGAAAGCCTTGGCGGTCCAAGGGAGTCTCTGGTCACGATGCCTTTCCAGCCTTCTGAACAAAAATCAGAAGACTGTGAGCACAACAGATTGTGGTGAAGCTGTGGATAGCACTGAGGCGCTCACAGCCATGGGTAGCTTACACAGGGGTGCTGTTGTGGTGGGCAGAGCCTTGCGAGTTTTATAGGTGATAAGAATGACTCCTGCATCTTTTTCTTTAGGACAATGTCAGATTCTGCAGCTACTAACCAAAACTTACAGTACAATTCCATTGATATATAAGTACATGCAGGTGCACAAGCATGCATACGCAGGACTGTGTGCATACGTGCACACACACATGCACACAGAATTTCTTTCCTATACCTACACAAATGCACGTGCATATGTTAGCAAATATCATCTTGCCAGACAACATCCTTGGCTGCTCATTATTAACAGTCCCCCTTTGCTGTTCATTTCTTCCTCTTCCTCTTCTTTGATTCTTCTTCTTGACACTGCTTATCACAAAACACCCAATGTTCTGGGCCTTGCAAGTCACCCCCAGCGGTTTAACTTTTACTTTAAATGGAACTGGGGGTCATGGGAGAATAAGTGATATGGCGTTCTTGTCATCCTCAAAGAAGCTCTCTGGTTTCTGTTGGGGGAAAAGATTCTGAGTGGGAAGAGGTATAAGCAGAGATTTATTCGGAGGCTGGTATGATAAGCCTCGTGCACCATGAAGGTGATATGAACCTGAATGGCGACTGACTGTGTGGTCAGAGATGTCTAAGATCACGAAAACAGAGCTTTCAGATCCCGGAGATGGAGGAGCACTCTACTCTCCCAGTTTAGAAGGTCACAGCATCTATCACTCGGGATGGGACAAGGCAGAGAAATCCGAGTGGGGGAGTCGAAGGGGAAAGTACTGGGCAGATGTTGTCCACTGAGTTAGAAATGGTAAGAAAAAGTAGATAAGTGAGCACAGAGTTTGAGAGAGCGGGTCAGATAGGGGTGTAAATTCTGGGTCCTCGCTGCATATATGCAGCTCAAACCAGTCTGTAGATGGGATCCCCAGGGGAGTGGGTGGGGTGGAGGAGAAGGAAGAAGTAAGGATGCCTGGTTCAGGTGCTGCAGTGTGGAAGGATCCGGGACATGGTGAGGGCTGAGAGGCTACGAGGAGCCAACCAGTGACCTCAGAGGGAAACCAGAGCAGGCCCGTCCTAGAAGTCAGGGATGATGTGACTTCCCATGAGTGTGGTGGGCACAGCTTAGCGTGCCAGACGTTGCTGACAAACCAGAGTAAGGTGACAGTGGAGGCTTAACCTTCCAATGTAATCACATGGAGGCCACTAGTGATCTCAGTAAATCTGAAGACAGAGAGACCCCGCCAGGCAAGTCAAGAGGACATGAGAACAGAGAAAATGGAGACAAAGAATTTAAGAAAAAAAGAACAAAGAAGGCTGGGAAGATGGCTCAGGGGTTAAGTCTCTGCCTCAAAGCAGAAGAATCTGAGTTCTAATCCCAGATTTCATATAAAAAGGGCAGGAGAAAACGGTGGCAGCTTGTGATTCTGGCCCTAGAAGGCAGAGCCTGGGAAACCCTGGAGCTAAATACAAAGGAGAGAGAAATCCAAGATGATTCCATTCCCAATGTCTCCCTAGTTCTTGGCTGGGTTCTTTTGCTTCTTCTGAGATGCCAGTTCACCCTAGAGGGTCCCTGTGGGGTTGGGGGGGGGACAATACCCTGGTCAGGATCAGGGAGGCCTGAGGGTCAACATACCAGCCTGCCTCTGTCTTTCCAGAAGCAAATCCAGAAGTGATTTCACTTCTGACCCCAACGGGACAAAACAACTGATTCTGAGAAACATCCATCAACCTGTTTGGAGAGAAAGATCCTAAGTTAGAGTCAGACTCGGCTTTTCTCCGTGATAATCCTCACCTTTGCAAAAAGATGGGCCGGGATCAGTGACGGTTGCTTTGCTTAGCGTCCTGGGAAGACATTGCTCAGGATGTGCTGGAATTTTTTCTACTTTTGGACTTATATTTCACATCCACAGAAATCCTCATTACCCACAGGGATGTATTCAAGACCCCTGATGGATGGTCAATCATGATCCCCTAAATGGAAAATTCTAGAAATTAATAATTCATGTGTAGTCTCTAGCTCTATACAGATGCTCTTCAGTGTATGAGAGATTATACCCCTGATCAACCCCCTGAAAGTTGAAAATGCATTAAATATTCTTGTTCAGCCTTTACTGCCTTAAACATGTTCCAAACATATAAAATCACCTCTAACTGAGCAGAATCTTCCTCCACAGAGCTTTTGCTAAGTTGAAGTTTGGATAACGCACAAAGTGTATTGATTGCTGGATTGAAAGTGACAAGCAGAAAGGTTACATGGACACACACACTTTCACACTATTGTGAAACAGAAGTCACAAACTGAATCATTAAGTAGGCAACATTCTATATGGATAGAACTATGGCAGGTTTTTTTTGCCTATATGCACACCTAGGATAAAATTTAATATATAAATTAAGTAAAGGAAGAGATGAACAGCAATAACTAACAATAAAAGTGAACAAATACAAGAAGATGTTGTTATTATAAGAGTTGTTTAAAACATGAATTATTAATTTCTAGAATTTTCATTTAGGGGATCATGATTGACCAAGGCTCACTGAAACCAAATTATAGGATTAAGGTAGATATTGAAAATGCACATGGTTCATATCTCCTTTTAGTCACATATCTATAGGGGTCTAACATGTAAGCATAACAGATTCTAACTTAAATAGGGTAACCTTAGTAGAAAGCAATTGGCAAGTGGTTTAGTCTTTGCCTCAAAGCAGTGAAGGCTGACATCATAGTGGATACAGCCTTGTGCTTCTAACTGTCCAAATTAATAAACTCTGTGCCCTCACCTAGCTTCATGTTCTATAAGAATGTCTACTCCACTCATCCCTTGTGTTGGTGGTTGAGATAATTTTCCTTATGTTTTAGCAGATTATTTAATGGAAATATTTTCCCCAGTAGTATAGGCAATCCCTGATTTGCATGATTTACACATTTACACATTTTTGGCTTTATGATGGTTCACAGGTGAATGCAATAGAAACTCTACTTCGTATTTTGGCTTTGGATTAGCCCTCGGTTCTGTGATCTGTTTTCCTCTGGGGATGCCAAGCAGTGGCAACAAATTCCAGTCCTACCATTCCTGTGATCATGAGGGGAAATGGCCTATGCCTTTCAGTATGCTATGCTGCTAAAACTGTGAGGGCTCATAAGTGGGGTGTGTTAAAAATGCTGGAAGATAAAGAGAGGGAGAAAGAGAGTTATAGCACATGCATAGACGTCAGAGGACAACTTTTGGAGGTACAGTTATCTCCTTCCACCCTGCTGATTTCAGGGATAAAACTAAGGTCTTCAGGTTTGCAGACTTCAAAAAGCAAATGGTGCGATTGATAATAACTGTTCAGGTTTAAAATGTTTAATTTGGTTCAGACATGTATCTACATCTATCATCTATTTACCCATGAAATCAATGTTATAATCAAGGTAATAAAACATACCTCAGAGTCTTGTAAAAAAGTATTTCCAACTTATGATGGGATTAGCAAACCTATCTAAGAGGGGCATCTGAGCCTTGCTTGTGTCTAACAGATTATTTTCCATCCTCTTGACATCAACCTCTTGGCTTCTCTCGCGGGTACAAGTTGGAGCGTGGTGTCTGTTTCACAGGACTCGGTGCATGGGACATGGAAACGTACACTTTTCTAGGTGGCTAATTGTTCCATGTGACCCTGGTCTTAAACACACCTGCTCACTCACATCAAGACTAATGACCACAGATCCTGAGTTACACGCCCATATCCTCGAGCAGTTGACATTTTGGGCTCCAAGCTGGAACAGCAATTTCCACACTTGCAACTTATCTGACCCTTCAAATACTCCAAATAGCGTCACCAGGGAAACCTGCCAATGAACTCTCATCTGAGCAAACCTGCGTCCAACAACCACTTACAAGCACTTTTCAGAAAGGGGAAACTCAATCTTCCCCCTTCTACTTTCTCTTCCTTGGGTGCTGGTTTCTGAATTCAGGGCAAACATTAGAATCCAGGGTGGGTTAAACTACATATCTTAGGGTTTGAAATGGGTGGTTAGCAAAATAGCAGAATTTGGACTGCAGCTGCAAATAATCAAATTGGGAATATAATTAATATAATCAAAGTTCACAATGCTGGACATAGACACATGCACATAGACATACACACAACCAGTCTTGTCCCTGCTTTGATATATGAGCTTCATTCGCATGTTCCTGTTTATTAGCTTTCCTAACAGCTGTGCTTTGGACAGGGAATGGAGAGAGGGAGTGGATATTTTGTGCACTTGCAGAAAGTGAGGCTCAGTGTCGGTATGGACTGACCTCTGTCCAATGCACTTCCATTTGTGCCCTCTGTCTCCTCTTAAATCCTAGAAAGAATATCTTCTCCCCATGTTAGACAAATTCATAAATACATATACATGATATATGTATGTATTGTCCACATATATGTGGATCATCATGCATCTATGTATATATACATCTCAGAATGTTTAAGTCTACATATATATGCTGTTGCAGTCAGCCTGCATAGTTGCTGATAAATTACCATCAAATGACTTCAGGGGAACAAGGGGTTTATTTTCTCTTATGATTGTCCAGTTACAGTTCTCAGTCTAGCTTGGCAGGAGACTCACACCAACACCAGGGCCGAGGGAACCGGCCACACCATATCCACATAACAGCTGAGAGAGGGACAATCCTTACCTACCTGACTAGCATGACTGGCCAAGTGTACACTAGGATGCCAACTTTCTTAATCAGCTCTTTGTATTTTATTCCAGGGCCTAGTTCCACCCACCATGGGCTGGGCCTTCTCCATCAGCTAGACAATCTCCTGCAGATTTGCTCTGGACTTAACTCAATCACTACTTCTCTACAAATGTGCCCAGAGCCAAACCCTCAACTGTCAAGTTGACATCTATGCCTAACAATGACATATGCATATGAATGTATATGTAGAATATAGAGTATCTTCTATATGTTTGTGTATGGATAGATGCTGCCTCCTACAAAGGCTGCCCAGTTAGTACACAACTATTTGATTTCTTTTGTTGATCCTTCTTTTATCCAAATTTGTACAGTAGCTTTATATTATTGCTGTACTATCTCATTGATTCCACATGACATTGTAGAAAACGTGGATTTGAGTTCATATAACCTGAATGCAAATCTCACCTGTAGTTACTTGGGCTAGTCACTTAAGCCCACCAATGGCTTCTTTATAGGTGAAAAGGAGAGAAGGATTGGTGCGGATTTTCTGCTGCAGTAGGAAATACATACAAAGCACCTGACAGGCCACAGGGCTGAGTGTTCTGGCCATTGTTGTGGGTTTCCTTTTGTTCTTCTGCATCAAAGCTCCCTGAGGCTGAAAAGTGATGGCTGGGAATCTCCCTGATCTGGTTGCCAAGGGAGAAGTGCTCAAGGGCAGCTGGGAACCTCTAAATATCTATGTCATTTCCACCGTAGCTAACAAGTCTTCAGATAACTTGAGCTGCTCTCTCCCCATCATGGGAACATCTCTTCCACTCACTTTCTCTGTGCCTTCGTCATTATCTAACCCTCGCACCCCAGTGTCCAGGCATTATACAAAGAGAGCAAAGAAGTCCATCTTTAAGGAACTAAGAAATGAGTGCTATTTCACAAATTCTGATAATTTCAAGCATTGCTAAGCAAAAGAAGACTAGTTTCACGAAAATGTGGGACGTTAAACAAGCATTAATATTGTATAGATTTTGATCATTCTGTTCTTGGTTATCTGCCAAGATCTGCAACAAAAAGGACCTGCAACTTGCTGAACTTTCTTCACCCCCCATCCCACCCCCAGAAATGATGATTTGGGGAGATGGCAATCAGACGCTGATGGCTTGGGACTTGAGAGCAGGGTTCGTTCCTAAACAAACAGTATATCATCACAGCAACAGGCTATGACGGCTTTCATTTTCATTCAGCACATCTTCCAACTCTTGTGAACTGAAAGCGTCCCATTCATCTTACCCAAGCCATGGCGACACCAGACATTAGGGGCCACAGGTCACAAGGAAGACACAGAACGAAGCATTGTAAATATTTGACTCTGGAAATGATACTGGCTGAACCCAAACATTTATCTCCCCCCATCTCCCAGCTGAGCTCCCAGCTGGCTGTATAATTCATAAAGGAACAGACACTAAGATGATTACTATGTGGACTGAATAATTCTAGTTTCTGATAGCAACACAGCCCCTTATTTCCTGTCACCAGGGTGCCATCCAGAGACTTGATTTCCTGCTTCTTTGGGCTTTGTCTAATAAATAGTAGTCCTCCCTTTTAATTCTGCTCCTGGACGCTCTGTGGCTCATTTAATAAGCCCTAAAGGGGGGAGAATGAATGACACATTTCCTTTTAGTCTTTGTACATGGCCAGTACTACTTTTCTGATAGTTACTTCATGAGTCACCATCACTCAAACTCATCAAAGGCAAAATACTGGTTTTAGAGACTTAGGGACAAACAATTGTTCACGATCATTATTCTTTTTGTGTGAAAATCCTTAAACAATCCTCAATGCAACTCTATAGGAACACACTCTGAGCAGTTTTAGAAATCCAAACTAATTCTAGCTTATCCCTGAGAAGGTTACCTTGCTATAAGTATGGTGCTGTACTGGACAGGTTGGGCATGGAAGGTACCACTGTGCTGGCCCAAGCCATCCACGCACCCTGTGCTTTCTGCTGAGAACAGCTAACCCTTGTCTAGGGAGTCATGTCATAGGTCATGTTTTCAGCCCCTGAACTAATGCACTGGACTCAGAAGGGACACCTGGCTGCTGGCCCTGAACGATCAATTACAGTACAGTCAGTATTAATTCACCAGAGAAATGCATTCTTTCCCTTGGGGGTTTGAAAGGAAAAGCTTGAAATAAAAGGTCGATTGTGGAAGAAGATTGCAGATTGATTCCCGCATGTCTTTCCAGGCACAAGCAAAATCAGCCATTGGTAAAAAAAAAACTCATGAGCTCTTCTGATGCATGTGGAGCAATGATATGAAGGGTCCAGGGAGTCTGTTACGGGAATCCATAGTGTGGTTCATCTCAGATATGCGTGCAGGACTAGGCTGTCTGGAACTAGCCATTCCACTAAAATAAGTCTCAGGAGCTAAGATGGCCAAGTGGAGTTTCTCTTTTTTCTTTTTTTTTCCACACTGACATCTAGCTCACAGTGACACTCTGAGTGAAAAGGTTCTTGCATTGTGTGGGTGCGTGTGCACCTGTATGATGCGTGCACTCGTGCATAGATGGCTTGTGCACCCTTGAATGCATGGCCACAGGAGGCCACCAGTGTCCTGCTGAGTCTCTCCACATTATTGCTTTGAGTCGGGGTCTGTCACTGAACCTGCAGCTAGACTGGTGGCATGTAATTCCTAGGGATCTGCCTCTCTCGGAATCCCACAGCACTGGATTCACATGTGGGCGTGTGTGAGGATGTGCTGGGGATTTGAACTAGTGTTCTCAAGCTTGCGTAGCAAGTGATCCTACCCACAGAGCTACTAAGTGCAACATGTTCTCTGAACTGGAAAACCCCAGGACATTTAGGCCCCCTTGGGAAACAGGTTCTCAATCATGTGAGGGTGAAACATCAACCGCTGCCTTACTACAGTGGGCATTGATTTGAAAGCAGCATTGTCATTACTATATCATGAGCACATTTATGGTGTATTAATCCCTTCTATTGGCGAAGCCCTCTTGACCAAATTACCCCCCACAGGACCGATGTCTGTTAAAGATCCTCCTCAACACTGTCACACTGGAGACCAAATCTCTACCATAAGTTTCTGAACTCTCGCAATCACACTCCTGAAAGCAGAGAATGATGGGAGGAACCGGTTAGAGTTGGAAATAATCATGCATCCCGCGAAGCGGGTGTACAAATGATCTAGACTCTCCATCCCTGAAGTTGTCATAGGACAGTGAAGCTAGAATTGTCCTGGATCCAGAACGTGAGGGAACAAAAGGGGA
Source organism: Typhlomys cinereus (assembly GCA_023101885.1). Taxonomy (NCBI): domain Eukaryota; kingdom Metazoa; phylum Chordata; class Mammalia; order Rodentia; family Platacanthomyidae; genus Typhlomys; species Typhlomys cinereus. The sequence continues at coordinate 2,732,154 of JALPQD010000105.1, read as the reverse complement.
GGATGCCACAATGTGGCCTCACTGCCTGTGAACGGAACACACTGGGACACAAGTGTGTTTGAACTTATCATTTCCATCCCATAAGTTCATCAGTCCCAGGGTAGAAAGTGACCATAAGGTCTGGCTCTGAATGTCCCTGCTTGGAATAACGATTATCATAGGCTGGAGAGATGGCTGCGGGATAAGACTCTGCCTTGCAAGCAGAAGGTCCTGAGTTTGGATTCCAGGTCCCATGTTAAAATGCCAGACAGAACCAGGTGACTTCCGGCCTTGGTGGGTGGAGGCTGGGAAATCCCAGAGGGAAGCAAAAAGGAGGTAGAAGCAATCCAGGATGATTCCTGAAGTCAGCCTTGGTCCTCCACAGGACATAGAGTGCCTTCTGATACACACACACACACACACACACACACACACAAACTTAAAATAAGAGAAAGGATTATCAGTTCATGAATGATAACTAACATCTCTCTAAAGAGTCAAGTGAGTGTCAAATTGTTCCAAGGGCCATTTATCTCTTTTCTTATAGCTGTGAGTAAAGGAGAGAAGTAGAAATCCCCCTGTTTCTCCAATCTTTAGTTCATCCATTCTACAAGGTCATCTATAACACAGGCCAGGACTTCTTAAATCTTTTCTAGGAGAGGCTTAAGTGAGCATTTCCTGCCCAAGAAATTTTTAACTGATCCCGGGTATATAAATTCAGTATACCCATTAAATATTTACTAGTAATAAATCATGAAGAAATTGATTTCAAAGCAATTTTTGGCATACACAACTTTACCACTTATTACAGACAAAAGCAAATTTTCTTGCTGTCATAGTTAAGATACAAGGTGTCAATTTGATGGTTGAATGTTGGAACTCTGGGCACATTTGTAAAGAGTTAGTAGTTGAAGCCAGAGCGAACCTGCAGGGGATTGTCTAGTTGTTGGGAAGACCCAACGCGAGGTGGGTGGGACTAGGGACTGGACAGTGAATAAAGTACAGAGAGCTGGCTGAGGAAGTTGGCAACTTTGTGTACACTTAGCTAGACATGCTGGCTTTCAACCATTATGTAGACACAGTTCCTTTGGCCCTTGGTGTTGATGTGGGTTCTTCTGACAAGCTGGAAAAGGAACTGTAACCAAGAATCATAAAAGAAAATTAACCCCTTGCTCCCTTAAGCCATTTTGTTGTGATTTTATCAACAAACATAGAGGTAAACTGCTACATATGTTAACCAGTTAGGGGTGTCTGTGCATTCTCTACATAAAGAATTAAAATTTGACTGAATATTTGATACAATAACATATAGAGCATTTAAATGTTTTACAGAGTTGATTGATATTTTGGTTTCTTAATCATTAATGCAGAGAACACCACTTTGGACAAGCATATAGTATTAAATGGGGTGTGTTTTGGCCCTTTTCAAAGGTTGTTAGAAATTCTGTTCTAATCCCAAGCCAGTGTGTGTTTCATAATTTTCCTGACACTCAAGTCAGCAATGAAAACGGCAACTTTTAAAACAAGCATGCTACAAAACACAACAAAAAGCCATACTAAATTTGTAATTTGAATGCTGAGGCATGATGAAGGGGAGATCTTAAGTCTTAGTTTTGTAGCTCTGTCTGTTACGTGTCTCCAAGAGCAGAAAACTTTGCACATAGAGCAAAAACACTGCCATTCATAGCACACTGTGACCTGGAGCCTGCAGTTGTTTGGGGGGGCAGCATTCACTGGTGCTGTGTGGTGCGACAAAGCTCACGTGCTAGGCATTCAGAGCCAACTTTGCGCTCACATTGCATGGTTCTGGCAAACCTTTTGGAACCTCTTGGAAGTACATTCTCCACGACATGGGCGGGTGCAGGCCAGAACACTGTGGGTTCATTATGCATGTGGATTTTAATTAACTTTGCTTGTGGCATATTTAGAAACCTGGCACTGCTGTTAGATTTTTCCTGATCCCCCACATTCTATTACACAATCCCATATGGGGTCATGACTTACAGTTTCAGGAGCCGGGCCATGGGGATGGGTGGGGTAGGTGGAATGTAGGAAGGAAATCTAGTGTCCATTTTCATGCTAGTATTTTGGAAATTATTATAATTCCTCTGAGTGCCGTAGTGTGTTTGCTGAGTTTGGGGACAGCCTTCTGAAATTATTCAGGTGCCTTGGTCAGCTGACCTCGCCAGGACATGAATGTCTTAAATACCAGACTGGTAGCTCAAATGGCGCCTGGCTGGGGCAGGCTGGGCTGCTCATTGGCTGGCCCAGAGGGGATCTTTGCATGCATGCATGCTCAGAGAAGGTCTGGAGGGTGTACTTTGGCCACAAGGCAGCTCCTTATGCTCTGTAGCTTCTGCAGGTCCCTGGCAGAGAGATTTACTGCATGATACATGGCCACAATTCACTGAATAAAATTGCTTCTGCATAATTCCTCTGGGTGTGAAGCTTAAAGGAGAGAAGATTTACAGTTGAACCTCACAATCACATAACTACAATTACCACTTTCTCTATGCCAATAGTTCATGAGTAAAGTAGCCTATGCATGGGTTTCTGGCCATTCATACACACACACAAATAACATTCTCTATTCTATCTATATCTATCTATCTATCTATCTATCTATCTATCTATCTATCTATCTATCATCTGTCTTTCACCTCTCTCTTCTCTCTCTTCTTTCCTCTCTTTTCTCTTTTTCTCTTTTCACACTTCACTGCTCCACTGTCTGGAGGAGCCCATCCCTGTCAAAGGCTTAAGATACTCAAGCTACAGTAAGACTTGAGCTAAAATACAGTCAGTTTTGCAAGATCCTAAATTCTCCTAAGTATTAAGGGTCTAACCTGCACGTGCTAATTGAGCTCCCTGTCACAGATTCTTCCCTGCTTCCCTTTGGGTTACATCAAGGGTGTGGACACAGGTGAACTTCATGAAGATCTTGCACATTTAGAAAGAGCCCACAGCAGTGCTAAAGCTCAGGGAGTGGTATTCAAGTTAGCAGCATTATATAATCTGCAGGATGTATTCCTATTTGAGAAGCTCTGTGTGAAAGGAAAGAATGCTCTTTAAATCAAGCTTTAATGGGATATCCACGTGCACATGTGCATACGCACATGCACATACCTGCTGCATACATGCATGCACACATACCCCCGATGAATACACACATGCACACACACCTGCATATATTCATGTATGCACACACACATCTGCTTTGTACATTCATGCACACACACACACACACCTAATGCACATATACATACCTGCTACATACAAACACACCTGCTGCATACACATACACACCTGTACACACACACCTGCTGCATATGTACATGTACACACAACTGCAGAATGCATGCATGTGCACACACATGTCTGCTGCAGACATCTGTGCACACACACCTGCTGCATACCCACATGAACACGCACCTGTTGCATATATACACATATACCTGCTGCATGCATGTGTGCTCACACATGCACTTACTGCATACACACATGTACACACATACCTGTTGCATATACACCTGCTGCATACACACGCATGCACACGCCTGCTATATAAAAACAGTACATATACTTGCTTCATAATGTGTGTGCAGACATATCTCTGCTACACACACACACACACACACACACACACACACACACACACCTGCTTCTGAGCAACATGGCCATAGCAGGTAGCAAAAAATTTCTTTATAGTCATCATGCAAGAAAATGATCTTTTCAGCAAGTACGAAACTATCAAAAAGGGATCAGAAACCTTGAAATTAGCTCGACTATTTTGTCAATTAGACCACATGAAAGAAATTAGGGAATTAAAGGACCCTGGAATGAGTTGGTAAAAGGTGTCTTCAGCTAAAGAAGAGGTCACCAGCAATAATTTCCCAAGGGGAATCTGCAAGAAGTCTCTCCCAATGCACTTACTTTAATTAAATGAAGTAAATATGACATTACAAAGAGACTTAATTTAGCTTATGAGTGCATCCAGGAGTCAAGATTTCTTTCTTTAAAAGATTTCTTTAAAACATTTCTTTCTTTAAAAACTGAAATGAAAGAGAAAAAAATGATATCAACTTTTGCCATACACCAAGTGAGTCATGCATAGCTGATTATAACATCTTCACACTGGAGCACAAATGGGGATGAAGTTCCATTTGGTAGTGTGGTTCAACCACGAGCCCTGGTTTGGGACATGTCTGTTGGGAGTGAGACCCTTTCCTCATTTTTACAAGGACACCAGTATAGGCTGATATACTGGTATATATATATATATATGTATATCAGGGCTATATATATATATATAGCCCTGCAGTATGCTATGAAGCAACATTAAACTGTACATTTGAATGCTTGGTAGCATGATAGGGACTCCAAAATGTCCTTTGTATAGACACAAACCATTCACAAAATCTAGGATCAGAGCAGGTTTTGTGATCTGGATAGCTAGCCCTCATGGTCAGCAGAAATGGAGGTTGGGGAGTGTTTTAAGATTCTCCACAGGGATGAACTTAACTTTATACTTTCATAACATATGTAAAGTACTGCAAAGGAAACTTAAAATGATTCTTGTGTGTGATAACAACAAGCAGACTGAAAAGTGAATTGATTTATCTGTGCCATACATTGAAAGAAAAGGGAGCACTCTATTGTGAGCTGGAAAATTCTTATCCTCAGTTTAAAATCTATGAGCCTGGTGAGATCAGGGTTGCCATGGAAGTGGGGACCATATTTACATTTTGGGTGGTAATTTAGTTTCATCCAGACAACATGTTTTGCCATGTTAAATTAGTTTTGTTAACTTGATTTTAATTGATTCTGTAGCTTGTATTTGATGGTTAATTTGTTTTGATTTTATGGTTGTCCAAGGGCTCTGAGAGCTGGAAGTTTGCATCCTAGTTTGCATGTGAGCACATTCAACATGGTTGTCAGGGTGCATATGTGTCTAACAAAAATAACTGAAGCCGATTGATTTCTGCGTTCTAATAATAAGTGCTTTTGACTTTCATTTTATAGCCCAGGGTCTTTTGTACTGCAAATGTTTCCATCAAGCTACATCTGAAGCCTTCTTTTTGTCTTTGAAAAGGATTGATATAGACTCACTACTGAGACTATCTATCCCCTCTCAACCATATCCATGTCCTATGAGTTGCTCCAAACCTGCAGTTATGAGATAGTCTACCGATGTACATACACCAGTCACTATCTATAGTCTTAATAATAAACCTCAAGCAGGGTGAAGTTATCGTTCTTCAGACACATGGAAATATTTTACTAAATGAAACACAAAGACACTTGATCATTCTCTGTCATTGCTAGGGATTTCTTTCCATCTTAAATGCCAAGACTGTGCACACACCCAGCATATTTTTAATGGTGGTGCTTGGAAAGTTCTAGCCATGGACTTGATAGCCTTTACTTGATAAGCTGAAGGAGCGGCTACTGTACAAGTTAGGTGATCATAATTATCTTCACCCTCAGGGAATGTGTGGGGAAAAACTTATAATTTTCTGTGTATTAGAGATAGTATTTCTGTAATGGGCCATATCTTGTAAAGAACACTAACTCCTTTTCCTTATTTTCTTTTTTGTAAAAGATTCTAAGAATTAAGCATCTTCAATGTTATTCTACTGTCCAACATCTTATTTCCTCAATCCACAAATGAGCAGGAAAAACAAAGTAAATATCCATTTGGTTACACAACCAGTACTTGGGGGCTCTCAAGTTAGAAAAGTCATGTATGAATGATTGATAAGAATAGAAACATGTTTTAAAATATTGCATCTGTTCCTGTTTAAATGACTGCTTAATAAGTGGATGGGATTTAAATGGAAATACTTGAAGCTGCAAATGTTGAAATGGAGCAACGTGACTGATTCTCACAGATACGGGGTGTTTCTGCTTTCTGCTGCCATCTGAATCCACCCCTGTCCAAGGGTGGTGGCAAGGGGGAATCTCTGCAGGCTGGCAGGTGCACACACATCACTAGAGCAGCACAGTGTCATATCGGTGCCTGATTTGCTATGACTGCAACATGGCAAAGTCACCTCTGCAGGGAGCAACGACAAGCTTGCTTGCTGACTTAGGACAAACCTTAAATTTGTCAATGGTCATGAAGGGTGTGTGAAGACAGACAACAGAAGGAACTGCCACTTTTCTCTTCCATTCTAGAGGCAAATAAGAAATAGAATACAGACCCATTGGTTAGTTACAGATGGGATACTTTCAGGGTTGATGTGAATAGGCAGGCACAATTGCATCAAAATCCTACTGATCAGTAAAAGACAAAGCAACTTCATATTTGGCTAGTATATTGTATTCAGATTTCAAAGGAAAGCATCTTCAGAACTTTTCCCCTAATTTTTCATATATCACTTCAGTGTCCAAAACTAAGGTATCACTTAAAGATCTATCAGATCTATCTATCTTTCTATCACCAGGCGTAGCTCCTAGTACAGAGTTAGTGCTTAATAAAAAAAAATTCCTTTGACAATTGTTTTTAATTCATTTGTCTAGATTGATTCTGAATTATATATAATTCACAGATGGCTTCTTGCTCTTGGCACCCATGAAAAGGGACTGTAATGTCTTTGATCTGGTCAGGAGGTAGAAAAACCTGGTGGTATCGTATGCTCCCATCAAGACGGTTGGCAGCTGAGAATCTTGGACTCTGAGGTCCTGAAATATCAAGAGTCTGAAAAATGTACCAGAGTTAGAACAAAAGGAAAGCCACCTGCTTCTAGATTCTCATATGTACAAACTGTGCTTCACTTCATTGTGCATCTTGCAAGAATTTGCATATTGTCTACACCACCCTGGACTTAAAAAAAGCACATTAAATTTTGCTTGAATATGTCATTTGGCAACCACAAATAAATGAAACATCTCAGGATTAGCCTGCCCACCATAATATAAATTTAGAACAAGAATCCAGTGCTGGATGGTCACATTAAGGCCCCAGGATTAACAAGTTCAGTGAATGGAAACAGATTTATGTTCTCATTGTATTTACTATGTGACTAGTTAGCTATATGGCAACAGATGGCCAGATCCAACTTTCTTCAAACAAATGTTTTTTTAATAGTTATTTATTCTAACTTTTTTCCATATGAGGTGTTATTTCATAAATTATGGTTTGGGGGTCGATTTAATACAGAGTCATACCAGTTAGAAACGTCTCCATTTGTTGGCTCAGTGGCTAAAGCCTCTGACTCAAAAGCAAAAGAACCGAACCAGGGCCCACACATGTAGATCTCACGTTAAAAAAAAAAAAACTGCCAAGCGGATATGACAGCTACTCTGGCCCTGGAAGGTGGAGCCCGGGACACTCCAGAGCAAAGCAACAAAGAGACAGCACAATGTAAGATGTCACCCTTGGGCCTTCACAGGCACACACACACACTCAGGTGCCCCCTTGTATATACCACAAAGAAAAGAAAAAGGAAATAAATAAGATCAAAAGAATAAAAAAGACATAAATAGATGAGAAAAAATTAAAGGAGTTAAACAGAAAGAAATGCTTTCATTTACAAAGTTGGATAGCTATGATGTAGTGTGTCTGTTCCGGGATGGCTCATGTGACAGAAGACGATGGAAGACTGGCTTCGTCTGGGAAAGAGGAAAGAATCACATCAGTAGACACTGTCCCTGTTCAGGCTTTCCTGGGCCCACTGAGGCCAGCCAAGGATGGCACCAGACACCCGCGAAGAACAATGGAAAGTCCTGGACCAATCACCCCCGAAAACAACTCAGAAGCTATCATGGCACATCATGCGTCAAGTAACAATCACAAACTTAGCAACAGAAAGATGTGGGTCCCTGAAAGTGGGTTATAGGGCCTTTATGGGAACCTGGATGGCTTATCCTGCCACACACTGATGACACGTAGTACAGCAATTGTCAATAGGACCACGAGGAATAAAGAACATGAGATTAAATCAAGCACAAGAAAACGCAGCACAGAAAGGACATGGTTAGCGTGCATCTCAGAAGGCTCATACCTGTGCATGTGGCAGACAGACATGAAATATTTATAAACAGAAGATGCACTCTCCAAAACAATGACAAAGCGCTGGGGAGAAGGTTCAGGGGTTAAAGTCTTTGCCTCGTAAGCAAAAAGACCTGAGTTCAGATTCCCATGTAAAAACATCAGGTGGAAATGGCAGAAGCCCACACTTCTGGCCCAGGAAGGAGACGCCTGGGAAACTCCAAAGCAAAGCAACAAGAAGGTACAGCAATCCAGGATGGTTCCCAATGTCACCTTTGGACTTCCACAGGCACATACACTTGAGTGTCTTCTTGTACACACACACACACACACACACACACACACACACACACACAAATAATACTAAAACAATGACAAAGTGTGTAATCCAGCCATTCATTGTCAGCAAGATCATGCACTGTCTGCAAATGCAAGTGCTGTACTTGTGACATAGCTGTGTTTCTACTAGCAGCACCATGGGCCTATGAGCCCTACATCCTCCCACGATGTTACAATGGCTATCGTGTCACCAGGCAACACCATCATCTACGCAATGTGATTTTAATCAGAATAGCTTTGCTTTTCAGCATGTGACAGGGACCTGACACCAAGGCCCTCACCCCTTGTTGATAGCCCCTCATGAAGACCCAAGAAGAGTGAGCTGTCTACTTCTCCAAGTGTCATACTGTGCTTAACCATTTCATCCATGCATGAAGGCTCAAAGAAAGTTTGGCTAGAATATACTCAAATTATTGGTTTTACCACTTTACTTACGCAGCTGCAGGGAAGTATGGTACAATCCCTGAGCCTCAAGGAGTTTAAACATGGGTTCCAGGAGATAGGATGTAAGAGCATATTACACACTGTAGGAGGTATGCAGACCTCCTTCCCGAATGCTGTCTACACACATAAACATCATGTGAAAATGAATATTATCACATGTGAAAAACCTTACTATAAAAATAAATTTAAGGATATATGTGGAGATTCCCAGTTTTTGAAAAAAAAATGTTTCAGCCACCTATAACAAGAATGTCACACATTTTAAACTGTATCAACTCTTTTTCTCTGACCTACTATGACTTTCTTTTGCTTTTCATATTTTAATTGTACCCTTTAGCTTCAGTGTAAGCACAAATTCTTAGAGGAAACCCTGTCTGTCCATCTGTCTATCTGTCTGTCTGTCTCTCTGTCTCTGTGTTTACAACACAATTTTCTGGATAGGACATTCAATTTCTTTATCAATTAACCAATCAATACAAAGCAGAGGATAATATCATTCCAGCTTGGGGGGAGGGAGGGGAGACAGACTCACTAAACAAGAAGACACTTCTATTTCTGACTCCCAGGATGGAAGCATCTTGGGTATTTTTGTCCAAGTCTGATATTTTTAAGCAGTCTATGAGAAGTGGATATTCTGGCAAAGTGAGATGTCCATGTGGTTTTAAGGATTTTTTCCCTTAAATGCCAAGTTGATGCCTGAAGCAAATATTCTCAGCTCAGATATTATGAGATCTGTGAAATGTAAGGTTTTAGATTAGAACTGAGGCAGGACTTCAGCTGACAGCCTTCTGGCGCTCTCATTCACACTTCCTCAGGGCTAGTTGGAAGTGCGGCATTTTTGAAATATCTGATTTAAAACAAAGGAACAGAATAAATGGGAAAAAACACACCTCCCATCTCTTTAGGAAGGTGATAGACTGTTTAATGTCTGAAAAGTACGCAGCAAATTTGGTGAGGGTACACGGTACAAATTACAGCGACTATAAGTACATCTGGGAAGACACAAGCCTCCTCTGGACCACTTTCAAGATTGACGCGGAGACGAACATCCACTGTACCATCGTTGCAATTTCTTTGTGTTGCTGTGAGACAACATTCAGACTCAAGCCACTGAAGGCAGAAAAGGGACATTTATTTGTCTTGGGTTCCAGAAGAGAGATACAGTCCATTATGGCAGAAACAGCATGGCAGGCGGGAGAAATTTGAGGAGACTCAGGTCACTCAGGCGTCACGATGGAGGCGGAGTGAGCCAACTGCAGACTGCTAGTGACAGGACAGGGTTACACAACCTTGAGGCCGCCCCTGTGACATGGCTTCCTCCAGCAAGGCTCCATCTCCTAAAGCTGCCATGACCTTCCCGAATACTAACGTCAACTAAGGTTGCAAACATGTGAACCTGTGGGCGACAGCTACATTCAGACCATGACAACCACCAACCAAATGTTAATTTTCAGTTGCTGCTCACACACTAAGAAATCTTGGCATAAAATGATTCACTTATTTATTTACTTGTGTGTGTATGTGTGTGTGTGTGTGTGCGTGCGCGCGTGTATGTAAGTGACTACTGAGGCTAGAAGGTGATGTTAGTTGGTCACTCTTCATTTTATAAATGGAGGTGGTGTTTTTCACTGAACCAGGCTTTGTCTATTCAGCTAGCCTAACTCACTAGCCAGCTTGCCCTGGGAATGCTGTCTCTCTCTCTTCTGAGTGTTGGAATAAGACATAGGCTTCCTGGCTTTTATGCGGGTGCCGGGGATCTGAACTCTGGTCTTCACGCTTGTGTGGCAAGTCCTTTATGCACATACTATCTACCCAGCCCATGAAATTAAATTTAGTTGAAATGATAATAATTGGTCTTTTATGCATAGATCAAAATATTAGTGTGTGTGTGTGTGTGTGTGTGTGTGTGTTTCTTGGGAAGGAACCCAAGCCTTTGAGCATAGCAGTCAACACTTTACCACTAAGTTATACCCCAAGCTCTAACCATCTATGAATAAGTGTGCATCCATTTTTATTTCAGAAAAATGCAAGCAGAAACCACAAATGAAGTTTTCAGACTTCTATCAAAGACACTTCTGCTGTGAGTTTTCCAGAAGTGCTTTAATGTTTTTCGTGATTTTTAAAGACCCCATTATTATTATTGAGCATCTCTGTTAAATTTTTATAAAAATGTGTGGAAATCTGACTGAATATATTTATTTTATTAAAACTTTATTTATTCATTCATTCATTCATCTAGTGTGTGTGTGTGTGTGTGTGTGTGTGTGTGTGTGTGTGTGTGTGTGTATCAGAGGATACATGTGTCCCAGTGGAGGACCAAGAATAACTTTGGGAAACATCCTGGATTGCTTCTACCTCCTTCTTGCTTCACTCTGGGATTTCTCAGAGCCCATCATAGCCTAAAGTGTGGGACCTGGAATCCGAACTCAGGACCTTCTGCTTGTGAGGCAGAGTCTTAACCCCTAAGCTATCTCTCCAGCTCTTGACTGGATTTATTATAAATCTTAATTAAAACTGGAAATTGAAAGTGGGGTGCATGTGCTCTGATGTGGGATCATTCTGAACTTTTCTCTGGGCTTAAATGACACATTATTGTGCAAATACGCAGTTTGAACAGTAGCCCATCACCTTTGGTCATGCTTTGCTTAGTAGAGGACAACAGGGACTTTCTAATCTAAGACTGATGGTGAGTGATGTGCTCACTGATACATCACTCATGCTTCAGAAACTACCCAGGCACATGCTGATGCAGGCAACCTTTATTAAATACAGTGGGTCACACACCTAAAAAGACATTCATGTCAGAAGGAGACTGGTTGGGAACAGAAGGATTTCTGTGGGAGAAGGAGGGGGTGGGATTAGGTAATGTGGGAATGAAAATAACTTAAATTCACTTGCATACACGTGTAGAACTGAAGGCAAACAAGAAATTATATTTAAAATATGATTGAAAAATCAAGAGAAAGAGCTGATTTTTTTTGCACACTATTGTGCAGACATACAGTTTGAATAGTAGCTGATTATGTTTGGTTATGCTTTGCTCAGTAGAATACAGTAGGGAATTTTTAATTTAAGATTGATGGCAAGTGATGGGCCCACTGATATTATCACTCATGCTCCGGAGTGATGGCAAAATGACATTTTTGATCAATAAGTTGCTGTCTGGGAAGAATGGATCTCATGTTGAAGCCTACTTAATCTATTTGTTTGGTATTTGAGAATGATTTGACCCACCCCCAAATAACCACTCACCCCTCAAAGCAAAAAAATGTCAAAAACATTGCGAAAGGGAACATATGGTCCAAGCACTACTGTGGAGGAAAGGTACTTAACAGATGAATGTAGGAGAAAGGCCACTTGCAGAGAAGTGGGCAGGAAGTAGTTTGCTGTACCTTAAAGTAAGTCCAGATGAAAGACAAGCTCTGAAGACAGGGGCTGGCTCCTCATCAGCTCCTGGTGTTTTTAGATTAAGTATCGCTAGCAGAGGTCACACAGTCCTCTCTGTCACCTTCTGAAAGGTGGCTAGGCACTTATTTGCAAATGCTTAAGATGTTTCAAATCAGTGCACACACAACTAAAGTTGTTGTAATACTTCTGTGGCAACAGTGGACATTTGAATCTTGAATTAAGATCTGGAATGTACTGGCATGATAGGGAACAGGGACTCATCCTCAGGGGGCTTGAAGGCTAAGCAGGGAAACTGATCAGCAGCTCCTGTGTGTGTAACTCAGGCAGCCAATCTGTCACAGGCTACTAATGGCATGAACTCTCTTGCCTTTTGTTCATAGCCAAGGACCACAAATGAATCACTTACTGTCTCTATTTTCTCAATCTTTTCTCTACAACCACTTGATAAAAAAGGATTCTTGAGAAAGCCACTAACTGTTATCTCTCTGCCAAATAAAAGTTTGATGGTTCGGTCCTGTTTGGTCCGTGTTTGAATGTGTTAGCCCTTCCACCTCTATGGATACCCCTTTGTCCTCCCTTGCTCTCCTCTCCCAGCCCACCTCTTTCTTCTTCCTCAGCCATTAGCACTGGCTCCTCTTCACAATCCTCTTGAAAAGATGCTCCTGAGGTCTTCCTTAAAGACCCAGTCTACAGTGGCTGTGACCATTCTTTTGGCAGATGGGTATGAAGGAGAGAACTGGTTCAGTGCATGGCATACACACTTTAGGAATGCTCTTATTACTCTTTGGCAGACTAGGAGTCTGGCAGGTGAGGGGCTTTGCCCCTCTCTCAGTAGTCCCTGTGGAGATGGCGTGGCCAGTTCCCTTGGCTCCTGATATTGGTGTGAACTCTCTGGCCAAGCTGGACTATGAATGAAGCCCCCTTGTTCCCTTAGAAAAAAGAAATGGTAACAGAAGAGGAAAAAAGAAAAGGAAAGGAAGGGAAGGGAAGGGAAGGGAAGGGAAGGGAAGGGAAGGGAAGGGAAGGGAAGGGAAGGGAAGGGAAGGGAAGGGAAGGGAAGGGAAGGGAAGGGAAGGGAAGGGAAGGGAAGGGAAGGGAAGGGAAGGGAAGGGAAGGAAGGGAAGGGAAGGGAAGGGAAGGGAAGGGAAGGGAAGGGAAGGGAAGGGAAGGGAAGGAAGGAAGGAAGGAAGGAAGGGAAGGGAAGGAAGGAAGGAGAAAAGAAAGAAATTGTTTTCTTGCTGAGTCTGTGGCCCAGTGATTCAGCACTTAACAGCGTGCACAAAGTCCTGGGTTCCATTCCCAATACCACAAGTAAATAATACACAATAATAAAATTAAAAGCATCCTGGAGAGTTCCATGCCAATTCTCTTACATCTCGATCCACAACTTCCATAATATCTGACTTCCTAATTTTTTCCACTGCATGGAAAAATTTAGAAAAGGATGCCATTTTTTTAAAATTTTTCCAAGCTATTTTTAATGAAAATCCAATGTATTATCCTAAGTAAAAATAGTAAAATTAAAAAATTTGTGGAGACAGGAGAGTTTTCTGTCTCTCAGCAAGAGGCAAATTAGTAGCTCACAAATATATTTGATAGTATAATACAGATTTTTAAAAATAATTATTTTAATTAGTATATAAGGTATTTGATTTCATTATGCCATTTCCAGATTTGTTGATTCACTTCATCTTCTCCCTACCCTTTACCCCCCTTGTATCTTTTCAACCCCAGTAACTGGGTTTTAGCTTTCATGAGGATGCCATTTTTTTAAAGGTGCAATAGGATGAAATTAGAGACCCGAATGTACCCAAGGGACACTGACCTCAGGTCTAGAATGGGTTCTGATGGGCCACACTAGGGTGTAGAGATGGATATCCTGCAGTGCAACATGACTGGTGATGCACTGAGCAAGACTCTTGGACCAGAATCTTAGTAAATATGGACATTTTCTGTCTTCCTAACCACATAGTCATTCTTGCTAGATCCTTCACCAGGATATCATGCTTAATCTGCCTGCACAGGTGTGAGCACACCTGTCCAGTGAGTAGATTGCAGTCCCTAAAATAGAACTCTTTGTCTGTCTAGTTAGCTAAAGCAGAAGCTTAATTATCTTCTATTTCTCTCCTTTGTCTATTACAGACAATTTACTACAAGGTCCTAGTGTGTCCACATTTAGAACTATCTTGAGTGATGCTGGGGCAATAGCTCGGAATTGAAAAGCAAGAAAATTTGATTTCAAATTCCCAGATCCCACTTAAAGCTGGGTGGGTGTGGTAGCCCACCTGTAATTCCAGCCTCAGAAGGCAGAGACTGGGAATCCCCATAATAGGTTGGCTAGAGAGACTAGTTCAGTGAGCTCTGGACTTGATTAGAGAACCTTATTTTAAAGTAGAAGGTGGAAAAGCAGTTGAAGATGGTTCAGGATATTACCTCAGGCCTCCATACGCACATATGTACAGGTGCACCCAAACACGTGTGTACCCCCACACCTGTGAACACACATGCACGAATGCCCACACCCTTGTACCCATACACATAAAAATGCAAAGTGAACAAAAAAGTCTTGATTCTAAATCAGTCTCTCAGGCAGGCTGCTATTTTTGTCCTCCTCTGGTCTTTATGCACTTCCAAATGCTAATAAACCTGTCATCTCCCTGTCTCTGGGACAAAGAATCAATGGATCTATCTTTCTTGGTTGCTCTCAGCAGTTTTGAACCCATCCAGGATGAGACCCTCCATTGTCTGTTTCCCATGCAGCTTTATCTGCATTTCTCTGTTTCAACGACATGCTTCAGCCATATCAGATTCCTCGCTTTTTGTAGTGTGTGCGTGAGATCTTCCTTCACACACACTTTGTCCTCTGGCTTTTTGGGAAACACCCTGTTGTAATTTGCCTGCATGTTGTTCATAAATTCCTGACCAAGAGCTTAAGGGAACAAGAGGGTTTTATTATGACTCACTATTTTTTAGTCCAACTTGGCAGAAGAGTTCACACCAAAACCAGGAGCTGAGGGAACTGACCATACTATATCCATAAGATTGACGAGAGATGGGCAAACTTCACTTGTCAGACAGAAAGCCCAAGCTTGCCTAAGTCAGCTGACTTACTATACCAGCTTCCCTTATCTACCTGCCCAGAGAATGTGCCCACCGACTGTGGGCTGCTATAGTAACCCAGAGTAGTTGCTCAAGGGCTTGCCTTAACACTAATGCTTCACAACTGTGCCCAGAGTTCAGTCTACAATTGTCAAGTCGACATCTCCCCCTGCCCTTGTTCCTAAATCCCTACTTTACTCTGAAGACACCACTGAATTCCAGGTTCTGCTGAGTGATTCCTGTTGCTGCCCCGAGTCCTGAGCCTGAGGTGCACATGTGCCTTCCCTTCCACGCTGTCCCCCACCCAGCTCTGTACCTGTGAACCTCCAGATAGAGACCGCTCTGTACTTCCATGTGTGTGTTGACTCCTTGAGGCTTTGCACCCCATATGCCAATCGTATTGAAGACATGCACGTAAGATATTGTGAACTAGGAATGTAAAACACTAAACCCACGTGTGGAGATTGTGTGCTCTGATTACAATGTCCATCATCAGTTCATAAACCTATTTTCTAGGATTCTCTACAGATGGTTACATTTGTACTCAGTCTGTGGGACTCAGTTCAAGTGCCCATCTTTCTAAAGAGTCCCAGATTTTCCCAGACATGTTTAGAGTCTTCATTTTCTGTGTCCAAAGCCACCGTATATTTATAACCCCTCTGCCCAACCAGAGCCAGGCTCCTGAGAGTGAGGACCATGTTTAGGTAGAAACAGGAGATGCCAGACTGTAAAACAAATGTATAAATGCTCAGAACTCTGGCACAACCCTAGGGAAAGTTTAAAACCAGTTTCAGGGCTGAGGAGATAGCTCATGTAGCTCATGGGTTGAAACCTTTGCCTGGCAAGCAAAAGGACATGAGTTTGAATTTCCAGATTTCACATAAAAATGCTGGTAGAACCAATGAGCAGGAAGGTTGGGAAGCAATGGTTAGTGTGAAACCTTCTAAAGGGGAGATTTAGGAGCACAAGGATGGGAGGAGCGATGATATGGAAGATACTCCGCACAAGTTAGGGCCGAAGCAATCATAATTGGACTTTGCATGCCCTGCGCAATGTCCAACACACGATTGACCCCACAAAGTCTAGCATCTGCTAAAGGCACCAAGATCCTTGGAGGCAAGGAATTGACAGCCACAGTAGTGTTCCTATGCTTAAGGGGAACATAGGAAAGGGTTCAGGGAAATGCCACTGGGTCCTTGTACATCATCGGAGAGGAGGGCCCAGAGGAGAGTCTGGCATGCACATTAAAGGATTCTCCGGGGCTTGGGGGGGGAGTCACTGAGGGATGGGGAGAGAGGGGTAAGGGGAGGGGGAGCAGGGGTTTCGGGGGGAGGAAGAGGGAGGGAGGGAACTGGTGTACCTATTAAGTTTGTATGAGCAGAAATAATAATAAAAATGTTAAAAAATAAAGAAGCAAAGAACGCATAAGAGGGAAAAAAAGGGAGATTTAGGATACCATGGAAGTAGGGTGAGGGAGGGAATAATTGGGAAAAATATATAGTGGGGAATGAGGGGATGGGAGAAAGGAGGAACAGATGGACTTATAGAAAAACCCTAAGATTGTGGAAGTAACCCTAAAGGAACCTCCTATGCTATCAATATGTCAAAAAAACCCAACCATGTCTTTTAAAGAAGTGAACAATGAGCAGTCCCTATGCAGAGGAGCACAGAGTGAGAAAAATAGGGGGGGGGTGGAACCCTGAGCTGATCCACTTAGTACCCAGTGACAAAATTATATTAGAATTAAGAGGAATGTGACATTTCCTGATAAAATGTTGGTCAGAGGTCTCAAAAGTCCCCCTCCCCCAAATAGGCTTTTGCCATTGCTCTTGGCTGCTCTCCAAAAAAATATCAGTAAGACCCTGTTACTGAAGATGCAACACATACGGATCACAGAACATGGGCAAAATACAGCAACTAGAACTGGTCTGAGAACTTCCTCCTTGCTGGACAGCTTACACAGCACCAAGGAATACTGTAGAAGCTACTGGGGGGAAAATAATCACAAGCCTTATCAACTCATGACATCTTAAAGTTGCAATTAAAATCACTATGACAACAGGTGACCACCAGTGTAATAGTGGCATGAGTACCAAGAAGACAACCAACAGCTTTCTGATTGAACTCAAGACCTGCTTGTCAGAATGGAACACATTCCTGTTACTGTTAACTAGAACAAGAACCTAAAAAAGGGAAGGAAAAAAATCAATTTGGAAAAGCAGCCAATGAACCTACAGGTAGGAAGACAGTATACCAAATTGCTCTGGAAATAGCTGCTATTATAACCATAGATTTGAAGAATACTTAACACTCAGCCTAGAAGTCTTCTACAACAGAGGTAGAGGATCTCAACACCCTGACAGGATGGAGCCTAGGGTAGTAGAAGAGCAGCCATAATGCAGAGTACCAGTGACCCAGGAAAGCTCATTCAGAATCAGGCCAACCTAATCTCTCCTCATCCTTAGGCTTTGGGAACCTTGAAGAAGAGGGGGTGGTGATATTGTAAGAACCTAAAGATGGCAAGGTCCACCCTTGGACAAGACATTCTACTCAAGGCAGGACTGCTGCATCTAGGAACTCACTGCAGTGAGACTTGTCCTTCCCAGACCTGCATAATGACTGACATACAACTATCCAGGAACTTAAGAGAGATAAGAACATACAGTGAAAACCTTGGGGAGTAAAGCTGGGTGAGTTAAGGGAAATGCCCTGATCAGTGGGGTAACCTGAAGAGAGGCAAATTGGATGCCACAAGAGGCCTGAACCCTCACAAGGGTAGACAAGTCAGAGGAAACCCTGGGGTCCACAGAAACAGACAGGCAGGTGGGTGGGATGGAGTAGGGTGGATTGATGAAGAGATGGGAGGGAGGGGGGATGGAGGAAAGCAGGGATAAATACTCAATATACTTGCAAAACTAGAAAAATAAAACAGTAAAAAAAAAACGAAAATTAAAACAGTAATTTTAAATAAATAAATACAAGCAAAAATATGCTTTTAAAATACTGACAGATATGCAGTGCCCTGTAAATCCATCCCTGGAAAGTAGAACCTGGGAAACTCCAGAGCAAAGCAATATGGAGGTAAAGTAATCCAGGATGATTGTCAAGGCCGCCCTTGGGCTTCCGTAGGCGCGTGCACACAAACACCAGTTCCAGAGTCACCCCGAGATAAGGACACAGTGACAAGGAAGTGTTAATCAAGGACGAGAGGACCTGGAGGTTTCCCTGAGTCATACCCCGCCTCCACCGCCTAGTGACATTTCAGATCCCATAACCACCCTAAACAGTGAGAACTGTGGGTGAGTGCACCCAGACACGGCACATCTTTGACCTGCCTACTGATAAACACTTTGTCCTCTAAGCTGAAGTGCCTGGGAAAGACCAGGATCTTCCTAGTCACAGCCTCAGCTCTAGTACGGGACAAGAAGCTTCTGCCAAAGGTCGAGCTAGGGCGCTAAAGAGGGTTTGTTCTGAGCCTGTAAGCAGATCTGTGCAAAAAGGGAACCAAAGCCAAAACATGGAGTCATGGAGGGATCCTGCAGCTGGGCCAGCTGGCTCTGCTGACACTCTCAGCAGGTGTGCAATTCAGGGGGTTATTAGCCTCCTGGGCTGACTGGGTGGGCTGCCTCTTCTAATCACACTGGCAAACATTTCCAGAGTGTTCGCTGTGTACCCCAAACCATCCGGAGGCCTTTAAGCCTGTTGCCCTCTCCGATCCTGACAAGCGACACAGACTCAATTACTATTCCCAGCTCAACCAAGAGGAGGAAGGTACAGAGAAGAACTTTGTCAGCTAATTTGTCAGCCAACTCAAGGTTCTGCAGATAAGATGTGCAGTGTCTGGACTTCACAGCTTGGGGTCTAGCTTAGATACGCCCACCCAAATCAAAAGTGGAAGTCACTCCTTTCTCAAGCAGAGTCCTTATCCTGTCATGGTCTTAAGGAGATAAACTCTGCTCTGATAGAGTCTTCCCACAACCTCCAGGACCTGCTCCCTAATATGACTTCGATAGCACTTTAATTAATAGTCCTAATGAAGAAGATACTCCTATAACTAGTCATAGCAAAATAGTCAAAATGCAGCAATTCTAACTTTTAATGGATAATTAGAATTGTCCTAGCTGCCAGGTCATTCTCTTTCTCTCTCTCTCTCTCTTTCTCTCTCTCAATTCCATCTTTCCTCCTTCCCTTTGATTTTTTTTGTTTTATTTTATTTTGGGAACTGGGGATTGAACCCAGGGCCAGGCATACAAAGCAAGATTCTACCAGCTGAGCTCCGGTCCCCAGGTCTCACTTTCTACAACAAAGAATAATGTTAGGTTCATTGTGTAATAATATTTAAACTAAAAACCACGATTTTTCATATATTCATCTAGAACAGGTTTAAATAATGTAAGCAGGGTTAATTATGCTTGGACAGCTAGTCTCACTAATTTTCTTGAAATTCTCCATCCTTCGATGGTTTTCTTAATCCACTCTGAAACCCAGTCATATGTTTTTCTCCCCATATGTCAGTGTCATAGTTTAAGTACAGGTGTCAACTTGACTGTTGAGGGTTTGAGCTCTGGGCACAGTTGTAGAGAGTTGATGGTTGAGTTAAGCCCAGAGCAAACATGTAGGAGATTGTCTACCTGATGGGGAAGACCCAATCCATGGTGGGTGGGATTAGGCCCTGGATAAATCACAGAGAGCTGGTTGAGAGAGTTAGCATCCTTCTGTTCACTTGGCCAGACATGCTGGTCTG
The DNA here is from genome assembly GCA_023101885.1 of Typhlomys cinereus. Classification (NCBI taxonomy): domain Eukaryota; kingdom Metazoa; phylum Chordata; class Mammalia; order Rodentia; family Platacanthomyidae; genus Typhlomys; species Typhlomys cinereus. The sequence goes on along the minus strand of JALPQD010000105.1, from coordinate 2,712,151 downwards.
GCAAGTAAGGATTGTCCATCTCTTAGCCATTATGCAGTGATGGTGTGGTCAGTTCCCTGGGCCCTGGTGTTGGTGCATGCTCTCCCGTCAAGCTGGACTAAGAACTGTAACCAGAAATCATAAGAGAATAAATGCCTTGTTCCCTTAAGCCGTTTGATGGTCATTTATCAGCAACAATGCAGGCTGACTGCAACAGTCAGAATGCCTGAAAATGGCCAGGAAAATTACAGTATACACTGGAAAGCATGCATGCTCATCCATTTTGCCCTACATGACCTTTATGCATGGTTAAGTTTTAACACAGTGGAAAACAAACAAGATCATCCATGGATTTATATAATAATCCTTGTTCATAATTGCAAAACTCGAATCTGATTTCTCCATATATGCACACATACTTCTTTATGATTACCACCAATTCACATTCTGGAAGAAGGTAAAGGATGCAAAAGAGATTGTTTCGATCTATAGTGTTTCCAGTGCTTCTGTGAGGACCTTCATTTCATCTAGAACTGCAGTGACTGTGAGTTAGATGCATCACAAAACAAGTGAAGGAGCCCATTACTTCTCTACTCTGCTTAAACACTCATGCAACCTGCAGAAACTGAAGTGTAATTTGTGAAGATACCATTGTGGAAACTTTTTGTGCAGAATTTTCAAAGACTGTAATATAGTTGAACAATTGTGCCGAGGAAAGAGAGGCTGGAAGAATTCTAAATAGATGTTCATCTTGAGATGCGTCGCTCCAGCTTGAGAGGCTGATATAGAGACATGGAAAATAACTTACCACACACTTGGCTGAAACTGTATCTCAAGGACAATTTGTGTATTATGATGGCCTTGGCTGGCAAATGTGAAAATCTTGTACTGATTACCTTGATCCTATTATGGAACACATTGCAAGAAACAACTCCATTTCGCTCTCAGTAAGTATCTAAAACACAGGGTAAGATAATATAATGATCTCTGCGAAAACAGTTCAAGGGGCTGGAGAGATGGCTGAGGGGTTGAGCCTTTGCCTCCCAAGAAGAAGGTCCTGAGTTGGGATCTTGGATCTCACATAGAGCACCTGGGTGCAAATGGCGGCAGCTGCACTTCTGGCCCTGGAAGGTGGAGACTGGGACACCCCAGAGTAAAGCAATAAGGAAGTACAACAATCCAGGATGATTTCCAAAGTCATCCTTGGACCTCCATAGGCACACACAGTGTTTTCTACACACACACACACACACACACACACACACACACACACACACACACGCAACATGCAAGAAAAGGTCTGCATTCAAGTAGAACCTGGTGGTACAGCTATTGAGACTCAGCTTCCAGGAGGATCAGCCTGAGCTATAATGTGCATTCAAGGTCAGCTTGGGCAACTTAGTGAAACCTACACACTGTGCCAACATAAAAAATAATAAAAAGAAGGCTGAGAATGAAACGCAATGTAGAATGCTTGTCTAAGCTGCATCATACCTTGGATTCAGTCCTCAATAATAAAATAAAAAAGAGATATACTCTAAATCTTTCTTCTTATCTAAGGAGTCACTTGGGAGAAGATCTTTGGCTGAATATTGGTTATGGGGAAGTTAATATCATTGCAAGGGGTTACCATGAAGAAAAACTAACATTTTTTTCTATATTTATAGGATCTACATGTAAACTATGTAGAGAGCACAAGGTCTGTTTTAGGAAAGAGAGGGAAAGATAATGCACAGAGGTAATTAATTACAGCTTGGAGGAAGTTCCAGTAGAATGGGCTTGACTCCTAAAGCTGTAGTTTCCACATAAAGATATAGGCAATGGGAAGCAAGGAGTATGTACATAAGGCAATGTCCATAGATGCTACTAGATGATGAGAATAAACCTAGTGAATTTGTTTGAAGGATAGTTCTGGTTCTCACCCATCCTTCACTTGACATACACTTTGAACATCTACTATAGGACAAGCCTTCTGCCAGTTCTAAGGATTGCAAGATGAATAAGACAGATATAGAATGCTTCTCTTCTGGATGTGGCATCTTCTGGGGGGTTTCACTGTTGATGACATCATCTAACTATACTAAATAGACAACATGTGGATGAATATTTGTTAAATTAAAATTCAGCAAAGTGTCACAATAAAAGTAGTATTTTTTCTTTTCCTAAAATTTTGAACAATTTTTCAGCAATAGACTCTTGATAAACTAATTAATACATGCCACAATGATACAACATGATTTTGTATTCATTGGTTAAACCAAGCTCATTCCTTGCTTGCTACTGTTAAGGTCTTCCTGGGTACCCCCAATGCCACATTCTTTGCTGTAAAATCCTCCCACCCCCTTTTCAGGCCATTCTCATAAAGTCTGAGATATGAGTATTTGTATTTTAGAGTAAACCAAGATGAAATTCAGAACGACAACAGATTTACCCTAAAATTGTTCAATACAACCAGAATACAGATTCATGTCTGTGGCCCAAATCCATATCTACTTTCTTCTCGCTGTGAGTACTGTCCTCTGTCCACAGCATTCAGAATACCACTGTTTTCACTTTGCCTATCCACGGCAGTTCCTCAGGGAGCCCAGGGCCAGAGGTCTGGCCTGTCTTTCCGGCCATGCTTTTTCCATGTAACCCTGCGGACAGCCTGAAGGCCTTGTAAGGCACAGTAAATCAAGGCCAGGAGACCAGAGAAAAAGGAATGATCTGATCCTTAATACAGTGCTATCTTGTTAGGGAGGAAAAGGACCGAACCTCAGTAACTGGTGTGCAGCAACTGGATGGAAAGAGAAAAGAACATTTTCAGGAGCATGCAGAAATAGTAGGACTGTTTCCTCTTAAGTTGGCAGAATGTACATGTTACAGAAATGAGACCAGCTATAATTTGGAAAAGACACTATAACACACTCGAGGTAAAGTGTGACTATTGGACTGTATTTGAGCTTTCCAGAAATTGATAAAGAAATTGCTCCAAGAGCCAGAAATCAGAGAGGAAAATTACACTGGATTTAATACAGCCCGATGCCAATGAGCAGATTGATCCATTTGCAGCAAATACACAAAATGCCAAGTATTATGCTCAGAACTGTTAATATTCTCATTTCCCTCCAGTTCCATGAAAGGAAAACTTTTATTTGTATACTAATCTCTATTGTCCTTCTATGCCTCTTTATTATAATTTATTAATATATTTAGTATAATTACATTGTTTTATATAATTTATATAAATTTATATAATTTACATATTTAGAATATATTATAAAATATATTAATTTATATAATTTATGTATCATATAATTTATGTTATTTAATTATATAAATATATTTTAATTATATTCAAAGCTCTGTGGTTTCTTTTCAAAATGAGTATCATCATTCCCATACTCTGTGGGATTACAAATTCAGTGTCTGTGGCACATGAAAAGAAATTCTTTCTCTCACAATTGGACGTTCTTCCAATCACATATTTTTATTGATTTCTATTGAGCAAGGAGGTTCATTAGTTGTTATTCTTATTTCATTTTTCTGTGATTTGCTACCAGAATGCTTAACTGGATACTGGTATTTAAGTTAAATCACCAACTACTTAGTTTTAACCAAATCATATACAAGTTTGTCTAAACAAGTTAGTGGGATATGGACAGATATGTCCCAGATTCATATGTGTGCACGCACAGTCGGCTTATAACATTATAGGGCATGTACCTATTGCAAATGATGTCAACAGTATAGCCATAAGACAGAATTGAAGTTGTGCCTGGTAGAGTGATTACGTTAGACTTGTTGACATTTCTAAATTCAGTTACTGTTTATCTCCCCTGTGGTATTCTCACTTCACTGTCTTTAATAAGAAGAATCGGGGACGCTAAGGAATACAGATCCTTGGCTATAGCTCTGCCTGTCATCTTAATAACTAGGTTTGTGAATGACTTGGCAGACAGTGTGTTTCTTTATGGTACTGCAGCTGTATCAAGGCCAGTGAGCTGACTCTAAGGCTGACCTGAATGTACTTCAGCCTGACCTGTTATTATTTTTATGACTAGTTCTACAGGATCTGAGAGCTAACACACACGCACCATTCCCATGGCTGTTCTTCTAGAAGCCAAATAGGAATCATTCAGGTTCAGACTTCGGTCGACTAGAAAAATGAGAGCAAATCTTTTGTTTCTAGAAATCAAAAAATGCCTTGGGGACACGGGCAAGGATGTCACGTGACCTGCAGAGGCATAAATCGGAGTGGACTTGGAAGAACAAAGAATTTGCAAATAATACCACAGCTGGACGACCAAGCATCCTTTGCAGCCATTGTTGGCAAGACTGTCCGCTTCATGGTCTGGCAGGACCTTGGTGGTGAGAATTTTGTGGAGAGTAGGGGCCAGCGTTGGAAACCCCCCCCAAACCACAGTAATGATTTACTGTTGTGTGTTTACCACAAGCTTTTTCCAGAGGACTATGAAGGGAAACCATTATGACGAACACTGCAAAATCGGTTCAGTCGTGAAATTTCACAATTACGAGAATGTAACCAGCATCTAATTTGCTTTAAAATCATGAACCAAATGTCTTTTGTGTCAACTGTTCATGAAAGCCACATGGAATGATTAATTACATGTAACAGGAATATATGATTAACAAGTATTCTCGGGGCTCTCGAATATTTATCCTAGGTCCACCTCCAGACAATCGGCTAAAATATTAGCCTGTTTTATGCATGAGATCCATTAATTTCTGAACTCTTTAGGAGGTGCCAAATAAATACGTAAAATCCCTGTCACTCATAATGCTGTTCAGTTTCAACTGAACTATTTCAACGTGGACAGATCGTTTCTAAAACCACTTCCTTATACACATGCGACTCTGCGTTCTACTTCGCCACAGCTGTCAGAAGTGACTTTTCAAAGAGTTGCTTCTTGACGGATTACAGGCGGTTCTGTGATCTGTTCTAGCAAGGAAGCTGCTGGAAGACGGCGTGCGGCGAGGTCTGCACTGAAAGCCGGGCAGCTGGCTGAACAGATGTGCAAGCTGTAATTCCATGGTAGGAGTGGAAAGTAATGAGCAGCCTTAGATTTCCACATGCTCACAGGGGACATTTAAGTCTCTCTCTCTCTCTCTCTCTCTCTCTCTCAGAAATGAAGGTTTTTGTGTGAAGTTTCTGGCTATGCTTTTCGAGAGTCAAAGCGAACAATTAGAGAATTCAGTTGGGGGAAGAAGGAGGGAGAAGGAACGGGGAGAGGAGGTCAGAGAGAAGGGTACCACCTGGCTGTTTGACTGTGCATTTTATGCCAAGCTGGACAAATGCCCTATGTGGTATTCCACATGGTTCCAGTGGGGCATCTTCTAGCTTCGAAAATGACAGTTTCTGTCTTGAACATTGCTTAGGTAGGTTTTTTTTTTTTTTTTGCCTGTGTGTATGTGTGTCTGTGTATATCAGAGGACACTGTGTTCATCGGTGGAGGCTCCAAGATGACTTTGGGGATTATCCTGGATTGCTCTACCTTCTCTTTGCCTTTGCTGTGGGGTTTCCCAGGATCTAAGGCTAGAAGTGCAGGTCACTGCCATAGCTGAACGGCATTTGTACATGGGAGCTGGTATCTGAACTTAGGTCCTTTTATTTTCCAGGAAGAAGCTTAACCCCTGAGAGCACTATTTTGTTTTTTTTAAAGGTTATCTATCTATCTATCTATCTATCTATCTATCTATCTATCTATCTATCTATCTATCTATCATCTATCTGTATGTGACACACATGGGGAGGGGAGGGCACTGTGTGTCCCTGTGGGTGACCAAGGGTGACTTTGGGAATCATCCTCTTTGTTTTACTTGGGTTTTCCCGGGCTCCATCCACCAGTGCAGGACACAGCCACTTCTACCCGGCATTTTTACATGGGAATGTGACCAAACTCAGGACCTTTTGCTTGTGAGGCAATTTTAACCCCTGAGTCATCTCTCTAGACCCCCTCTTTGTGTGTGTGTGTGTGTGTGTGTGTGTGTGTGTGTGTGTGTGTGTATCAGAGAGCACTTGATACCTGTTGAAATTCAAGGGTTACTTCAGGAATCATTCTGGATTGTTCTACCTCTTTTTGCTTTGCTCTGGGGTTTTCCGACCCTGCCTTCTCTAGCTGGAAGTGCTGGCTGTTGCCATTTCTACCTGGCATTTTTATGTGGGATCTAGGATCTGAACTCAGGTCTTCCTGCTTGCTAGGGAGAGGCTTAATCCTTGAGCCATCTCTCCAGCCCTTGAACACTGTTCTTAAATGGGAAGCCAAAGACAGAGCAAGACCATACTGAGAAGTCAACTCAGAAGCACTTGCAAAGTTCAGGCACTTTGTCTGTTAGTGGTAACAAGATTCACAGTGACCACATCTTTACAATGAGAATAACTCAGAGAAGAGGCGTGAACGTGACCTATATCGACAAACTGGTAAATGTGTGTTGGGCCTTTGGGGACTAATAGACTGAATTTAGGTCTTGGCAAGACTTTAGGGGGAATTAGTTTGCCTTTCCCTATTTTTATTCCATTGGGTCTTATTTCCTCTAGAAGTGGATATCAAAAGTTCTCCCATTTGCCCAAACCACATCTGTTTCTTGGCAAAGCACTTTCACATGTGGTTCTCAAGGAAACAAAGACCATCAGGCAGAATGTTGTTTACACATTACAGGTTCAGAGATATGATTCGGCTCATAGGGGGTGGGCTTGGGTTTCTGGATACAGCTGTTCTCTGACCCATCACAGAATCCTGTATCCATTCCTCAGAAGAGGGGGCGTTCCTCTGAACTGTTGAGAGCTAAGATTCTGGGCTTTTAGAGTCCCTCTTCTGACCTACACAAGTAGCCTCACAAACTGAACAGTTGGCTTACCTTCCTTATTCTCTCTCTCTCTCTCTCTCTCTCTCTCTCAGTTTTGATACAATATCTCATTTGTTCTAGGCTGACCTTGAACTTGCTGTGTAGCTGAGGATGACCTGGAACTTTCTAATCCTCCTGTGTCTACCTCCCCAGTACTGGGGCTACGGGTATGTGCCACTAGGGCTGTCGCATGCAATCCCGGCGTCAAATCCAGGGCTTCACACATGCAAAGCAAGCACTCTACCAGCTGAGCTACATCCCGAATGTCATGGCTACTCAGTGCTTCCCCCAGACACAAGAATAGCTGGAATTTCCTCTCACATGTGACCATTTGCAAAATAGGTTTCAAAATTGACCATTGAACTTTTAGTAGGAGCACGAATTATTTTTCATATAAATTTCCCTGAGAGTCTGGGGTGGATTTTTTTATCTTAAGCTATTTCTACTCTTGTAGTTTAGGCAAAAAAAAAAAAGCATTAAATAAAGGTACAAATTAACTCCAAGAAGACATACTTAAACAAAACTTCTGCATTTGTAATTCATGCTACAAACACTCTTGAGAGAAAGAAGGTCATCAATAGTGGTATTCTCGTTCGTTGCTTTTTATTTGGTGGGTGGGGGGTAATATCTTAGAGGGACAAACTAAAGCCAAGCCAGATAGAGAAACATTGCAGGCCTCCTCTGCAGTCTATGTTGACGACCCCTCTCTGTGTGCCTGGAATTGTTCAGGAGCTCACATTCAGGAGTTAAATTATTTGATGCCCAAAGCAAATCTCCATGATGGAAAGCACCTTCAATCCTATTTTACAAAGAACAGAGGAAGCCACAGGAGGGAAGGGGCCTTGTCTTGTTCAAAATCCCACAGCTGGTGGCAGAGTGGGTGTCAGGAGCCAGCAAGTCTTGAATCTGTCCTCATAACCATTGTCCTACTCCAAAGGAGAGGCCTCCCTCACGGCCTCAGTTTCCCTTCTTCACAGGGCTCATTGTGATTTCCAGTGGCCAGAGGCACTTTGCCCTCCGTGGACCCCCTTTCTCACAAGAAATCTCAAAAACTGTGTTTTATGTTTCTGTTAGTACAAAGACAAATGGGAATCTGTAGGTTTCTTCGTGTTCATGATTCCTTCCAATCTGAAATGAGATGAGAACATGTTTCTTGTAAGAATATCCTTGTTTCGGCTGTGTGTCTGTAATGCTAGAGACGTTTGTGTCCTGCCTGCTTGGGACACTTCTCACCCACCTTTACCCTGCTGTCGGTCATGCAGGTGAATCGGGTGCGATTTCCTAGCAGAGACACCTCTAGGAAACCACTAGTTAAATAGAATTTACCAAACTGTAGGCTACAAAATCATTTAGATGGTTCATGAGTAGCAGTTTCATAATTAAAATAGGTTAAAATGGCACAGGAAAGAAGGGATGGGATGGTATTATAACTGCAGTCATCATAGTACATTTGCATCTTACAAGGCTAATTGTGGAAATGCTTGATTCCAACTTAGAATTGTGTGTGTATGTGTGTGTGTGTGTGTGTGTGTGTGTGTGTGTGTGTTACACAGGGTGAAATAAAGTGCATTGCTTACAATGAGTCTCAGACATATTTTACTTTATGAGCTAGGACACATTCCTGTCTCTGTCTCTTTTCTTCAGCTCTGTGCATGACCTCCGAGCAGACTCTTTTGGGGTAAATCTTTTAAAGAACACACACTTAAAGGTCATCAAACATGATCTGGATTCAAATTCTTATTGGTTGCCAAACCATCACTAAATTATTTAACTTCTCAGTTAATATCTCAGTGAGATGGCTCATTGGGCACAAGCCACCTGTGCTGGTAACCCGAGTTTGATCAGTGGGGTAACTTCTGAAAGTTGTCTTCTGACCTCCAGTGCAATAAATAACACATAAAAATAATTTTTAAACTTAGTTTACAAATACATAAAATAAAGCAACCAGAGAATAATGCCAATCTTCTAGAGTCATTATGAGTAATGAAAAAGTAAGTGCTTATAAAGTCCTTGATATGGCAAATGTTAGTAAATGTCATCTGTAAAGTAAATGCCTTTTATAGGATAACAGCTCAACTATGTATTTCACAGCACACCTCCTTATTTTTAATTAGAGACTAGTATAATTGCTTGCTTGATACCTTCACTTAGGTTTCTACAGACATTTATCTTTGGAAGGTCTGGAATGGAACTCTTGACTTCTGGCCATTGGCCCTCCTGCCTTTCCCACTTAGGAGAAAGTCTGGTTCTTCTTTTCTGTCGCACACCACACACATCCATCAAAAGCGCCTACTAACCAAGCCTGCAGATTTGAATACTGATCTCTGCCCATTGCTCCGGCTGCCCTGTGCTGATTGCTGTGCCAACCCCGTCTTTCTCTAGCTTACCATCGAAGCCTCTAGATTGGCTTTCTGAGGCTCCACTGCCCACCCCAGACTACCATTAACACAGTAGCTTCAGGAAAGTTCTGGTAGCAGATGACTGGACCCACCATCTCTCCAATCTCTTTCCTCTTCTCTCTCACCTCCCACTCCTCTCCATCCATGCTGGACTCCAGGACACATCTGAAAGAGTCCTGGCTTGTGGTCTGCCCAGTCACCCCTTGGTTCTCTCCTCTGCTTCATGGCCACAGGGCTAATCTTTCACCTGCATCCATTTTTCCTCTTCCAAGTTTCTTGCCATCTACTCATCTTCCTGATATTTGGGTCAGACTCTTAGCCTGCTTTACACTTTTGCCTTAACATAGGTTAATTCATGACATATCAAACTGAAAAGTCCTAAGCCAAAATGCTCCAAAGCCCAAAACTTTCTGAGAATAATTTTTTTTTCCTTTTTTTTTGGAGCTGGAAAGCATTTTGATTTCAAGATTTTCAAATTAGAGATATCTAACTGAAAGTCATACAAACATTTAAAATCTGCAGACAGCTGAAATCTGAAATACTTCTGACCCCAAGTATTTTGGATAAAGGACACCCTGTCTGTATATTACTTATATTCTATATTCTACTTCTACAAGTTGAAATTCAAGAGCATAAGATACTATTATTTGTGTGACTAAAATATATCAGGTGTCTGAAGGTGCCTTGACATGTAGACCACTGCTCAGTTAAAATGTGTTAATCTTGTGACTATTATTATATCATCATTTCTTCTCAGTTTTTTGAATAAAAGTCCAGGCAGAATAAAGGAGAAACATAAAAGTAATAAGCTCTTTCTGTGCCTTTCATTAAACTATTATTTAATATGATATTGAAACAATTTGTGATATTAAACCAATTTGGTCTAAAGAAGTTGAGCAATAATTTTTTTGTCTAAAAATTTGAAAACACACACACACATAATTTCTATATTTCTATGGCCATAGCTACATCCCAACTATTATAATCAGAAACCCTGCTGATGAGCTAATACTTTGGGATGTACAAACAGGGCTAGAAAAGATCAACAGGAGACTGATACGCTTTTGTACAGCACTTGCATTCATAAATATGAAGCAACTATTTGTGTAATATCACTTTAGTTGTCTTATGGCAAATCTGTGAAGAAAGTCCCACTCTTACTGGATGAGGTCATAAAATGGACTTTGACTTTCATTTAATGCTCTTTCGGTATGTAAAAAAACATAAATTAAAGATCTGAAATGTCAACAGGGTCCACTTTCTCTCTGGAATCCCATCCACACTAGCACCTTCCAAAGTGGGTGATAGAGTAGATAGGGAAATGTCAGCGCTTGTCCTGCCAATTGCTTTGTCTGCCTCGCCTTTGTTCACATGTTGGCTATACTATCTCCTTTTTCACTTCACTAAGTCCCAGAGGACAGCATTAGCTTTGCGAATTATCCTTTGTTTCCACTTAGTTATGTTACTTGAAGTAAGCAAGGTTCAGTGAGATGAAATTAAGTATAGCAAAGATTAACTCTGCAAGTCACTTTTAACAATGTTTGCTTCAGTATTGTTTGCATGTTAACAATGCTTTCTTTAGTATTCAAAGTCTATGCGGGTGTATTCAGCTATACAACTGTTACATTTATTGTAAATAGCAGTTCAATTGTTCCTATTAGCTGAGATGTCTATGTACTTTGTGGCAAGGTCATTGTCTAGAGATGAAGATTATCCTGCAAATTTCAAAGGCTTAGGTCAAAGCTGTTCTGAAATCAGTCCTGTCTATGGAGATTTTCACCTTCCAAGCTTTTTAAAAAAGGTGAAGGTGGAACATATGCATCTTACACATTATTTAATTTTAAAAGTCTCAAAACACCAATTAGAAGTCAGATTAATATTTAGTTTACTCACTTTCCATTTATTTCTCAGTATTCTCTTATATATTATTCAACTATATGAGAAATATTTATAGAGTACTGACCACAATAAAGACTAATCTCTGGTTGTCTAAATTTAAATTATTGTGATTAACATGTATAGTAATATGCCTATAAAGGATACATTCATTCTTGGTCAAAATCATATTTCCATAAAGTGCTATAATCGCATATTTTTATTATTATGAAATAATATTGTCTTATTCTGCATGTTTTATATCATAGATATGACTATATATAAAATCAGTAGTATAGCATATTTTCAATATAGCTACAAGTTAGAAGCTTCAGTTATTTTAGATTGGATGGGACTCTAGAGTATTTGAACCTAAATCCCTTCTGTTAGGGCTGAATGAATCAGACACAGAGAGGTCAAGTGACATTCCGGGAATCTTAATAACCACTAACATCCCAGAATTAAATTCTTCTGACTTTTACTTCAGACTTTTCATACAAAGGGTACTCTATTCAGCCTGCAAGCATTGGGATTAGAGGGACATGCACAGAAAAGTCAGAGAAATATTTTACAATTTACCATAAGACAATAGTAAATATAAGGCCCTTACAACTTATCATAAGATAATAGTAAATATAATGCCAGATACAGGGACAAAAATCTATAATGTTCAAACAGTAGATTCTCAGATGATTTAATTTCCTAGCACAGATTCCCTGTTCCAGTTGTCTCCCAAGTATAAATTGTGGGGACAATCACGTGATGAGCAGTTTCTCTAAATATGTAAGGAAAGGGCTCCCCATTACTCATAGAATCAACCACCTGCTTACATGAGTCCTGTTTATGTTACTGAATTAACTGGGAGAATCTCCATTAGCATCATTCCTGCCTCTGTGATCTATAGAATAATCAGGGTAGTGGTCCGATAACTACAGTATACAAGATGGAAAATACCCCACTCAAGAGACCTCCCTTTGGGTCTGTGGCCACCACTTAAATATGAGAAGAAACACTTAAGAAGGAGAATTTGGACCACTAAGTAAAAGCTCGCCCCACAGGATCAATCTTCAGTTTGAGATCAGTAACAAAAAAAAAAAAATCTTATAAGGGACACGATGTCCTTCTTTAGTGATAGCCAAGATCTTCAGGATGGTGTGACAGCCACAGTGCAGCATGGCAAAAATCCCAGTCTCCAGAGGGACAGCTTGCATTACTAAATAATGACAAATGCACTCTGAGCTGCCACGTCTCAGTACTGTGGACTTCCACACTGTAGGTGAGGAAGGGTCTCTCACCTAGCTGATACGTGAATTCCTGCTACACCCAGAGCCAGCCATTTCTGCTTCCTTCATTCTGTGGGGCTGAGAGTGAGGAAGAGTGCTGGAGTCAGATACAGCTCTGTTTGGGGGATTATCAGAACCTAAAACAGATCACTGAGGGTGACCGTGTGGCTCATTTAAGCAATTCCAAAGTATCATTTAAGAACATGCCTTCTGGGACAAGAGAGAGGATTCTGTGAGTTAAGAGTTCTGTGTAAATGTGAGGACTTGAATTCATACCCCAGAGACAGGTCAAAAGACAGGCACAGTTGTATGCGTGCCTGTCATCCCAGAGGTAGGGGAAGGTGGGAACAAGAAGGTCTCTGGAGTTTGCTGGCCACCAGCTCCAGCTTCAGGAAGAGGGTCTGTCTCAGAGGAATAAGGCAGGAAATGGTAGAGCAGGAGAGGCAATGTTCTTCTCTGGCCCCCCTAGGTGCACCCCCTCCATATATGCATAAGCATCATACGATCACAAGCCTGTGCACCATACTCCACCCCCCACACCTCCACCCCCAACATATGCCAGCATACCTCCTTATGATTAGAAACACGCCCATATTTGAGCTGGAAAGACCTTGTCTCAAAAGCAAAAAGTCCTGAGTTCAAATACACAGATTACACATAAAATACGTGGTGGATAGGATGGCCCAGCTGTGATTCTAGCTCTGGAAGGTGGAACCTGGGAATCCCCAGAGCAAGCTGACCAACCAGATTAACCCTAATGGCTTGTTCTGGGTGTAATTAGAACCCAGGCTCACAACAACAAGATAGAAAAGCAATCAAAGATGACTCCCAATATCATTCTTGGGGCTTCACAGGCACGCACGCTCAGGTGCACTTGTGCAACGCACCCATCCATGTGTACCCGCCCATGTGCAACCCCCCCCATGCATGAATTAAGTAGACACTCCCATTTGCACATACATGAAAGAAAGAAAAAAGTACCCATTCCCTTAATAGTGGGAGGTTAAACAGTGATAAATCATCTGCAAGGAGTCAGGAGGTAGGTTTTCTTTGTCTACATTACTTGCATAAATTTCACACCTATTGTAACCCTTTCCCTCCCATAACACTGCAGTGCATGATTACAGAAAACTTTTGCGTTTTGACAACTTGTTTGTGCTGAATGTCCTTCGGTATGCTGTTATATTCTGGAAAGTGGGACACGTTTGTCCACAGCAAGGTTCCTACCATTGGAGTCGCAAGCAAGTGTGCGCTTACTCAAGTGCCATGAATGGATGACCTCATAAGTCAGGGTAACTTCCTTCAAACTAAATGTCAGTGATGCTCATTGCTAAGAGACAACACAATTACAAACACTTGCTACTAATGGTGTGAAGACAGTCTGCTGTTATAGAATGTCCTTTTTTAAACATATTTGAATATCTCAGGGGAAAAACAACCCGTTTCAGTGTTTTAATGGGCTCTGGTATCTGGATAACCCCCAGCAAGCACACAGTCCTAATTTTCTCTAACATTTACTCTGTTTTCAGCAAATAATCATCTATTAGTATCTGTACATTCTAGATGCTTAACAGAAGTATAGAACATTAAAGGGTGTTCTTTGGGATAACTGAAAGACATGGCTTGGAAAATCTCTGTTCTAAGTTTAGCCAAGGTTGAAGTTAGCACTTGTCACATGGTAAAAGACTCACTTTTTGATGCTATTCCCTGATTGGCTTGGGAGTGTAGGTGAAGGGGTACTTGCTACTCAGTCTGTGGGGTTATTTCCAAATTTGCACTATTAAGTACAATTATGGGAGGGATGTAGTAGAAAGAATGCCTAAGTATTTAGTTAGCATTCAAAAGGTCCAGTCACTTCTACTCAGCATCTGTGTAGATCTGAGGAAAGAGTTAGTATCCAAAATGATTTTGTGATCTTCATGTAAAGTGAATATATGTGTGTTTATTTTCTGGATGTTTTGCTACAAGTGTCAAGCATCCAAGATAGATTTATGCACAATGAATATGGGAAAGCAAATATTTAACTGAAGTAGTTTTAAATATGAAAGAACTTACCTAGAAAGGATAAAGAACAGCTGCATGTTTGGGAACCTGAGGGGAATGGGGAAAAGGGCAAGAGATGCTTGCTTGTCTGGCTCTTTACACAATGCACTTAGGAGACAAATGAAATTCTTACTATGCTCAGATTATGTAATTTATTGGGAGTGTGCAGGCTTCTCTGTTCAGCAGCCCTTATAACGACACTAATAGTTTAATTACAGCTTGCTGCTTAAGGAGATAAACAAGTGTTTGCTTTTTTTTTTGTTTTAATCAGGGGTTACAATTACTTTTAAACGTGGTGGAAAGGCACATCTGTGAGTACATCTACTTTGTTGGGAAAGCAACTAGAAACCAGCTGGTAAACAAACAGAGCCCCAAGAGTGAGCGGGCTGCAGAAAATTGGAGCAAATAAATAATGAATAAATAAGAACCCCTTTGGCTTGGAGCAGTAGACATGAGGCACAGCAACCACACGACAAGTGTGGGTGGGCGGGGAGAGAAAAGTTTTTAGAAAACAGATTTGCTACATTTCCCCTGCGATTCCATCACCTAGATCACATGGATATTGGTTCTCTCCACCGTCCATCTGCAGTCGTGTCTGCCTCCCCGTTCTACGCTTCAGCACCATGGAGAGGGAAAATCTCCCTGTCCGCTACAGGAGACTCACTGCTTCCTCCAGCTTTCTCTTCTCTGCAGCATTTCCCTTCCTTGCTGGTATTGCTGCTGCCTCTGTCAATTAGGGGTATTTTAGACTAGCTATAAGAAGGGATTATGCCCCATGCCTGGCTTGTTTATTAGTAGACAAAGTAAAGACAAGTCCTTCCTGAGCCAGTCTTTGGATTGGACTCCAAAATAAAAGATACTAAGTTGCAAGACTGAATCTGTAGGAAAAGTAGTTGGAACCAGAAGTACTCATTTAGTAATTTATACTGCTGTCTTGCTCTAAAGGCACAAGTAAAGGGAAACATGAGCAGCTTTGATGGTTATTTCACCCCATTTTCCCCGGGCACAAAACTAAAGACATAAGAAGAAATGTATCTGAGTTTATTAGCCCAGAGTCAGTGGAGTAATCCTTAATATCACTAAGTTAGGAAAATATTATTAGTCCTGAAAGGAGTTCTAAGTTCTTTAAAAGATCTCTCACTTAAAAAAAAAAAGATCTATCATAGTCACATGATAAATATGAATGACACAAACAGGTGATTTCTCATTCTTAGAGGAATACCATGAACTATTACAGCATGCCACAAAAATTAAGCAAAGTTTCCATAACACAAGTCCATTCTTCTCCAAGTCCAAAGCCAGAGACAACCGTTTAGCAAGTAACCACATATGCCTGATTTAAAGAAACAAATCACTAGGATGGGAAGGAAACGCACTCCATGCGACTTCCCTCTTCCGATACATTCTCTTTCATTCTTCTAGTCATAGAGAGTTGCTTAGCCAATGTATCTTGTTTCCAGGCAGAAAACAAATTTGTTGGTACAAACTTCTCAGCAGGATATAGCTTAGTCAACATTTGGAGATTTTCTTTGCCGCAGCGAGTGTAGGCACACACACACACACACACACACACACACACACACACACACACACACACGCATTGACTTAATTCCATGTTCAAAAGTATAGCTTCCTGAAAAAAAAGTGTTGTCTACTTTTTCAAACTTATTTTGAAATCGAGTCCTGAGGAAAATGCTCCTCTCTTTTCTCCTTGGAGTTGTAGAATCAAAAGGCACCCGGGAAGCAAGAAGCACAGGCCAGGGCAGAGGGTTGGACCGTTCAGAAGATGCTGCTCTGGGAAGTTGGCAGTGATAGAACAACTCGCTCAGCTGTGAGCTTGCAGCAGCACCCACTGGGGAACAGACCCTGTGTTTCTTGTAAGGAGACCCCCCCTGAGAACCTGAGGGGGGGAACTGAAGTGCTCTTAACCCTCTGAACCTCACAGTCCTCTTTCCATTCCTCCCTTTTCTTTTTCTTTCTTTGCCTCCTTTCCACACTCCTTTTCTTCCTCCTTTCCTTCCTCCTTTCCTTCTTTCCTTCTTTCTTTCCTCCTTTCCTTCCTTCTTTCCTTCTTTCTTTCCTCCTTTCCTTCCTTCTTTCCTCTTTTCCTTCCTTCTTTCTTTCTTTTCTTTTTCTTTCTTTCTTTCTCTTCCTTCCTTTCTTCTTTCTTTTCTTCCTTCCTTTCTTCCTTCTCCTTCCTTCCCTTTCATTTCCTCCTTTCCCTTTCCTTTCCCTTTTTCCCCTCTTTCCCTTTTCCTCTTTCCCTCATCCTTTCTCATCTTCTTTCCTCTTTCTTTCCTTTCCTTTCTTTCTTCCCTTTTTAATCTTCCCTTCTTCCTACAGTTCTTTTCCTTCTTTGCTTCCCTTTTCCTTTAACTTTCCTCTTTTCCTTTCCTTCTTTTTCAGTCCCTCTTTCTCTTCAGTCTCTCTCCATCCTGTTCCCTCCTGTCTTCACCTTTTCTCTACCTTACTTTCCCTTTCGCTTCATTCTTTCCTGGCCACTTTGAGCTACAATCAAAAATGAGAACATGGGACCCCTAGTGTGCACGCGGTGGACCATGCTTTGCTCACTACTGCCAAGGTCGCTTTCCAAGTGCTTGGAGCAAGGAAAAGGTTCAGCTGCCAGCAGTCAGCCCCGCCCCCTCGCCCCTCTTGGGCGCCACAGCAGCGGCATCCGCCAGACAAAAATCCCCAGGGTCTGAAATGTCACCAACAAGTTCCACCCTGTAGTGGCCCTGTAAGCGACAGTCTCACCCAGGGAGCTGTGCCAGACCTTCCGCCCGCAGCCAGCTCAAAGGCATCCCCACCCCACCCCTCTCTGGGTGATTCCTGGGATCATTGTTACCAAGGACAACACTTTCTTTTCTTCTAGGAAAGGGAAAGCCTGGCATGTGTCACTCCTGGGTGGGTGTGGGGCTCTGTGCAACGCCCTCCCCCACTTCTGCATCACACACACACACACACACACACACACACACACACACACACACTACCCGCCCTCCCCTCTCAGGCTGCACAAAGGAGCTGGAGAGCTCAGGGCGCACCAGGGCAGGAGGGGGCGGGCAGGGCGCGCAGGAGGGGGACCAGCAGGGGTGGGGGCAGATCCCGTCTTGGAGGAAGAGAAGGCAGGAAGCGACTGGCAGGCGCCCAAGAGGAAGGCAAAGGATGTCCTTACCTGCCCCCAGGTTAAAGGAGATCCTGGCCTCGGCGAGGTACGGGGTGTCGCTCTTGGAACGGACTCTCCTGATGGGGCGCCGGTCTATGTCATCCTCCGAAGAAGCCGCCATTAATGTGGGAGGCAGAAGCAGGGTCGCCCGGCGAGCTGAGAGAAGGAGATGGAAAGAGAGAGGGAGGGAGAGAGGCGGAAAAGGGGAGGAGGGGGAAAGGAGGAGGCTCACACACATGGAAAGGGGGAGGGGAGGGGGGATGGGAGAAGAAGGGAGAGGGGACCGGGAGGGAGGGGAAAAGAGAGGGAAAAGGGAAAAGAGAAGGAGAGAGAAAAGAGAGCAAAGGAGAGAAAAGGGTGAAAGGAGAGAGAGAAAATCCGTTAAGGATTGGTGGACCGGAGCGATTTCAGGTTGTCCCTGGCTGTGCAGGGGGCTGCCCCTAAGTCTTCTCTCAGCACTGGCCAAGGGGTCGGTGCTCTGGACTGACACCCGCCTTCCTTGCCCGCAGCAAGATGAGCTGCTGCACACAGGAAGATGCCCAGTCAGCTCTGTGTCCTCTCCCGCCAAATACACTTACTCTGCTTTTCAAAGGCACACCTCACCAAGGAGAATCTCCAGTCCGGTTATGCTGGGAGGCAGCTGATGGGCCATGGAACCCAGCCTGGATACCCCCAGACTTCAAGTGTGACTCCTGAGGTGCTATATCTGACCCAGAGCTGATCCTCAGAGCTGATCAGAGTCCCCCATAAAAAATCCCTCCACTCCAGTTTCCCAAAGAGAGTTTGAACAGAAACCTGTAAGTGACTCACCTATCGTCTCTTACAACTTGGAGGTGGAAAGGCTGAAGGGCCATACATACACCAGTTAGGGAGTAGTTTAGCAGGAGGGTTTCTATGATTGACATTTTTTAAAAATGTAGACCAGACATAGTCACAGAACTGACAACCTCTTCTACAAACACTGAGGTTTATACATTTATCGTCACATCAAAACCTACTTCTCTTTCTCTGGTCACACCTAAGGACAAACACTGGTTTTCAGACTGGATGTATAGTTGACAGTCTGGGACAACTGTTTCTGAAGGAGAAGTGAAAATCAAAGATGCTTTAGATTGACCCTTTGCCCTGTCTGGCTGAATCACTCCACACAACGCAGGAAAGAACCAGAGAGGTTTCTGGCCTGTGGATCAGAACAGATTTGATGCTTCCTCTGGAACTACTGGTGAGCTAAACGCTTTCATGTCTGTTTCTGTGAAGCTCTGATGCTGGTGGTATTCTGCCCCAATGTCACCATGCTCCTGTCTCATAAATGCCCACCTGGAGTATGCAGCTAACCTTATCTCCCTGGTATAAAGGCTGTCTCAGTGTGGAGTCCTGCCTTTGGCTCAGAGTCACAGTGCTGCTTTGAGTCTGAGGATACAACCCCTCTTTCTCCTTTAGCTGAAAGTTCTTGTATTCCCTTGCTCTAGGATCTCTGATCTCTTTCCACTTCTCCCTTGCTTTTTATATATGGCTTGTAACTCTAGCTTCTTAGGGAAAATACAACTTCCCTTAGTCTTGCTACTTCCTCAGTCTCTATATGATTTCCCTGCAATGCTACTTGAGCTTCTGCGGGACACATGGGCACCACCAGCCTAGCCCCGCCCCCAGATTTTATTCCTGGTTGCCTACTTTCATTCCCTGCCCTGGTTTCTGGCTCATCTCTCAACTTAGGCTGTGTTAACAGGACTTTAATGTTTTTCTAACAGCTAGATCCATTCCTTTCTTGGTCTCTTTGAAATATTTGGTAATCAATCTCTCTTGAAGTAATCTCTTCCTTTGCTCTTCCAGCTCCAGGCTACTTCCCTGGTCATTTGATTTCTATTTGCAAGTTAATTCTGCCCATGTAAATTTGAAAATTTGCTGATTCTGACCTTCAGTCCTGCCTCTCTCCCAAGCACACCTGGAGTCTACTGGGGGTCACCCCTGCCTGCCTCATTTCTGATACACCTCCACCTAGGTTCACACGGCACATCACCAATTTCTCCCCTACAAACTTTCCATGTTCTCCCTCAGGATGAACCTAGCATATAGCAAATGCTAGAAAGAATAAAATGGTAGAGGACAGGTGAGAAGATGGAGAAAAAAGAAAATGTGTGAAGAATGGCTAAAGAATTAATGAGTAGAAAAATTGATGGCCAAAACCATCTTCCTGGTTTCAAATACTATGTCCTTGATGATGCAGTCAGTGTGCCATAGGATTGGTTCCAGGACCACAACCAAAATCCTGGAATGTCTCAGACATTTTATGAAGAACATGCACATTCCCTGCATGCTTCAGCTTATCTATGGGCAGCTTATCACTTAGGTTACTTTTAATATTCATAATGCATAAAACTGATGTGAGTAGTGACACTATGTTACACAGGGAATAGTGACCTGTGAATATGCACATGTACATTACAGCTGTAACTCCCCCTGCTATCGTCCACTGATGTGTTTGCAAATGCAAAACACATATATGCAGGACATGTTACATATTGATTTTCTCTCTCTGTGTGTATGTGTATACGTGTGTGTGTAAACAGAGAGAATAAAAGAGAAACAGAGTCAAAGGAGAGAGAGAGAGAATCTTGTTATGTACTCCATGTTAGCCTTTAGCTCATGCTGTGGTCCAAACTGATTTCACATTCTCTGTCTTCCTGCCTTAGCTTTTTTTTTTTTATTCAATTGTGCGTGCGTGCGTGCGTGCGTGCGTGTGTGTGTGTGTGTGTGTGTGTGTGTGTGTAGAACCACGGACAAATTCGGGAACCACTATGGACCGCCTCCACCTCCTCCTTGTTTACTCTGTCCAGGGATTCACAAGCTCTGCCCTACCAGGACCAGAAACGCAGGCCACCCCTGCTTCCGCCCAGCATCTATACATGGGGTCTAGGATCTGAACTCAGGACCTTGCACCTGCAAGGCAGAGGCTTAACCCCTGAGCCACTCTCCAGCCCCATTTGCCTTAGCTTTTTGAGGGCTGAGGTTACAGGTTTGCAGTCCACACCAGCCTCTAGCCCCAGTTTAAATTCCCCCCTCTGTTATCCTTGACACCCCATTATGTCACTTGCATTCTCTGTTAAGCAAAGACATTGAAAACCTGCTTTCTGGGGTTGGTGAGGTAACTCAGTAAGGAGCCTGTTCACAAACCTAGTGATGTATGTTAAATTCCCAGAAGCTGCAGACAGACTTGACTTCCAAATGTTGTCCTCTGATCTTTACTCCTGACCTCCCCCATGTGCTATGGCCTATATATTCTCTCTCTCTCTTTCTCACAAATAAATAGAAATGAGCATTTTTAAAAAGCATGACTTCTATAGAAGCATATAGGTGGAAGAGTGTGACAGAATGGGAATGGGAGGGAATGGTGAAAGGAAGGGAGGGGATAGGAGGAAGGAGGGAGGGAGGGAAACTGGGATGAATACACTTGTAAAAGTAGAAAAAATAAAGATGGAAAAAAGAATAAAAAAACAGCCTGACTTCTATTCCAAGGGCAAGAAATTGAATGGTTTTTTGGCTTATATTCATGACACGTAGGTCTGGGTTCTTAAAAAGGCAGGGGGAAAGAAAGAATTAACAAACTCAAACAATACTCAATATTGTACAAACTATGCCTCCTTTGAATTACTGTGGGGCTGTTGGTTTGTTTAAAATGCTTACAGTTCTCTCTCCTTTTATATTCTCACCCATCAGCAATGTCTGTGGAGAAACCGATAAAGCTATCTGAAGTAACAGCTAGTTTCAGACTTCCCAGTGCTTCTTTGCTTTTACGTACCAATGATTCTTGATTTAGAGAAGTACATTTCTCAATTCCCATTTTTATTCAATTACCATCTCATATGAGGATTAGGAATATAATGCTTCTGCTATATATATTTTTTTTTTTGGTTTAACTTGTGCGAGGCAATTTAAAAACATCTTGAGACAGGGTCTCAGCAGTTTGACTATGTTTGTGTAGTAGTTCTGGCAGACCTTGTCACGGTTTGAATGTAACTTGTCTATCACAAACTCATATGTTCGAATCCTTAATTGCTGTTTGGGAAGGTTGTGGCAACTTTAGGAGGTGAAGCCTCGCTGGAAGAAAACAAGCCACAGGGGGTGGGCCTTGAGGTTGGTTAGCCCCGCCCTACTTCCACTACTGTCCTGCTCCAGGCTGTAGCTAGCCCTCTCAGCTTCGCTGATGGACATGACTTAAGCGGCCTCCAGTTTCTGCTAACCAACATGCCTTTCCTCCTTCAACGGACTGTGTCTCCCCTCTGGAACCATAAGCCAAAGGATTCTCCTTATTGTCCCTGGAAGCGCTTGAGTTTGAGTGTTTTCTCACAGCAGCACCAAGAGTAACGGCGACAGAAATGGAATTCACTGCATAGACCAGGCTGACTTCAACTGAAATGTCCCTCTTGTTTCTGCCTCCCAAGTGCTGCGGTTACAGGTGTGTGCCACTGTGCCTGGATATTGTGATATCACACTGTTTTGCTACACATGACTTTTTATTGAAGTAATTTTAAATAGGTCTTTTTTGACCAAAAAAATGGGCTGAGTGTACTAGGCTTTTCTGTAGCCTCGAATTCTTTTTATTACTTCTTAATTTATAATTAGTATCTTCTATTTCTTGGCTTGCTTGATATACTTTCTTTCTTTGTCTCTCGGCTCCCCTTTCCTGATTTGTCTTCATGTTATTTCCTTTCTTGGAATCTTACTTTATTTCTAACAATCCCTTTATAGGATCAATTCATTTTCTCATACCTTTATATGAAGAACTTGTGCGTCTGGGTTTGTTACACTATTTTCAAATTCTTTATTCTCTTTCATATTCATAAAACACTCCACGCCACC
This sequence comes from Typhlomys cinereus, assembly GCA_023101885.1. Lineage (NCBI taxonomy): Eukaryota > Metazoa > Chordata > Mammalia > Rodentia > Platacanthomyidae > Typhlomys > Typhlomys cinereus. The sequence goes on along the minus strand of JALPQD010000105.1, from coordinate 2,689,703 downwards.
TGCATTGTGCTCTAAGTCACCTCGTTTAATACGAATCCTGTCTAGTCTAAGAGACCTTCTCCTTGGACTTGTAACTGATCATGTTTAGGAAGTCACATGGGATTTGCCCTTATAGGTGATTTCATGTTATCCCTGCTGACTTATTTAACTGTTTTCCTTAGAATCTGTTTTCATGCATCACCCTTGTAATGGGGGCACATATGAGTGTGTGAATTCAGTTGTGATCTTAAATCACTTTCAGACTCAGATTTTTTTTTAAATTCTTCTTTCTAAAATACATCAACCTATCTTAGAAATATGGGAAAATGCAATTTCCTTGTTTCTAAATCAGTCCAGTTTTTATTTTTATTTGTGAGTGAGTGTATATATGTGTATGTGTATGCGCGCACGTGTGTGTGTGTGTGTGTGTGTGTGTGTGTGTGTGTGTGTGTGTGCATGTGAGAAGCATTGCATATGCTTGTGGAGACTCAAGGGTGGCATCAGGAATGATTCTGGGTTGCTTTGCTCTGGAGTTTCCCAGCTTTACTTTCCAGAGCCAGAAGTGCAGGCCGCCACCATTTTCATCCAGTGCTGTTACATGGGATCTGAAATTTGAACTCAGGTCCTTCTGCTTGTGAGGCAGAGGTTTAACGCCTGAGCCATTTTTCCAACTCTTATAACTCCCAATCACAACTCTTATAACTCCAGACCATTCTGTGGATTTTATTTCCAGAAGCAGAGACAGAAAACTAGAAGTAGCACAATCAATCGAGTCTCAGAGTAAATGTTTGGACATGTGGAAAGGCAGGGGGCAGCAGTTTCCCTTCCTAGAAAGAAACTTCTTGAGACAAGTCCTTTGAAAATGTTGCTCTATGTGTGTTTTTAAAACACCCTCTCATCAGAATCAGCCGGAGGACTATACAATGTAGATTTTTTTTGTTGAGTTGTTTTGAGACAAATCTTTCCAGATAGCCAAGGATCCCCTAGAACTTACAAACCTCCTGCTTCAGCTTCCCAATATTAAGACTTTTAGGTGTTTTTGTATGTCCCCAAGCTGAACCCACTGTATCAGAATTTGAGGGATGAGACTCATTTGCCTAGATTTTAAAAAGTCTTCCAGCTATGTTGATTCTCACCACATTTATTCAATACTATACTAGAGGTTAGGGTTAGAGAAATAAAGGAGGTGAAATTAAGAGTGAAAATTTTGCTAGTCATAGCTGCTAGGACTGCGCACATATAGGATCCTTAAGAATACATGGTCTATTAGAAATAAGTGAATTTCATAATGTCACTAAATATGCTAGCATAAAACCTTTTTTCTGTATAAAAATTTGTTTTGGTTTCTGCACATGTGTATGCATATATGTATGTTTTACATGCGAATGGTGTACATATATCTGTGGGTATATGTACAAGAGGACACTTTAGTGTGTGCACTTAGGAAGGCCCAAGGGAATCATCCTGGATTGCTTTACTTCTTTATTGCTTTGCTTTGGGGGTTCCCAAGCCCTTTCTTCTGGGGCCAGACTTACAGGCCACTCCTACATCTACCTGGCATTTTTATGAGGAATGTGGGGATCCAACCTCAGGTTGTTTTTGCATTCAAGGCAAAGGTTTTGATCCCTAAGACATCTCTCCAACCACTCTATATAAAAATGTCTGTAAAATTAGATAAAATAAAGTCTCATATAGACTGGCATCAATTATCTATGAAAATTATGAAATGAAATATATTACTATATAGTATAAATTATATAACATAAATATATCAAATGGAAAATAAAAAGTTTAAGAAACACTTCTACATAAAATTATAAAATTTGGGCTTTGGAGATGACTTAGCAGTTAGAGTGGTTGCTGCACAAATATAAGAGTAGGAGTTCAAATTCCCAGGTATACATAGAATATTGGGTAGGTATAGCAGCCCGCCAGTAATTCTAACCTCAGAAAGCAGATGCTGGGACTCTCCACAACAAGCTGGCTAGTCAATTAACCCTATCGGTGAGTGTCGAGCTCGATTAGAGATCTTGTCTCAAAAAGAGGAGCAGGTTGGAGAGATGGCGCAGGGATTAAGCTTCTGTCTTGAAAGCAGAAGGATATGAGTTCAAATCACAGATCCCATTTAAATGTCAACTATGCTAAAGTGTTTGCTCATGCACATGTTATTGCAGATAGCTCTTATTAAGCTCAGTGAGACACACACATGAAGGAGGGTGATGGGGCAGTCCCCAATATCAACTCCAGATCGTCACATGCAAAGTCACACACACTCACACACGTGCGTACCCTCACGTTTGCAAAAAATGAATAGACATGGGCAAGCAGCCCCCATATATATGTGAAAGCGTAAAAGGAAAATCTATAAAGCTTTACTCAAATACATTAAGAAGGTCTAAATAAGCGGGGACTAGGATTATTATACAATGATCATTCTCATTGATTGAACGAGAAGCAATGTTAATATTATAAGCTTCTTCAAATTGGCCTATAAATTCAATGTAATTAAATCAGCATTTTAACAAAAGAAAACTGTTTCTAAACTATACGTGGCAATACAAGAGGAGATGTTTAAATAGCACAACCTTGACAAATGAACTTGTCAGATGTGTAGTAAAAGACTCTAAGTCTCAACATGAAGATATAGAACACAAAACAATGCTTAACAAGTAGAGAATCAATGATGGCTGTCCCTTTGACTACAATAAGAATTCCATCCTGGTACAGTGAGGAAAGAATCAACTTCTCATAAGTAGTACTTGGTCACTTAGATACTCATATTGTGAAAAACAGATATGTAAACAGACAGACAGATGCTTGTTTCCTACTTTACACCAATTCTGAATGGATTATGGGCTTACATGCGAAAAAGTAAATAACAGAATTTTTAGAAGAAAATATCTCTCATGGGAAAAATGTTATGATCGTGAGATTTTTTGAACGTGTCCAAATAGGCATTCACAACAGCAGAATAGACAGACTTGCTGATCCACTCAGTAAAAGTGTTTCTTCCAACATATTAAAAATGTAGCATACCAAATATGTGGGATACAAGTCAATCAGTGCTCATAGGCAAATGTATGGCATTTAATGTTTGATTAGAGAAAAGCTAAGTTCTCAAATCACTAATACAGGTTCCTGATGCAGGAAATAGGAAAAAAGTAGAAAAAGATTGGAAACAAGAAGTGAGGAATGAGAGAGAAAAATCAGAAGGGAATAAAGTTGAGAACAGGAAAACAAAAGAAAAATAAATAAGAAATTGCTCCTCAAAAAAAAATGAGTAAAATAAATTAACCTCTAGAAAGAATAATACAGATGAAAGGAGAGAAAACATGAGGGATTAGATGAGATTTTCACTGTGGATCCTATAGCCATTAAGAAAGTAAAGAAGGGCTCCCTTTCCCCACCCCCCGCCGGTCGGGACGCGCGCGCGCGGTCCAGCCGGTCCTCACCCGCGACCTAGGTAAGCTCCGCCCACGCCCGCCCACCAGAACCCCAGGTCAGCCCAAGGGACCCAGCTCCTACCCCACCATCCAGCCGGAGCCGCGGGCAGGGACGAGGGACGAGGAGGACCTCCCCCTGCGCCCGGGCCCCGCCCCAGCTGCCCTTGGGTTAAATAGCTCCACGCCGACGCCCCCATCCTCCCTTCCCCACCCCGCTCCGCTGGTCAGGACAAGTGCGCGGTCCAGCCGGGCCTCATCCGCGACCTAGGTAAGCTCCCTCCCTGCCCACCCCCAGAACCCCAGGCCAAATAATTCAGTTTAGTGAAATTGAAAGATCTTCAGAGTTAAAATGACAATGCCAAAGTCAAAGTGTAAATCCATGAGAAGCAACACTCAAGTAAACAAATTTCCCACTGAAGAAATTAATCCCATAATGTTAGACTCCAACAAGAACAAACCCACGGAAAAAGGCCAAGAAAGCCTCACCCAGGATAAGGTCTTTCAAAATATGATCATTACCATGTTCAATACTATGAAAGAGGAAATCCGGGAGGAATTACATAATCGAATCAATCGCTTTGAAGAGGAACACAACAGACATCTGGAGGAGTTGAGAAAAACAGTGCAAGAAACAAAAAGTGGCATAGAGCAGTTAAAACAGACTCAAGCAGAGTTTAAAACTGAGCTACAAGACAAGTTATCTTCAACCCAGAACTCCACAGAGAGTCTTATCAACAGAACTAACAAAGGCAGAAAACAGAATTTCAGACTTTGAAGATAAAGTGGGAGTACTAACCAGCTCAATGGAAGAGGTTGTTAAAGCCAAAAAGATACTTGAGAGAAATATCCAAGAGATATGGGACACCCTGAAGAAGCCTAACATGTGTATTCATGGAATACCAGACACCCAATGGCACAGTCACTGCTACCAACTCTCAACAGCTGGGATCTTGTATACAACAAGCCCACAGCAAGGAATATGCTCAATGGGGAACAATTGGAAGCATTCCCACTTCGATCAGGAACTAGACAAGGCTGTCCACTCTCACCACTTCTATTCATATTGTACTTGAAGTCTTAGGTGAAGCCATAAGACAAGAAAGGGACATAAGAGGGATTCAAATCGGCAAGGAAGAAGTCAAGCTATCCCTATTTGCAGATGACATGATCTTATACCTAAGTGATCCCAAAAACTCCACCAGAAAGCTCCTGGAACTAACTGAGAAGTTCAGCAGGGTGGCAGGATACAAAATAAAAGTGCAAAAATCAGAGGCCTTCCTATATGCCCAGAATGAAAGAAGTGAAAAAGCCTTGAGAGAAACAATCCCATTTACTATAGCCCCTAAAAAAATGAAATACCTTGGTATAAACCTAACCAAGGAGGTAAAAGACCTTTACAATGAAAACTTTGAAACCCTCAAGAAAGAAATTGCAGAAGACACCAGAAGGTGGAAAGACCTCCCATGTTCTTGGATTGGCAGAATCAACACCGTAAAAATGACCATCCTACCAAAGGCAATATACAAATTCAATGCTATACCAATTAAAATCCCAAAGCAATTCTTTAAAGAAGTTGACCAATTAATCTCAAAATTCATATGGAGCACAAAAGACCCAGGATAGCAAAGACAATCCTGAGTAACAAAAACACTGCTGGAGGTATTACCATACCGAACCTTAGTCTATATTACAATCCATAGTTATAAAAACAGCCTGGTACTGGCTCCAAAATAGACACACAGATCAATGGGTAAGGGTTGAAGACCCAGATATAAGGCCACAAAAATACAGCCATTTGGTCTTTGATAAAGGGGCCCAAAGATTCCAATGGAAAAAGAACAGCATCTTCAACAAATGGTGCTGGCAAAACTGGATCTCCACATGCAGAAGATTAAAGCTCTACCCATACTTGTCACCATGTACAAGACTTAATTCCAAATGGATCAAGGACCTTGATATCAGGCCAGAGACTATAAAAACCATAGTTGAAAGGATAGGAAACTCCCTCGAGCTGATTGGGCTAGGCCAACATTTCCTAAACAGACACCCAATGGCACAGTCACTGCTACCAACTCTCAACAGCTGGGATCTTGTGAAATTAAAGAGCTTCTGTTCAGATAAAGAGATTGTAACACGAGCTCAAGGGCAACCCACAGAATGGGAGAAAATCTTCACTAACCACATATCTGATAGAGCTCTACTATCCAAAGTGCACAAAGAACTTAGAAAACTAAACATCAAGGAAACCAATGGCCCAATTAAAAAATGGGCCCTGGACTTAAAAGAAATTTTACCAGGGATGAAATTAAAATGTCTGACAAATATCTTAAAAAATGCTCCACATCCTTAGCCATCAGGGAAATGCAAATCAAAACTTCCCTGAGATATCATCTCACCCCGGTCAGGATGGCAAAAATCCACAATACAAACAACAACGAATGCTGGAGAGGATGTGGAGAGAGGGGAACTCTCCTACGTTGCTGGTGGGAGTGCAGGCTCATACAGCAACTCTGGCGAGCCGTCTGGAGATTCTTAAAGAAATTAAAGATGGAAATGCCATATGACCCTGCGATTCCACTTTTGGGTATAACCCCCCATACAGCAGAGGTTCACCTCGATAGCACAAGCACGACCATGTTCATAGCAGCACTGTTTGCAATAGCAAAGTCATGGAATCAACCCAAATGTCCAACAGTTGACAAGTGGATAAGGAAAATGTGGTACATCTATACAATGGAGTACTACTACTCAGCCATCAAAAATGATGAATTACTGGAATTTTCTGGGAAATGGATGTCATTAGAAACAATTATATTAAGTGAAGTATCCCAGACCCAGAAAATTAAGTGCCGTATGTACTCCCTAATAGGTGGCTCCTAATACCAAACCCACCCAGCCCATCTTGAGACACTCATAGGTAAATCTATGTATTACCTACAATAATTGCAAGGATTATGAACAGGAGGGATGGGGTTGGAGGGCCACACCAGAAACAAGGAGAGAAGTGACCATGTTACAGTAAAGAAAATAGACCTCCATCGAGGACTGCAAGAAAGTAATGTGACACCTAGTTAAGTTCAGAGACATTTGTTCCTGATCATTTACAACTAAGGGGGGATGAACTCACCAGAAGGGGAGGGCATATAGTCCAGCAGATTAAAAAGTAACCATTTTGCAAATGGGTGATTGACCCCTCCCATTGCCAAATGCCATATGACCCTGCGATTCCACTTTTGGGTATAAGTATTACATCTACCCTTGAATGTGCTCTTATAATAAGACTCCAGTTTAACAGCTTTTTGTCTCTGGCCAGGGGGTGACATACAGTGCCCATCACGATGGAGTGAAGGGCATTGCAGGAGCAACAAAACTGCAAAAGAAAATCAACAAACCACTATCCAGAACTTCAGAGACTCTATATCAACCACCTAGAACTAGGCCAGACTAATCTCTCCCATCCTGAAGCTCAGGGAAATTTGCGGAAGAGGGGGCAGTAAGAGTGTAAGAGCAAAAGGATGGGAGGAGCAATGATTTGCAAGATACTCCACACAAGTTAGGGCTGAAGCAATCATAATTGGACATTGCATGCCCGGCATAATGTCCAACACACTATTGACCTCACAAAGTCTAGCATCTGCTAAAGGCACCAAGATCCTTGGAGACAAGGGATTGGCAGCCACAGTAGTGTTCCTATACTTAAGGGGAACACAGGAAAGGGTTCAGGGAAAGGCCACTGGGTCCTTGTACGTCATCGAAGAGGAGGGCCCAGAGGAGAGTCAGGCATGTACAAGAAAGGATCTGGGAATTGGGGCGGGAGACACTGGGGGATAGGGAGGGAAGGGTTAGGGGAGGGGGAGCAGGGGGTTCGGGGGGAGGAAGAGGGAGGGAGGGAATTTGTATGAGCTGAAATAATAATAAAAATGTATTGTAAATAATAATAATAAAAAATGTATTAAAAAAAAGAAAATAAAGAAGGGATGGAGAGATGGCTCAGGGGCTAAGACTTTGCCTCACAAGCAAAAGGCCCTGAGTTCAGATCCCAGGTCTGACGTAAAAACTCCAGATAGAAATGGCAGTGGCCTGAACTTCTGGCCCTGGTGGGTGGAGCCTGGGAAACCCAGAGCGAAGCAAGAAGGAGGTAAAAACCATCCAAGATGATTCTGGGAAGTCACCTTTGGTCCATAGGGACACACAGTTCCCTCTGATACACACACACACACACACAAATAAAATTAAATTTAAAACAAAGAAGGTAAAAAAAAGACACTAAACATCTGAATGCTGTTATACATGATGCATGGTAGAAATAATCACAGACATTCTTTTGAGAGAGACACCATTAATAATAGTGGAAAGGCAACCTTTAGACTAGGGAAATATATTCATATTCCTTCTCCCCCTCTCTTTTTTTCTCTCTCTCTCCCTTTCTCTTTCTCTCCTTTTCCCAAAGACAGATAACTCTGTATTTAGTAATCACATGAACAGATGATCAGCACCAAATCTTACAGATACATCAAAGTCATAATCTCAACACTTAAACGTGAACACCATTCAGTTCCAATATTGGGGAGGACATAGGAAAATTGGAACTTTCAAACACTGTGATAATTATATAAACTTGTCAAACCACATTGGAAACTTTATGTACAGTTATGTAGGCATGGGTAAGCCTCTGTATATGCTGTAATATAGCCAAACATGTCCACAGCAGATTTACTATAAAGTCCCAAACTGGAAACAGTCCCTACAAGCACCATCACAACATGTTTGTGATAGAGATGGGGAGATGAGTTCAGATCCTAAGATCTCAGGTTTAAAAAAAAGTGAGGCAAAATGGTGGTGTCCACACTTCTGGCTCACGAGAGTGAAACCTGGGAAACCCCAGAGCAAAGCATTAATTAAGGAGATAGAACAATCCCGATGATTACCTTGGGCCTCTACAGGCACATGCACTCACGTGCTCTCTGGTATTCCAAAACACACACACATGCATGTGCAAAAAAATTGTGATAAAGTGTATACATGGTTAAAAAGAACAAACTTCTGCTATAAGCCAAAATGAGCAATAAAAGAAGCCATTTCCAAGGACAGACACTGAAGCTGTTCATATGGCGAAGACTACTCCATGGTTGGTGGGGTAACAATGTCTTGGAGGAAGGTTGTTGTAATTACATACAGGTGTCAATGTCAATTGACAGAAGGATAGAGCTCTGGGCACATTTGTAAAGAATTGAGTCAAGCCCTTCATAAGCAATAAGAGATTGTCTGATTGATGGGGAGGGTCCAGCTCATGGTGGGTGGGACTAGGGCCTGGGCAGGTGAATAAGATGGAGGGAGCTGGTTAAGGAAGTTGGCATTCTTCTGTATACTTGGTCAGACATGTTGGTCTGGCAAGTGAGGATCGTCCCTCTCTCAGCAATGGATATAGTGTGGGCAGTTCCTTCAACTCCTGTTGGTGGTATGAGCTCTCCTGCCAAGCTGGGCAAGGAACTGTAAGTAAACATCGTGAGAGAGAATAAGACCATTGTTTCCCCCTTAAGCTGTTTGGTTGTGAATTTATTGGCAACAATGCAAGCAAGTTTCCACAGGGGTGTAAAACACACTTCTCATCCTGATCTGGATGGTGATTGGAAAAAGCTTTTATTATACTCTTTGTATTCATGCATGTTAAATCAGATACACTGTGTTATCCAACATCATGAATAAATTCGTTAAATTCTTCCAGCTTATTAAGATGAACAAGTCAGTTTCAGCAAGATTATTTTTGATGAGTGTTTATGTTTATGAACTATTCCATCAATAAAATTAAACTAATGAATGAAATACTTATCAATGACTTTGACAGTCTATGACAAAGGCAGATCCTGGGAATCCAAGAGCAAAGCAATAAGGAGGCAAAGCAATTCAGAGTGATTCCTGATGTCACTCATGGGGCTCCACAGGCACACACAGGTCCACTTTTATACACACACACACACACACACACACACACACACACACACACAAACACACAAGCAAACAATTAAAAATTTAAATATAATAAATTACCTGGATTGAAACCGAATACAATGAATAAATAATGATAACATTTGGATTCTTATTGTACCTTAATAAAGGTTAAATAGAAAATTCTTACAAGAAAGCTAAGACTCAAAGAGGCTCGTGCTCATCAAATATGGAAAAATTTTGGAAAGACTCCATAATGAATCCACTGATGAAAGATTTATTGTTAAGAAGAGGGGGTTGGAGAGATGGCTCAGGGGTTAAGATTCTGCCTTGAAAGCAGAAAGTCCTGAGTTTGGATCTCAGTCCCATGTTTAAAAAAAATGTGAGGAGGATATAGTGGTGGCCTGCACTTCCGGCTCTGGTGGGCGGAGCTTGGGAAATCCCAGAGCCAAGCAAGAAGGAGGTAGAAGCAATCCAGGATGATTCCTGAAGTCATTCTTGGGCCTCCACAGGGACACACAGTGCCCTCTAATATGCACGTGCGTGTGCACGCGCACGCGCGCGCACACACACACACAAATAAATAAATAAATAAATAAACAAAATATTTTTTAAAAAGAAGTGGTAAAATGGACAAACAATGAAAAAGAAACAGGAAACTACAAGCTCTCAGGACTGCCGAGTGGTAGCTTGTTAATATAGAGGGAACTTATGAGTTCAGATAATTTTTCAACCCTATACTAGAGATAAGTAAGAGACCATGAGAGATGCTAAATTCAGAAGATGAACAGGTGATATTCACGGCTTAAAGACTATGACAGTCCTCATGACTGCTTAGCTTCATGATAGAAGCTGGACAACACCTGGCTTAGGCTGTGAAGTGACCAACCACCTCTAGTTCAGGGCAGATGGGAACTGGGTGTCTCCAGAGGTGACAGACACATATGTTTCCTTTGGATTGCTCTAGCCAGGAAAACACAAACTCGAATCTAGCTGAGAAGCAGTCTCTAGATTGGCATGTTCCACCACAAGGGCAAGAAGAACTGTGTTGTTCGTGGATGTCGGTGTTCCAAAGGGAAGCTTGAGGGTAGAGAAATGTTCCAGACAGAAGAAAGCAAAAGAGATGGGATGCTAGTCTGGACTCTCCTTGGCCTGAACTGTGGGCTGAGGTGATTTTAGCTTGGATTCTGGATTCTGTCCTGAAATAGAAAAGGACTTAACAGACATTTGCAGGAAAAATTGCAACACGGAATGCAAAGAGCAGATCAGGTGAACATGCTGCTGCAGTTGATACACGTGCGGTGGTTATAGAAAATACATGTATGTGTATGTCTGAGATGTCTTTTAAAGTTATTCTGGGGTGTGTGTATGTGTCTAGGTATATCACAGGAAATTGTATCTACCTGTGGAGATCCAAAAGAGACTTAAAGAATCATCCTGGATTGTTCTACCACCTTTATGCTTTGCCCTGGGATTTCCCAGCTCCACCTTCCAGGGCCAGAAGTACAGGCTGCTACCCTTCTACTTGGTGTTTTTATTTGGGATCTTGGGTCCAAACTCAGGTTCTTCTGCTTGTGAGACAGAGGCTTAACTCTGAACCATCTCTCCAACTGCATCTTAGACTTCTTGATAGATAGATGATAGATTGACAGTTGATAGATAAATCAATGATAGATGCACATATAATAGAAAGATGCATATGAATATAGATAGATAAATTATAGGTAGATAAAGAAATGATAGGAAGAAAGAGAAAACCCAATAAGATGTTATTGATAGGCAGATCTGAGTATGATCACATAGGTGATCTTTGTGTTGCTTTATTTGTACAATTTTTCTGTAGATTTCAAATTTTTCCAGTAAAATTTTAAATGTGTCAATAAAAATACATTCATTTGTCTTTCTCATTAAGAGAGATCACAGAGGTTAGAGCTGCATCCCTCCCGTTATTTTAAAATTTTCTGAGAAATTATCTCTCTCAGATTACCAGGTTGTAGACAAATATGGTATTTGTATCAAAAGCATTCTGTCTTGGATTAAGTGGAGAGCCTTAAGATTTTGCTAAAAATTTGATTTGTATTTCCTGAAAGCAGATTAAGAGTCTGGATTGCGTATAGGAAACATTTTCCACCACTTGGCATTTCTGAGATGAGCTAGGTGAATTAGGGGTTTCACATCTCACAATTAAAGCCAGCATGGTGTCATGAATTAGAGTGATGATATTGGAAATAATTCGTGTAGAAAATACAAGATGTAAATGATGGGAATAAATGTGACTAACTTCGCACTCAGCAGTAACTTACATATCCTAAGTAGGTTTAACAAAAATATGCCAGAAATGTTCTTTGGACTGACTTTTTGTTACCACTAAATTTAACATGTAGATCCTGAATCCTTCTGTTTTCTATATATATGAATTTTTTTTTTGCTGGAAAACCCAAGTTCCAAAGAACCATTACAGATGCAACTGAGTTTTATCTGCTTATCTTATCATGAAAGGAAGTGTCCACTTTAAACCACTAGCAAGTTAATTTGCTTTTAAATCTGGTAATTTGGGGGAGTCCATATAGGAGAAAGGAGGGCTGACTGTATTTTCACGGTCTTCCCCCGAACTCCATGCAAAGTCTTCCCTGTCCATCTTCAAGAGCAAGACAGTCACTTCGTAGACACATGAATTAACCTGGGGGACTTTGGATTCCACACTCCTGCCACCAACCTCAGGAGAAGGTTTGCTCTTTGAAGACAGGTCTACGTCTGGGCTTTGAGCTAATCCTGCTCCTGACATTTGTGCAAGCTTGGTGACTTTGCTAGGATGCGTATTTACATCTGCGTGCCTTGAGGGCTTCGCACAGATGGATGCAAGCATGTGTGCTGACTCCTCCAGTCATGAGCGCACTTCTCTCAGAGGACCTGAAAAGACCTGCGCTATGTTCTGTGAAATGCCACGCGTCACTTCAGAACCGCTTGGCAACGGGAGGTCAACTTAAGTAGAGCAGTCATGTGACTTAGGTATAGGAGTCACTTCTTTTTTAAAAACGAAACTCCCAGGGACTGGAGAGATAGCTTGAGGATTAAAACAAAACAAAACAAAACAAAACAAAAAACCAACCAACCAACCAACCAAACAAACAAACAAAAAACAACAATAACAAAACTCTGCCTCACAAAGTGGAAGGACCTGAGTTCGGATCCCAGATCTTATGTAAAAACACCAGGCCGGAATGGTAGCAACCTGCACTTTTGGCTCTGGAAAGCAGAGTTTGGGAAACTCCAGAGTAAAGCAATAAGAAAGTAGAAGCAATCCAGAATGATTCCTGATTGGGCCTCCACAGGGACACACAGTGCTCTCTGATACACACTGATAGACAGAAAGACAGACAGACACGCACACTCGTACACACACACACATTCTCTTTCTCTTCCTCTCTTCTAAAAACCATCTCTACAGTGATAGCTAGGCTTCAAAATAGTCCCCCCCCCAAAAAAAGAAACATCCATACCTCTTGGCATTCTCAATTTTGTGGGTTCTCCTTCCACACTGAATCAGAGTTGGCCTTTGTGATCACCAGAGTGCTATACAAGCGATGGTATCTCACTTTCAAAGTTAGGTCATAAACTCTATCATGACCCGAGCTTTGCTTTCCTCGTGGATCCTTGCGTGTTCGCATCATCGCGCACTGCCGTAGTGAACCCCGGCCTGAGCAACTTGGGGGAGAAAGTGATTCACTGTCTCAAGGTTCCCGCTTAAGACCATCACTGTGTGGAAGTCACTGCTCTGGGGTCTGAAGCAGCTGATCACATCAGATTGGCAGTGCGCATGCTTGCTGGCTTGCTGTGTTCAGCTAGCTCCCTCCCTCTTCGTACAGTCCTGGACCGCTTGCCTAGGGAGTGAGCTGCCCTGCAATGGGCAGAGGCTTGTCTATGAACTAAGCAATCAAGACAATCCCAGAGGCCAATCTTACTCTAGACCTCCCCTCTCAGACGCGATCAGAGGCCTGCCTCCTAGATGCCTGGATGACAGCTAACGCTGACCACAGCCCTCGCTGTAGGGAAGTTAATGGTAACGTCGTGGAGATGCTGGGGTGACTGACCTATGGAGACACGGGGCAAAGCACCCAGACCTCCTGCCACACGCCCTGTGCAGAAAAACTGCAGGAACCTTAGGTGCTCAAATAGCTGCACCTCAGTCAACACCCTAACTATCGCCATCCACTGTAAACCTGATCGATGCCTTGGCTCATGGTCCCCAAATTCTGACTCTCAGAAGGTATATGAGATAATAAGTGTTATTTGAAGCCACTGATTTTGATAAGCAGCAATAAAGCAGTAAAATTATGGGTTCTCTGTAGACTCTAAAATTGACCAACTTGATGGATCAATTGACAAATTTCTAGATAGATATGGTTCACCCAAGGAAGTACCCTCTCAAGTGACAGAGAAAAATCTTTGCAATGAGAGGTTTTTTCTTCACTTCTGTTCCTCATCTCTGCCTGTCCAGACTACCCCTGACTTCTGAGGTAGAAATATTTCTAATCCCATCACAAGTTCAGCACCACTAGAAATGATAGTAATTTCCTCTTCGTTTAACTCTACAAATTTTAGGTGCTTTGATCAATTCCACTTTCTTGCTTTTTTTTCTGGTGTGTAAGTATGGGGGTCTACATATGTGTAAGAGAGTGTGTGTATGTGCAAAGGGGCACATGAGTGTGTGTTACTGTGGAGACCCAAGGATGACTTTGGGAATCATCCTGGATTGTTCTACCTCCTTATTTGCTTTGCTTTGGAGTTCTCAGACTCTGCCCTCCAGAGCCGGAAGTACAGGCTGCTGTCATTTCCACCTGGCATCTTTATGTAGGACCTGCGACCCAGTTCAATTCCATTTGCTTTCAATGAAAAGGCTTAACCCCTGACTCATCTCTCCAGCCCTCAATTTCATTTTCCATGAATATATATGACAGACGATGAGGATATTATATTCTTCCCAGGCATTAAGGACGATTGCTTCAAAGCATCATTTGATGGTCAGCCTTTTTGAGTTTGTATCCGGAGTCTATACTTAACAACTGTCTGTTTTCATGCACATCACTAACTCTTGTGAATCTTTTAGTGTAATTTAATTTTAAGAACTTTATTACCTCAAAGAAAAATTTTAAATAGGAGTAGACTTTACCACATTGTATAGGAAACAAAATTCACAAACCCTAAACAGAAATGCAACATCACAGAGCATTCATTCCACAGCACACAAAGACACATATGAAGGGACCCCGCATCATCCAAAATCCCAGGCAGATTCACAGTCCCTGGCAATGAGGACCACAGCACCATATAAATCTTCCAATATAGCTGGCAGTACTCGTCCACTATGTGTGATATCACCCTCCACCAAAGCCTTGGCTGTCTCTGCAGCAATCACACTAGCATGCCCAACCCTACCTCCTAATCCCACACCATAGAATTAATTTGTCAGCTAACCCAAGCATCTCAGTCCCATAAATAGCCGTAATAGCCCCTGTGAGTCTATGAGACCAACACAGGGTCTCCATGAGGATTTAGGTCCCTCGTCTAGATAAAGTCTTTTCGTCAAATAAATTCCTGATAAATATTTAATGAGACAAAACTATGAGTACTAATCAGTTCCAAGTAAGACCATGACTGTGAAATTAAACCTTGGTATAATTCCAAAGCTGAATAGTCACCAGATCTTGTTTTTTTTTAAAAAAGAAAAAGCTCTCCAAGTTTTGGTTTCATTGTATGTAAACGAGAAATAAAATGAACTCTCACACTAGGCCTTGGAAGGATAAAACATTATGTAATGATTTAAAACACCTAACGCCAAGTCTGACAAGCAGTAGGCGGACAGCAAATGTTCACCGTGTCCTTTCCTCCAAGTTTCTTAAAGTAGCTGCTGTGCAGAGTGGCTGGGGGCTGGCTGCTAAAACATGCGAGTGCAGAAAAGGAAAGTGTGCTTCGAGCTTCGTGTGCAGCGTCGTGGTGGACGTGAACCCAGCAGCTTCCGTTATGTAAATGTTGAACTTGCCTCATAAGGGGACGGCAGGCCACTTTTCTAGGTTCATTTCACACTGCAGATAATCGCAAGTTACTTTAATTCTGCATTTCCTTTTTAAATGCATTTATATTCGTTAGGGTTTCCTAAACTGACCCTGTGTCATTTTCATTCCTTATTACTCAATCCTCATCTTTTTCCTCACTGAAAGTTTTCTCTCCCACCAGTCTACGATCTACCTTCATGTCCTTATGCTGTATATGGCCCACCAGGCTTCTTTTAGTGCCCTTAATGACTTGTGCCTGAGCACTTGCTGGAGCGAGGATGATGTATCAAAAGGTTCATCATTGGGGGAAAGCAGCTTTTCTTAACCCTTGTCAGTCTGTCAGGGAGGTAGGGAGCCCCTTGAGATCTTTCCCCTTCCATGGCGAAATGCAGATAGTGCATCTGACTCAGGGATCAGAAGATTCTAATTTCATATTTTCTACATGGTTGGCTTGAAATATAGATTGTAATTAATGACATGGTTTAAAACATCTGAAGGCTTTACTTTTCCGAACTCACGTTCAATGAGCAAAAGGGGGCACATACTTCTGAGTTACATAGACACCTGCTGGGCTCATTCACCTGGGAATAAGCTCAGAGGTAAAGGCAGTGGGCGGAGTCCACTGCGCTGCAAGTTCAAGAAGACAAGAGAATACAGCGGCAGGAATAGCAGCCTAAGCTTGAGGAATCTAGGTTTGTCTAGTCTCTGTGCCACAATCTGTGCCCTTTAGCTAAATCTTCTCTATCCCCAGAAAGGCAAGAAACCATGAGACCAGAAAGACAAATGCTTGAATTCTAAAATCTGCTCTTTACAGTTAATATTAGACTAAAATAGTTTTGTAATCCCTCTAAGTTTAATTTTGGGTGAATTGGGGTTATGTGATCTAACTCACAAGTTTGCAGTTTTGAAAAAAAAAAAAACATGCATGCATCCTTCTGGTGGACACCAGGTGTGAGAGTGATGTTTGTTTTTCCTTTCTTTTCCAAGGCTCAGGATCATCTGCACAATGAGCCAGGGTGGGAGGGGATGGAGGTGGGAGGGAAGCATCTTTTGGCTCTCATGTCCTCTTATTTCTGTGATTATCTGTTGCAGGAGACTTTAGAGAGACCCAGACGATGGGTGGCGTTGTCTACGACAAGAAGATTAGCACACTGTCGTTGTGCACAAGAGTTCCAGATGTTCCTCAGTGGTTGAGTTGAAGCAAGAAGACCTGCCGGGGGGTAGATTAGGTGAATGCTATATTGGCGTTCTGTTGTGTCTGCAGATGGGCTTGCGACAGTAATCAGAGCACAGAGTATTAGTCAGAGGCTCTGTCTAGTAAATAAGCGAGGAACTGAGCCAGGGAGGCAGACCAGCTGGCAAAGTCTCCAAAGTGTGTGAACCAAGTGTGCTTGACCTCACTTCCTTGGTTCAAGCTGTGATCATCCATCCCTCTGTGAGAATCAATGATCCTGAGTGAAGCTTTTTTTTTTATTTTTTAAAATTATAAATTTTAAATTAATACAGAAAATTGAAGAGAGCCTGATTTAGGTTAAAGACACACATACGTGTGTGGGGTGTGTGTGTGTGTGTCTGTCTGTGTGTGTGTGTGTGTCCACGTGCATAAAGAGAATGTAAAAATATTTAGTCAGGTTGCCAGGATTAACTATTTTTAGATCACAAGGCTGCTCAAGTTTACTTTTGTTTTGCTCTGGGGTCTTCTATATTTCCTATAATTATCATGTGTTGCCTTGCTAGGGAGAAGGAAGAGCAATCTAGTCATGAGTGTTGTAAGAAATTCCAAGTGGACTTAGACAGTTACTCCTGTAAAACAGTCATGTACTCTTCAATGCAGACTAATGTGTGGAAATGCTACACCACCACTGAGAAAGCTTTTCCATTCTCACACACACAAAATGTCCCTTTAAGATAGCTCACCTTATAGGGTGATGACATAAAATGAGTACCTTGTGACTTTCCTTACTACACAACTGTTGTGATGTTCTATCTTTGATTCTGCAGAGATACAGAAGCAGTCGTGTACCCATTTATCTGCTTACAGTGCCTTTACTGCTGACATCATACTGACCTAAAGGGTGTGGTGAGAGGAACCAGAAAGTTCAGGGTGATAATTCTGGCTTCAGTCAAACAGCGCTGAGGCCTTGGAAACTCACCTGCTTATTGGAACATGGGAATAATAATATGCGCTCTGTAAAGATTCTTTTTGTGGACCAAACAAAGCCATAAATCCAAATGTAAAGGCCCTGATAAAGTAAGTTCTCAGCTTGCCTTTATTTCTCTTTATAGCTTCATGCTACATAGCAGGTAATTGAGAGAGTATTGGTTATGGATGGGACTCATGTTCAATTCAGCCTCGATGGGATGTTTACAGTGCGATCTGGCTTCCCAAAGACAAGATAAAAATTGTGCTAAGCTGAGTAGTTTTTGTCTCTAACTGCCTGGTTATCCAACATTGCACAATCAGCTCAGTGGAACAGAAGGCTCCATTGCATTGTTCAAAAGAAAGCAAGGCCTCTTTTCAGTCAGCTCTAGCCAAATCTCTTCTGTGTCATTCTGTGACACTTGATAGGTCAATTCAGTGAGTTCTCTTTTTGCACTTCCTTCTATTCTAGATGAGCTCATCAGTGTTATAACTCAGAGTGGTTCTTCTAATGAAAACCCAAGATAGAATCTGAACTCTTTTGGAAACCTGTAAACACTGATTCAGGCAAATATTTTAAACTAACTATTAATTTTAAGTGTTGATGCTAAGGATCTGTGATGACCGCTGACATTTTAAGTTGGAATACATTCCTGAACAATCTCCCAACCCTCTCACTAACATGAAAGGAATATCTGAGACCCACTGAACTCTACATATTCAGAAGGAAGTGTCAGTGAAAATATCATAGGAATCACTAGGAGATCGAGTGTTTTGGGCAGTTTTCCAAGATCTCTATACTGAGTTTTGGACCTGCAGACTTTATTTCACATTAGTAATTATGTCTATTCCACAGATTAAATATGTTCTCCAAATTCAGTATGTTTCAAATTCAATTGTCTGTCCCCTCCATCTTTATTCTCAATGAGCATCTCCCTCTTTCATCCACTGGATCCAAACACAACGTAAGAATCAGTTGACATGCCACTTTTGCTGTCTGCCTGTCTTGTCACATGGTCTGGAATCTTAACATTTCCAGATCCTCTCCTTATTCTGAATTCACTGTGTCTATGCCCTTTCCAGTCTATCTGGATCGCTGCCTTAGTCAATGGGTCTCCTGGGCTTTAGTCTTTCTCTGCCATATGTGTGATATTTTATAAAAACACATCTGAGCATAGATCTCCACGGTGGTAGATTCTTTCATGGGTTCCATATCATGCTGGAATTCTTTTGTTTAGCATACAAATGCTTGCATGATTTGACTTCTGTCTGATGTTCAAGTATCCTGTCATTCTATATTGCATAACCTTTTATACACATAGCAAATACACACACACACACACACACACACACACACACACACACACACACACAACCCACAAATTTGGGATTCATTACTCTTCTCCTATTCCATGCCTTATCACTTGCCACTTTATACTGTCTGAAAAATTCTCCATGTCCTCATTACATCTGACTGATACACAAGCTAAATGTTATGTCATCTTGTATGCCAAGTAGGAAGCATGCTCCTGTTTCTGACAAATTAGTGTTTGCTATAAACACAGAGAAAGTCAAATGCTTAACTAATGCTACCCAGCAATAGAACTAGAAAGAGGATTCTTTTGGAATTTGTTAGTAATTTTATTTCAAAATTGGTTTCATGGTTTTATTTCCCTTTGTTGTAAGACTGTCTCATGCTTCCAAAGTGCTCAGATACCTGAATTAGGAATGAAGAGCAGCAGAGAAGTGATGAGCCAGGACAGGTCTCTCTTGGGGAAAATGACGCCCTGTCAACTCTCTTCTGACAAGAGCAGAGTGGGGTTAATGGCCTAGCAAATGTTCCATATTTCACCTAATATTTTACATTTGTTTGCTCATTGCTTATAATTTGTGTCTTTCTAGATCACTGCTCTGCGTCTCTGGGGCTCTGAAGGCCATCTATGCTATTATTTAATGTTTTTCATGAAATGACCTTATTTTGCCCTGTACCTTTTCTTGCCTTGCTTGTTCTTCACCATCATCCAAGAATGCAGCACAAGTTCTGTATTATTTGGTTCCAATGAAATAATTTTTATCTACACAATAAAATGCACTCTTGTAGGAGAGCAAGTATATTTTTCAGAAAATCATGTATTGTACCATAGTTAGTAAAATGCCATTTTTGTTTTACTTATTCCTCAAAATTACCATTAAGAACTCTTGTTACTATCATTTGCAGTGAAACGAAAACAGGGTAGCAAGACCTGACCAGGTTACTTGCTCAGCCTCACAAGCTAGAAGCAGAAATTGCTACTGGAACTCAGCTGTGGATTGTGCTGTGCAAATCTAATATGCTAAAGCATCCTGTAGCCAGTGTGGAAATGTGTGATTCTGTGTGTGTGTGTGTGTGTGTGTGTGTGTGTGAGGGTACCTGAGTGTACTTGTGGAGGCCCAAGGATGACACTGGGAATCATCCTGCATTGTTCTACCTTTTTATTGCTTTGCTCTGGAATTAACCAGGCTTGTCTTCCAGTGCTAAAACTGAAGACTGCTGTCATTTCTGCCTGGCATTTTTTACATGGGATCTGGGGATTCAAAAACAGGTCTTTTTATTTGCAAGGCAAAGGCTTTAACCCCCGAGCCATCTCCCCAGGCCAGCAATGTTCGATTCTTATCACCAACTTTGCACTTGCCACAGCTACTACTTCATAAAATTGCAAAGGCACACGAGAGTGTGGAAATAAATGCAAAAATAATCGAATAGCTGAACAGCACTGATTTCTCACACTACAACTTTTTTTTTTGCTGAAGGGTTTAATATTATCATGCTTCTGCTGTTCTAATTGAAAAACAAATAGATCTTGAAAATAATCTCTCTGTTCCATGCTAGCACTTCAAAATCGCAATTTAACACCCATGTTCATTTGGTGGCTCTGAATAAATGTGTACATCTATTTTCTGGGAAGTTCTCTTGCCTATTCAAGTGGTACTGGCTATAAGCTGCTTTCTCCACTAGGCCGCCATCTTTGTCTGGGCTGGTATAGGCACTGAAAATTGTTTTTCTCCTGTTCTTTGAGAAAACAGATTTGTTTGGGCAGATGAGGGAGTGTAATCCCCCCTCCTAGCACCTGTGAATTGTTTATGTTAATTGGGCCATGGCTGAGTCTGGCTGAGTGTGAGCTACATTTCTTTCATCTGCCTCCTGTGAGAGTGGGCGTTATTAATGGACTGGAATTGTTTCATTATATTTCCGTGTCAATGTCTTCCTCTTGGTGTCTCATTCTCTCTTGTTCTTTCTTCCTCTCATCCTCTTCTCTTCTTGACCCAGGAACCCTGAACTCCAATATGGAGCAAAGCAGATGCTAGTGGAGATACCCACGATATTAGTGGCATCCCAGGAGGGCTCATGGTAACCAGAGCTGTTCTGTTCAGAGGGTAGAGCCTAGGCCTGCCCCCTCCCCGTCTGTGCTGGGCAGGCTGGTTACCTTTGTGAAAATGACTTTCCTTTTGATTTGCTTTCGCTCTCTCCTTCACACATCATGTTCCCTGGATTAAACACGGGTCAGGAGAGCCTGGCTGTGAGCAATTAGAAGTCTAAAATGGAATGTGTGGGAGGCCGGGAGGGCAGGCCCAGGCTTTGTCAGTCATGAGAGAAGGACAGCTCGAAGTTTCTTCATTGGAAGGACAGAGGGAAACAAAAATCCTAAATCTTCCAGACGAGAATGTGTGACAGCCTGAGCACCCCCAAATCAAGACCCAAGACTTTTTGTTTTCAAATTGTCTGATAAAATTTGAGAGTAAGGTCTGGAAGTTAGTAACATAACATGTAAATTACATGGATAATGGACCAAGGAAGATACAGGAAAGAGTCTCTCTATGAGGAATAGGGTCGAGGCCGCTATTCCGGCCTTACCAGGATCCTAAAGATCGGGCTGCGAGACTGGGGAATGGAGGAGCTTATGGTGCAGTCAACAGGGAAAAGACTGGTTTCTTGTCACTGAACCTGGTTCAGTCTCTCTGGAGCGAATCACATGTGCAAGTCCAAGGTTAAGCCACACATAAGGACATGATGAGACATCGGGAGCCATGCCTGGGTAAAGAGGACAGCCTGGCACCAGCAGACCACCCCCCCCAAACACGGCGTGTCTCTAGCAAGGGGCATCGGTGGGTTGCAAGGAAAGTGGCTGGTGACTGACCGCTCTGCGGGTGAACTGACCCCAGAGTCTGAGCCCTGAAGTAGGCAGTAAAGATCGCTAAAGGAAGGGTGAGGGAGTTCTGTAAAGAAACAGGTCAGAGCTGGTTATTAAATTAATAACGTGCATGTGTGTTCGAATTGCTCTCGGTTTGGTTTGTTGTAATAAAAGGTGAATCCTCCACATTCCACATGGAATGCTGGGTAGACATGGCAGCCTGCCTGCAATGCCAGCCCTGTAGGGCAGAGCCTGAGAAATCTGAGTAAGCTGACCAGCCAGACTAGAATGTTCCTTCCACCGAGCTCTGTATTTAGGGACCCAGCCTCAGACAGTGTCGTGGGAGAGCAATGGAGGTTCCAGATATTATACTTGGTCTCCAAGGGCATGTGTGCTCACAGACATGCACGCCCCCCATACATATTCACATCACACACACACACACACACACACACACACACACACACACACACACACCCCGAAGGGATTGTCTGTTCCAAAACTTCTTTAGGGCAGGAGAAAAACTCAATTGTCACATGGAATCATACACCTAAAAGGCTTCAGGTCCTATAAATCTATTTTGAAAGGTTGTATTTGTTTAGCAATACGCCTAAGCCCCTACCATCATATTTGCTTTTCCTTTTTGATTTTTCACTAATTTGTTTTTATAAGAGATGTGGTTGAGTTGGTGACTTCCCGTCATTCCCTGAGTTAATGTCACACTTCCCTCTCTTTAGTCTTCAGTGGTCTCCTTTGTTATAAAGATTTTAAGAGCTTGAAAGAATTATGGGGTTTTAGTTTTCAAATCTGGAATCCTGGAGTCTTTCCCCTGAATCCAGAGTTTCTACAGGCAAGTGTAGAATTTTCTTACATCAAATTGATAGGGTATTTTAATAAATTTTATGGTTTATGTCATACAAAGAAGGATACTGGCCTCTAAGAGAATGGTATTTGAAGAGATCACTACATTTGAGGTTACAAAGAAATGACTATCAGTAATTAACTGTTAATAGCACACACACACATACATACACACATATACACACATACATACACATACATACACACATGCATACATATACATACATAGATATACACATACATACACACATGCACATATGTACATGTGCATACACACATACACATGAATACATATACACACATAAACATGTACATACACATACAAGCAGAACACACATCATATATATATGCCACATATACACATGCCACACATACACATATTCATATATAGACATACCACACATCATACATATACACCCATGTGTGCACATGTATACATGTACATTCATATACACAGATGTATGTGCATGCATAAATGTATACACATGCACACACATGAACATATATACACGTGCACACACATGTACAAATGTGCAAACTCATGCAAATATAACACAAATCATATGCACATATACCATATATACACACAAATAGACATACATACTCATATGCCACACATCATACACACACACAAATTCCATGCTTACACATCTCATTTATCCACACACATACATATATACTACACATTCACATGCACTTATGCACACTATCATATATACACACATACTCTTAAACACAAGTACACATACACACACATCCTTAAGTGCACACACACACACACACACACACACACACACACACACACATGCACGTACATGGTATGCTTTATTTGAGACTTGAAGCTCCCACTGGATTTGGAGCTGGTGTTTCTATGTATTTCATGAAGACTTGAAGCTTAGAGCAGCTGCCTGTGCGGGACCTTCTATACAGACAGGCAGGGAATGAGGCGCAGAGCAGAAGAGACATGAGGCACTATGCGCCGGGCTCTACACTGCAGCAAGGACCTAATGCTGGGGGGAACATCAGGCAAAGCTGAAGACAGGATGTTGAAGACAACATTCACATCAGGAATGGGTCTAGCCTTAAGTACAGGAAAGAACAGTGCTGTTAATTAACTGCTGCTAATGATTTGCAACTAATTGAGTGATGCTAAATGTCTTTATCTCTTGGGAACTTGCTACGGGTCCCTGAGGCGCAGACAGGGTGGTGAAAGGCAGAGAACATTTAACTGGGAGCAGAAGGTTCAAAAGCTGGGCCATGGTTTCCAGGGGACAGGGCAATGTGGGAAAAGGCGGAAGAGGGGTGTGTGTGGAGGTGCTGAGGGGAAGAAGCATTGACAGAGGGTTTCAACGAGCTCTTTCTAGTCCCCAAAGCAGCTTGGAGAGACTGAGATGCTCCCTGCGGCATTTGCCAGTTGTCAAAGCTGCCATTTCAGGCCTCCATCAAGGACTGCAAGTAAGTAATGAGACACCTGGTTAAGTTCTCAGACGTTCATTTCTGATCATTTACAACTGAGGGGGTATGATCTCACCAGAAGGGGAGGGCATATAGTCTGGCAGATAAAAAGTAACCATTTTGCAAATGAGCGATTGACCCCTCCCTCACTGTGGTTTCCTATTTTTATTACATCTACCCTTGAATGTGCTCTTATAATAAGACTCCAGTTTAACAGCTTTTTGTCTCTGGCCAGGGGGTGACATACAATGCCCATCAGGATGGAGTGAAGGGCATTGCAGGAGCAGCAAAACTGCAAAAGAAAATCAACAAACCACAATCCAGAACCTCAGAGACTCTATATCAACCACATAGAACTAGGCCAGACTAATCTCTCCCCATCCTGAAGCTCAGGGAAATTTGCGGAAGAGGGGGCGGTAAGATTGTAAGAGCAAAAGGATGGGAGGAGCAATGACTTGCAAGATACTCCACACAAGTTAGGGCTGAAGCAATCATAATTAGACTTTGCATGTTCTGCGCAATGTCCAACACACTATTGACCTCACGAAGTCTAGCATCTGCTAAAGGCACCAAGATCCTTGGAGACAAGGGATTGACAGCCACAGTAGTGTTCCTATGTTTAAGGGGAGCACAGGAAAGGGTTCAGGGAAATACAACTGGGTCCTTGTATGTCATCGGAGAGGAGGGCCCAGAGGAGAGTTTGGCATGCACATTAAAGGACTCTCTGGGGATTGGGGGGGGAGACACTGGGGGGTGGAGAGAGAGGGATGAGGGGAGGGGGAACACGGGTTTCGGGGGGGAGGAGAAGGGAGGGAGGGAAGTGGTGTACCTATTAAGTTTGTATGAGCAGAAATAATAATAAAAAATGTTAAAAAAAAGATAATACACACAAGTTAGGGCCAAAAAAAAAAAAAAAAAAGAAGAAGAAGAAGCTATACTGAGCAAAGTACCCCATTCATGGAAAGACAGATGTCTCATGTTGTCCTCTAAAAGTGGAATCTAGTCTTGTTCCCTCAAAATGATATACTCAAGGGGAAATTTCTATAACACCTACCATAACCACAAAAGAACTGAGGGCAGAGAGAAGACCCCAAGGGAGTGGAGACAAAGAAATGCAGATAAGTAGATAAATAAGGCCTCTATGGAAGAAAAGTCCATAAGGGATGGAAAGTAAGATGAGAGGTCTTAGTAAGGGGTAAAGGATGAAATAAAAAGGAAAGCACTAAGTGGCTCATGGGAAAAAGATCAAGAGTGAAACTCAGAAGTGAATACTGTAATCCACTACAACTCTGGTAAGAATAATCTAGGGAGGCAAAAGAGGCATGTAAAGTCCATGGGAAAGCAATGACTCTCTGAATGGATTCTAAACCACTTAATGTCAGGGAAATGATGCCTAATACTGTAAAACATCCAAATAGGGAAGTAAATGTACAGGAACAGATATCTTAGTCTTAACTACAAAAAACTGATAATAAAATACCATCTAAACACTCCTTTTTTTAACCCTTAGATAAGAAAAACTCTCAGAGCTCAAACAAGTTGCACCCTATTACAATGGAAGACTAGTGAGGTGGAAAATCACATCAGGGTAGCGTACAGCGTATCAGTGAAGGGTAAATTACTCCTGACCAACATACTGAAGTCACAACAGGGCTGCTGTACCCCGAAGCAGTGAGAACTTCTATCACCAGATGTACACAATGGCTGACATATCAACATTCCCCCAAGAACTAACTAGGATATTAGACAGAACAACTGCTCTCAGAGAGTGTCTCGGGGTCAGGGAAAGAGGGACCTCCCCACTTAGGACTTTGCCCACTGAAGAACCACATAAAGTGTGGCAAAAATGACTCCCTTACCCACACAGAACTCCCTAAGGGAATCCTGTGATACACACAAGTAGAGGGACAGAAGCAGGAGTGAGACAGAACAGGATTGATGAAGAGAAGGGAAGGTGAGAGATGGGTATGTGGGTGAGAGAGGAGGAAACTAGGTGGGGAGGGCCTCAGGGCAAAGACAGAAGCCCAGTTTGTTTGTAAATAAATAACATTCAACCTAAAAAAAAAAGCTGCCATTTCCTTTTGCTGAGTAGACAGTGCAGATTGGAGAAAGGCACTTCACGATGAGGAACAATGGCTCCTACCGCCAGGAGGCGCGTGAAATGATGAAAGTGGGAAACTGTCATTAGGAGTCATGAAGGTGATTGTCTCCTGGCTTTAGTCAAATGACTGTCTTTTAATGAACTTTTCTCTTTAGAAGGCAACTTAAGTGTCCAAGGATATTAAAGGTCAAAAAAAAAGGGAGGGAGGGAGGGAGGGAAGAAGTAAAATGGATATATATATATATATATATATATATATATATATATATATATATATATATATAGAGAGAGAGAGAGAGAGAGAGAGAGAGAGAGAGAGAGAGAGAGAGACTAAGAGTGAACAGGGTGCGAGCTTGTCAAGATGAGCCCTGAGCCTCCATCCTTTCGGGACAGGCTGTGTGATTTGGGCTTGTGATATAATCACTCTGGGTCTCAGCTTCGCCATCTCTGGAAGCACAATGTGGTCATCCATGTTTTTATCATTGAGGCCAGTGAGAAATGTGCAAGGAGCCTACGGTACTGAAACAAGACAGCTGCGCTTCAGCACAGAGAGTCTTTAATGCAAATCCTAGCTTTGCTGCCTCCCACATGTACGGCTCTTATTGGGAAACTTCAACCCATTAACCCTATATTTTTGCATGTGTGTGTGCAGATGTGTGTATGTGTGCACATGTCATGTGTGGGGGGGCAGAGGTGACCCTTGGGTGTTGTTCCTCAGGCACTGTCCACCTTGGTTATGTGGGGACAGCATTCCTTCACTGGAGCCTGGAGCATTCCAATTCCTTGAGCTGGCTGGGCCAGTGAGCCCTAGACAGCTTCTCTGTCTCCCCAGCACTGGCATTGCCAACACACTCTGCCCTGCTCACCTTAAAGTGTGAGTGCTAGGGATCGAACTCGGATCCCCATGCTTGGGAGGCAAGCACTTTACCGACTGTTACCTCCCCAGTGCCTCATTTTAACGTGTCTAATCTGCAATATGCTCATGCTGCGATTTCTGTTTCCCCAAGTTTCTTTCTTTGATGATTAATACATACAAAACAATAATAAAGCACAGTGTCTGAGACATGCACTTTTTTTTTTTTTTTGTCTATTGCTACTTTCCCTGGCTTGGATTCATTTGAAAAAGACTTTTTGGACTGAGTGTGTAGTTCAATGGAGAAATCTTGCTTATCATACTAGTCCCTGTGTTTTATCTGAGTTAAATTCATTCCACTTATCTCTCTCTCTCCCTCTTTCTCTCTCTCTCTCTCTTTCTGTATCTATGTCTCTCTGTGTATGTCTGTGTATGTCTAGGAAAGAAATTCAGGCAAAAGAAGCCACGGGAGATAAGAGCATAGCTCAATGGTAGAATGGTTTGTTCGATATTTAAATCTCTTCCCCAGTAGCAACAGGCGATGACAAGATGCGCTGTGCTGTAAATGCAAAGTTCCTAGGTCTTAGTCTGGCTGCCCTTTGGAAGCAATGAAAAAGATTCTTTTGTGGTACTGGGCACATCTCCCCCACCCAGAGATTATGATCTTATAGGATTGCTGTGGGTCTTCAGCCTTGGCTGAAAGCTCTAGGCTACTTCTGATGCACCCGTGGTTGCTCTGAAACTAACATAAAATCATGTAGGAAACTGGTCAATGTGCAGTTTCTGAATCTGTGGTCTGGGGTGTGGGTGAGATAGGTGAGACTGAGAAGTTCTCAGATAAACCAGGGATTGGTTGCCTGAGCCCTTGCTCCAAGTAGGTAGTGACAGATATTCAATCCCAGTACTGCTCAACCTGCAGTATGTGCGAGAAGGACTGGTGAGCCAGCTACAAACCTTGCACTGGGGTGAGACTGTCTCGCTGAGTTCAGGGAGAGACTTATGATTGCTGATCTATGGCAGCCATTTCAACCTGCAAATTCCACGATACTCGGGCTGTGATGCCCTTCCTTTCAGTTCAGCTGGGAACTGTAAAACTGTCACCGGAAGTAGTGTGTACTGGGTACCATCATCAGAAACTAAAGATGGGTGAACCCAGCTTGCATGATGGTGACACACAGTTGATCTTTGAAGTTACCTGCATCTCCAGAATGGCAGGGTGTGGATGTTGCAGTTTGCCTGCATGTTGCTAATAAATTCATGACCAAAGAGCTTAAGGGAACAAGAGGGTTTAGTCTGGTTTACAGTTGTCTCACTACAGTTCTTAGTCTGGTTTCGTAGGAGAGCTCGTAGCAGGAGCTGAGAGAACTCACCAGACCATATCCACAGGGATTTCCAAGAGAGGGGAAAACCTCTAACCCTAACCCTAACCCTAACCCTTGTCAGACAGCAAGACTAACCAAGTACATGAACTGACGAACTAGCTTCCCCCATCTTATCCACCTGTCTGGGGATCGATCCCACCTACCATGGGCTGGGTACTTCCACATCAATTAGACCATCTGTTACAGCCTTGCTTAAGGACTTGCCTTTGACTACTAATTCTTCACAAATGTGCCCAGAGCTCAGTCTTCAATTGCCAATGTGGCATCTAGATACCTATGACAGGGTACTTACTGGAGTCCCTGATGTGCAAGCAGGTCTTTTTGTGGACAAAGCAAGCAAACCAGAGGGGCATCCTTTGCCAATCATAGGTAATCAGGAGGCCAATGGACTATTTTCTGCTTTCTAAAACACATTATACTTTTTGACAGCAGAATCACTGTCAAACCAAGGAGAACTGAATACTGGAAGAATCCAGTTGCTGTATTACCAAAAAAGACCACTGCTTTTTTTTTTTTTAAACCTCAAGGACTTCCAAAAGATTGCTCCATGAAAGAAACCTTTCTTTTTTTCTCCTTACTTTAAAGTTCACATCTTCCAAGATTTCTCTTGTGTTAAGTAACTAGAACATCCTCTATTTAGAGACAGGGTGCGCTTTTTTGCATTTTCTAAAAAAAAAAATTAAACCAAAATAACTACAAGGCAATCAAAACCATAATCCTGAAAATCATCATTTTAGATAAACATTTTGAATATAATTACTTTAGAAGGTGTTGTTTTTCTAGAATGCTGTGAATTTATAAATTCATGGAAGATAAAGCTCATAGGGAATGAAAGGAGGAGAATCAGCCCTCAGATTTTCTTGCTTTCCCTCCTTAATGTATTTCCATCTGTGAGAACACTTAGTCTCCAGAAATGGCCACCTGAGTACAGACAACTGGAAATGGTAATAAAATACACTACAGCTTGTTTGTTTTCTCCTTGGGTATCCCAAGCTCCAGGATGTCAAATCTGCCTTAAGCGCCTAGTTAGGCTTTTGCAGAAAAAGCTCCTAAACTCAGGTTTTTTGTATTTCCTCTTGTCTCTGTGCTTGAGCTAGATTGGCTGAGCAGAGAGCAGCCTGGAGTGAGATTTACCCTCTTTATCCCACATGCCCTTCCAAAGTGACAGCTGCCAATGTAGCCATGTAGGTAGGTCCTCAGGGCCCCGGGAGATGACTTTGCTATGAACTTGTTCTAGAAACATGAGCAGCTAGTGGGTGGGGAGAACCTTTGCCCGCTCACCTGGAGAGGCCCTTTACCAGGTCTCAAGGTTGTAGAGACTGGGCTTCTATACAAGGTGGAGGGAAGCCCCTACAGGGCTGCGGGTACCATGCAGTGAGAATCCACAAGTCACAGTGGAGTGAGAGATTCAGAAAAAACGAGACTCTCAGCGTAGTGGACCCTAGTTGTCTCTGTCTCTGGAGAACCGCCATGGCTCAAGATAAAATAAAGGATTAGATTGGTTGGAGGGATGCACCAGACATCTTATTAGCTGTTAGTTCTGACCTGAGCTGGTTTTGCTTGGGCAAAAGAATCATTTTGCTTTTATGTTTATTGAAAACCACACACACACACACACACACACACACACACACACACACACACATACACGCACACGCATGCATGCGCGCGTGCAGAAACTTTTGCGAGAATTAGATTGAATGCCTGTCGTTCAGATTTCTCATTTGCAAAACTGGGCTGTCTCATGAAATCTCACAAGAGGGACGGCCTTCAGCAAGGAATCTTTGTTTTGATTTGCTTGCATATAGCATGCCTTGTGTGGGAGACATCATTTTAAGTATGTTACAGGCATTCCCCATTAACAGGCTGAACTTGGGCATCTGCTACATCTGTCATTGTCATTTTTCAGAGGACCAGATGGACTGATGCTTCATTGTGGAGTCCCAGGGGGATATACTGGTTCAGCAGCCATCACTACTGGTTCTGCTTAAATGTAACTTTTGGATCTCTGAAAGACCTGGATTTCTGATTTGGGGATTCTGGGGCTTTGGAGACACTGACCTAGCCGATCATTTGGGAGATCCCCCTCCCAGTCCTGCAAATACAGGGTTTACTGGGTAGAGCATCATCCTCATAACCCTTAAATGAGTGTCACCCCGAGGGGCAGCCCTTAGCCTCTACCACCGCCTCCTGCATTTTCCAGTTATTCCAGCTCTGGAATCCAAATCATCGTCACTGCTGGTGACAATTCTGGCCACTCCACCCCCAGTTCCATCTGCTGCCAGCTCCCAGGCGGCCTTGAGTTTTCCTAGCCTCCCACACCCTGCCTGCTTCCCTTCCATAAAAGTCAAGAGCCCACCATCTTCTTAAAGGTGCAGTCCATTCCCACTGCAAGACACAGCGGACATCTTTACTCTCCATCCTTAACTCCTGCTTCCCTTCTTGTCCGACCAATAGTTGTGCAGCTCAGGTGGACACACCTGCCATGAAACATGACTCACAGGAATGCGATGGAACAGGTGGGGCAGTGTGTGAGGTCAGGGTCCTGAGAGGGGTAGAGGTGTCTCTCGACCCCTCTTCCTTCCAGCCTCTCCTTCTAGCACTTGCAGACCCAGAGCTGGCTGGAGCTACTGACGGCCTCTCGTCCTTCTGTCCTAACCATAGTCTTAGGCGACCCTTGAAAGTGTACCAAGTAACAATGCTGGTTTCCTTCTCCCAGAGGATGAGAATTAACTATTGCATGATTTTTGCTAACTGATGCTCTGCTGTTGAGCACACTGACCCAAGCAAGCCCTGCAGAAAACTTCTAGCGCAAAAACTGGAAGCAGGGAAGGTGGAAGCATACAAGCCCCAAGGTTGTCAGGAGCAACTGCTTGAGAGCAAGCCACCAATGATCCAGAAAGTCACTTGGGAAAACCAGGACAGAATACAATCACTGCCCAAGCTGAAAGATGCCGGGATTCTACAAGGCCATTTCCCCTTCTCAGCTCTGCTTTGTGACTGCCGAGAGTGTAACTGTTATTCTATTTAAAAATAGAGATGCTGGCCTTCTGTTCAGTATGTCACCTGTAGGATTTGGGATGTGCTCACACCTGGATCCTCTGGCAAAACATCTTAAATATTCTATGGAAAACACAAACTAGGTTTTGACAAAAAAAATATACCTCCTACCTATCAGAAGAGACCACAAAACACTCCAGCTTTCCCTGTTATTCTAACGCCCTACCAAACATCCGACTTGGACCCCAAACAGAAAAGCAAGCACACCCGAGCTGGATCGACCTTGAACTAGGTGATGAAAACACGCCGTCCACCCACACTCCACAGCCTGGAGGCTCCTTGAATGAGCACCAAGAATTCTCCCAGGCAGCAACTGAAAGCATCCAAAATAGGTAAGGCAGCAGCAGAAACTGTATACTGGTCTCAGGAGCCCTTGATGCAGTCGGGTGACAACCATCTAACTCAGGGTACCCCCAAGGACTCGAGTGCCCAGTCAGCAAGCATGACTACATTCCTGAATTCTACCTTTTGGGTTCTAAGGAGTGAGAATCATTTCCTGCAACAGGATATGTACCTTAAGTTGGATATGGAAATAAGCATTTATTTGGTCTGTTCTATGCTTCCTAAAATTCCAGTAACACTTTGGTAAAGGTTATCAATTAAGGGACATCAAGTGCTGAACTCTTGAGATAGAGCCTACGCTGTCTCAGCTCACCCCGAGTGGTTCACAGGAAACTCGTCCACAAATGAGGACTTTTCCCCTTCCTTCCCCACTTTAGTACCTTGAGCTCCTTGACTATAGAAGAATCTTTGAGCCGACTCCACATCTAAGAGTCTGTGAGCAGACTCGACGTCCAGAAAATAATCCAATTTGGGGTAATCCATCTTGGATGTTCTAAGCACAGGATTTTGAGAGAAGGCAGTCACTTGGAGACCTATAAAGAGGAAAACAGAAAATTCACAATTCATCAGGCTGTATGTATATCCTTAATTGTTTGGAGTAAGAATCCTCCATTATCATATGCTACTATTTGACTGACACTTCCACTTTCAAAGCCCTTACCTCCACCCCCCACCGAGCTTTCCTATTGCATGACAATGTACAACCTTTAGCTAACATTCATTAAAAATAATATATTCTACTTAGAGATGATCCAGGGTACATGGTGATGAGATGCTAGTCTCCTGGTTATGCACGGACTGAAAGACCAACTGCTCGGTTCCGGTAGTGTTCAAAATCTGTCCGATAAATGGCATCGGAAAGCACCAGCCCTCTGGAGGGTTAATCCTCAGTAGATTCAGGGACTTCTGGTTCCCCCTGTAGAAGCCACAAAATTCTCTGGGATCTGGAGTCTCCTCTCCAAGATACCTTGCATGGGAGAGACTCTGATTGACTTGGCAGCTGCTGAAATACCTTTGAATTCCTTGCTTTGCAGCGACTGCAGTCAGTACATTTTATAAAAGTGCCGTTGGTTCCCTGGCAGCCTCGACCTGTTCCAGGCTGCTGCCGAGAAAGAACTGTGGCTCGTACAGCACCCACAGTCTTGTGATGTCCCCCACAGCATGCGCTTGCCTGACACAAAACCCACCCAGCTTCCTGAGCTCTTTTTTTGAACCCAAGTCATTCCTCCCGCCCCATATATGCACAGAAGAAATAACTCTATTTCTGCCACCTTTTTTTTTTTTAAACAAAGGAAAGAATAAGACAAAGTGATTGAAAGAAATCGAGCTCAGAGGACACATGCAATTAGTTTCCCTTTCTAACAGTACACATGTTAATCTAAGAAACCAAGTCTGGTAAAAGGAAACTTTTTAAAAACAGCCAAAGGTACCCCCAAAAGGAAATTATACTTACTGCCAAAAAAAAAAAAAAAATCAAGGACTAACAGTTGGTAGTCAAACAAGCAGTCTCTGCCAGCTGTCTTGATCTCTCTAAATATTCCCAACTAAAGTAAACAATTTTGATTGTTTGATTAGCTTAGTGATGAATAATGTATTCTGTCCACTGGACTTCCTTTATCAGCTAAAATGGCCAGAACCCGTTACCTTAGCAACGGAAGGTGACGCCAGTCTCAGCGGCTCTGAGCCCTCCCCTGTGAAGGAAAGAAATTACCAGTTTCTCGGATAAAACTTTGGCAGAAAACCATCAAAACCTACATGTAGATTTTATATCATGCAGCACCATTCACTGTGCTGCCCCCCATCTTTTGTACAGAGAAGTATCTCAGTTATTAAAAGCAAAACAGAATTGTGGCTTAATCATTTATTTTTATAATCCCCAAATCTGGATTTGGTTCGCAAATACAACAGAAAAGCATGCTCAATGATTAAATAGTGAACGGAGGAAAAAGTTGTCTAGACATTGTTGGGGGGGTCAGCTCTTATTCTAAAGCTGACTGGGGGGGATGATGGAGAAAAGCCATTTAACTGGCAATATGTTCAGCATTCCCGTTATAATTAATACACAGAAACAGTCGCCGGCATCTAGGCTGGAAATAACTCTCTCCTTCTGTGAGTCAGTTACTGGAAACCGCTTCCAAAGCTGTCTGAAATTTCTCAGATTTTGAAACATGCATTCTAACAGAGACCTTATGGAAGGCAACCTCCCCCACACCCCACTTCCAGACCTCCATCCAAAGAAAGGTAGTGTGACCGATAGATGAGAGGGAGCTTCTCAGTTAGCAGACTCACCAGCACTTGGGGGTCCTGTTTCCACAGGACCGCTGAGAGCAGCAAGTGAGGCTGAGCTGCGCTGCTGAGCTCAAAGCCCAAATGAGCAGCTTCTAATTTTCCCTTCAATCTCCAGTCAAGCAATGAGTGGAGAGAGATGACGGATCTGCCCGTTTTATATCGAGAGGGAACGCAAGCCCCAAGGCGAGAGCTGTGCAGAGCTGCTCCTTAGAACACATTAGACGGCTAATTTAGGAAAATTGAAAGGTTTTGTTTTTCTGTCTTTCATGTGCTCTCTTCTGCTACACCCTCAATTGAATTTGCATTTTAAATTATTCTCCTGTCTCCTCGGCTCTCCAAGGTGTGGAGTACTTTCTAATCAGGAAGGCTGCTTTCACTAGGCTTTGGTACAATACCACTTTTAATTTGAGCTCTAAAATGAAGTTGGTGACTAAAATTGTGAGCTCTTTTCTGGAGAGGGATACTGAAAGTTTCATCCCCTCTTGGTTCCCTGGCTTTGCTTCATCATCCAGCTCCTGATTGCTTGGTCAAGTCTCTAATTGTATCTAAACGTACTCCTCTGTCTGAATATGAAGAAATAAACACAACAGCAAATGGAAGTTGGGTCCTTGCAGTTATCGGGTTCATTACTTTCCTATTAAATCCCAACAATACTGTGTTCATGTCAGTCAATTCATGCCTAGAGTGTATTTTCTTCCACTGTGTGAATAGTGGTCTTCCACAGAGTGATTAGCATGGTACAATTTGTGATGTACTGGATTGTTAAGAAAGGAGAGGCAATGTTTACAAAGACTTTGGAGTCAGACCATGGGATTCTTCTCCCCCACATACATAGTTCTGCCAATACCCTTGAGACAAAGCAAGAAATATCTTGCTACTAATCTTGTGAACTGTCCCACTCCATCAGAGCCAACCATATGCCAAGGTGGTGCTACAGAGAGCCTGGGTTGATGGAAAAACCAGGTAGAACGACCAACCACCTGGCCTCTTGTGGACAACAGCTTGAACTAAGTTTTGCTTAGACCCTGGGACTGACTTCTTTCTTTCAGCTTGAATTTCTATTCAGCCTCCAGTAGAAAATAGGAGAACACTTGACATTTACAAGAGGAAAAAGCTGTCTTCTGGTTCCTTTCACTTCCAGTAAGGTGTGTGGGCGACAGGTTCTGAACCCTCCATTGTGAGTCTATTGAAATTGTAATGACGCATAGGTGAGAGAGAGGCACAGTAGAGGAGGGAGGAGAGAGACGGAGGGAGGAGAGAAAAGAAGGGAGAAAAGAGAGAGAGGGAAAGGTTAAAGAGAGAGATGCATACATAACATACAGATAGACAGACACACACACGCATGCACACACACGCATGCACACACATACAATCTATTCCTGCTGAAACACGCTAAACATTTTGATCAGTGCAAATGAATGCGTGATTGCAGATGAGGCAAAATAGAACATTGGAACATTTGGTTCCTTGTTCCAAGGGTCAGGGCGAGTTTGGAATTTAGTTATCTATGGCGTTGACTAAAGAAGGGAAATTTGAAGTACCTCTCAAAGTATCAACAATGTGAAAGGGCTAGGATTTACAAAAGAGGGGGGAAAAAGGAACTTTCAACTTACAGAAAAGCAAAGTACGTGGGAAAGAGCTAATTGCTCGTGTACAAAAGAAACTTTTGTTTTACTAAGTTATTATTGGATTTTTTAAATGTAATCTAGTCAGTTTCTAAAACAGATTTTCCAAAGTGGAACTCATTCTCTCAGAAACATAGCTATGATCCCATAATGAAATGCATGCTTATTATGTTTCTTCTTATTGTCATCATTATTCTTATTTTATTCATGGTACTAGAGATCTAACAAACCAAGTCCTGGGACACACCAGTCAAGTACTGTATCATAGAGCTATATTCTTAGCTTTTGGTTTTGTTTGTCTGTCTTTTGAGACAGAATTGTGCTGTGTAGTTCAGGCTGGTCTTAAACTCTTTATGTAGCAGCCTGGCTTTGAACTCCTGATTCTCTTGTACTGAACCGATAGCAATTACTTTTATTTATTTACTTATTTTTATTTTTTCGTGTGTGTGTGCGTGCGGAGGAGGGGGGCACTATGTGTGCCTGTGGAAGCCCAAGAGTGACTTCAGGGATCATCCTGAATTACTCTACCTTCTTTTTGCTTTGCTCTGGGATTTCCCAGGCAGACCTCCTAAAGCCAGAAGTATAGTCTCTGCCTGGTGTTTTTATGTGGGAACTGGGATCTGAACTCAAGACTTCTACTTTTGAGGCAGTGTCTTAATCCCTGAGCCATTTCTTCACCCCCAACAGTTACTTTTAAAGGTGAGGAAACACATTACACTCCAAAGCCAATGTCAAAATCTGATCACCTGGGCTGGATTTTAAGGCATCCTTTGTGATTGTCCACTGTTTTGAAATGCAGTAGACTTGGAGTAGGTGGTAAGGTGACGTTCTTGCTTTGGTCCAGCAGTGAATGTCCTCAAGTCTTAGCTCTGTGAAAGTGAAACTCAGCCAGTACCCACAAATCTCTCTGACCTATTGGTAAGTTAAAGAAAACACCAAAGCGTCATGATATCTTCTATATTGATGGCTCCACCCCAAGAGAGTGTAGCATCGTAGAACTGAAACTTTCTAGAATGCTGAGTATATAGTTGTCTGTCCAGTTTGGTGGGAGGAGCGTGTGTGTGCAGTACATGTACATGAACAAGGGTAAGAAGATCATGTACTGTAGAATATAGCATACATACTTCAGAGCAGTAGATAGACACAAGGTAGGTAGCAGCTGTATGAGTTCATCTTATTTTACATAGCTTACTTATTTTATTGGATGCCAGAGGACCCAAATAATATGAGCAAGAAAAAAATCACAAAAAATAACTTATGCCATATTATTGAGTCACTCTGGGCCTAATCTGTTAACTGAAGCACTTGTGAGTTACAAATTTACAGTGATTTTTCTCATTTAATTTCATGTGTGTGTGTGTGTGTGTGTGTGTGTGTGTGTGTACGCGCGTATGCACGTGCTCACGGAAACCCAAAGGTGATTTCAGAATCATCCTGGATTGCTCTATCTCCTCTTTGCTTTGCTCTGGAGTTTCCCAGGCTCTTCCCACCAGGGCCAGAAGTTCAGGCCACTGCTATTTCTGCCTCGCGTTTTTTTTGTGTGTGGATCCAGAATCCGAACTCAGGACCTTCTGCTTGGGAGACAGAGGCCTAACTCCCGAGCCATCTCCCCAGCCCTTCTTGAGTCTATTGTTGAACTTTATTGAGAGTTTGTTTGGAGGGTCTGGCAGGGAAGCACAGCTACTTGAATACCCTTGACCAACAAATGGTCCTCCCCTATGGGGAAGAGTGCTCCACCGAGCACACACCTGGGAAGAACACATGCGGAGTGGTGAGGGAGGAGGGGACACCTGCCTGGCCACATAGAACCCCAAATCAGCCCTGGTGACATCACAGCCAGATCTCCCTCACATCCTTCTGAGCTCTTGTGAAAACCACGTCTTGTGTCTGTGTTAGGTTCCGTGAAGTTCTATCTGTTACCCTGAATAAACCTTGGGATTTTTCCTTTTCCTTATTGATGCAACCAAATTTCACGTGGAAATATTAGAAGCTCTTTTGAAATGCAGTGATATCTTAAATCCCATGGCAGGGATCTTAGAGGGAAGACCTTGGATAAAGTGCTACTGTGCTGTACAAGATAACCCTCCCTCCCTCAATATATGTGGGCAGCTAGTTCCAGGGCCCTCATTAATATCAGAATCCTCAAATGCCCAAGTCTCATATTCAATCTGATGGACTACTTGCATATAATCCAAGCATATCTTCCTATATACTTCAACTTTTCTACAGATGACTTACAACATCTTATATAATGCTTATTATTTTGTGTTATACACTTTTGATTAAAAAATGACAAGAAGGAAGGTTTGTACATATTTAGTATAAATTTTTTTCATGCTGAATGCTTTGGTCTATAATTAGATGAATCCGTAGATATAGAAAGCCCTGGATATGGAAGGCTGGCTTCATAGAAAGTGATTTCTATTTATTTTTAGGAAGGGTTAACCATCCAATAGGTATGATTCTAGAGCAGTGGTTCTTTTCTGTTTGGGAAAGTCATCCTTTATAGCCTTTGACCTACAAGACTCTTTCCCTTCCTTGCTCATTACTGTCTGTAGTATGGAGTAGGGTACTGTGAACCTTTTATCTAAGACGTTAGTCATATTAACATCTGAGAGAACCTAGGAGAAGAAATGCTTTCTGCTATCGACAGTAATTTTTAATCAAGAGGAAAAATAATTTCTAATGAAGTATGATTGGATGGCTAAAGAGGGCTGAGAATGAATATAAATGAGGTGGGGAATTCTGAGATGAATGAGGAGTTTATTTCAGGTAAGCCTGGGGTCATATTTTGGAGGATTTCCTTATGTAGAAGATGCTAGATGCTAGAATTTGTCTGCCAGAAGGAGACACAAATCTGTGACCAATACTATTGGGGCCATAGCTTAAAGCTATCTTAAAGGCCTTAGATATTTTTAATTCATTAATTTGAGAGAAAGAGAGAGAGAGAGAGAGAGAGAGAGAGAGAGAGAAAATATTAGGCAAAGGGAGAAATGATGAGATGACAAACAAGGAATTTCCAAACACCTCTTCTGTCTCTCTCTCAAATCCCTAATCCTAAAGGAATGAAATAACTACTCACCCTCGATAGATAACATTGATGGTAATAACTGTTAGAATGTGAGTTTTGGGACATATAATAGTAATATTTGACTTCATTCCCTCTGGAAAGAAAACCTCATCATCCTCAATTCCATGTAGGTGTGTGCATGAGCATATTTCATTTTCACTAGGAGGAAGCGAAAACTACAAGTCACAAGCTCAGTTGAACTTTCCTATTCCTGTAACTCAAGTAATAGGTAGAAAGTAATTTAATGTCAAGTTGAAGAAAGAAAAAATGAGGATCTCTAAGGAATACAATTCTCTTTGACTGTTCACAGCAATCACAGGACCCCCGAGGTTTCATGGCACACTTGGAAAAGAGGGACAGAATATTAGAATCAGGGAACCAGAAGTGTGCGGTGTGTCAAACTAGTGTGCTAGAGAAACTTTGGTGAGTAGATCATTCCTTTCCATCTTTCTGTTTTGTTTTTTTCTTAAGAGTCAATGTAGATTTTCCTCAGCCAGCTCTATCAATTTACTGATTGAACAAGTTTTGTTCATTGCTTGACTGTAGTTCTTTCTCTAAGCATTCAACATGTAGCTTAACCAACTGCATTTCCACCTTTTTTTTAAATTTTTTTTTAAATTTTTTTATTATTATTATTTATTCAACTGTGTGCGGTGTGTGTGTGTGTGTGTGTGTGTGTGTGTGTGTGTGTGTGTGTGTCTGTGTATGTGTAGAACCACGGACGAATTCGCGAACCACCATGGACGCCTCCACCTCCTTCTGCCCCGGGATTCACAGGCTCTGCCCTACCAGGACCAGAAGCGCAGGCCGCCCCCGCTTCCGCCCAACGTCTATACGTGGGAATTGGGATCCGAACTTCAGGACCTTCCGCCTGCAAGGCGGAGGCTTAACCCCTGAGCCACCTCTCCAGCCCCTGCATTTCCACCTTTTATTAAGACAAAATATTTAAGCGCTTGTTTATATTTTTTCACATCACTTCAAAATAAGATATGCCTGGCTTAAGATTCATGTGTACTTTCCGCCCAGTACAGAAGCGGTCCAGGGAGGACACTCTGCTCCCCAGGTAAACCCCCTAGTCCACAATCCAGGTATCAAGTCACCATCATCCCACCAGCCAGCCAGAGCAGCACCCAATCTGCCCTGGGCTAGGGAGGGACCCTAGGCCACACCCCAGGTCCCAGGTGAACTGCAGGACAACTAGAAGCTCGGCCTTTTCTGCCCTGGATGTGCAAGGTCCAGGGAGGACACAGGGCTCTCCAGGCAAACCCCCTAGTCTATGCCTCAGGCCCCAGGTCACCCACTCATCCCAGCTCTTCTCATCAGCCAGCCGGAGCAGCACCCAGTCTGCTCTGGGTTAGGGAAGGACCCTAGGCCATGCCCCAAGTTCCAGGTGAACTGCCTGAAAACTAGAAGCTCGGCCCTTTCCGCACCTGACACGGTCCAGGTTGGACACATAGCTCCTTAGAATTCAATAGAGTTCAAAGAAAACCCAAGCAAAGCTCTATATCTGAAGTTCTCTAAAATCATCCTATCACATGGGAGAGATTCTTCACATCCAGCTCAAAGATTTTTTTTACCATCTTGTTGCTTTCAATTATTAGTCACTGTAGTTTAACTTTTCCATATAGCCACCCCAAAACATATACAACTTCAGGGAATATACCATTCACCCTCACATATCGCCAAGGTACCAAATCGTAAAAGTGCAATACCATACTAATCTTCACTCCATGTCCACTAGACCTGACTTAATTGATGTACTAACAGTCTATTAGTCTCATCTAGGAAATAATAACAACAACAGACAAGTGTACCCAACTCAGTCAAAAACACACAGAAACTGAAAGAAGGTCTTAAGAGATAAAACAACAATGCCCAGGTCACAGAGCAAATCCATGAGTAACAAAACCCAAGAAAACAAATCTCCCACTGAAAGAATTAACCTCATAATGATAGATTCCAACCAGAACAAATTCACAGAAAATAGCCAAGAAAGTCATACCCAAGATAATGACTTTCAAAGCATGATCATTACCATGATCAATACTTTAAAAAAGGAAATCCAGGAGGAGTTAAATAACCGCATCAACCACTTTGAACAGGAACACAACACACACTTGGAGGAGATGAGAAAAACAGTTCAAGAAACAAAAATAGGCATAGAGCAGTTAAAAGAGTCTCAAGCAGAGATTAAAATTGAGCTAAAAGACAAGTTATTGTCAACCCAGAGCTCAACAGAGAGTCTTTTTAAAAATTTTTTTATTATTTATTCAATTGTGCATGTATGCATGTGTGCACATGTGTGTATGTATGTGTGTGTGTGTAGAACCACCAACGAATTCAGGAACCACCATGGACCGCCTCTACCTCCTCCTTGTTTACTCTGCCCTGGGATTCACAAGTTCCGCCCTACCAGGACCAGAAACGCAGGCCACCCCTGCTTCCACCCAGCGTCTATAGGTGGGGTCTAGGGTCCAAACTCAGGACCTTCTGCCTGCAAGGTAGAGGCTTAATTCCTGA
Source organism: Typhlomys cinereus (assembly GCA_023101885.1). Taxonomy (NCBI): domain Eukaryota; kingdom Metazoa; phylum Chordata; class Mammalia; order Rodentia; family Platacanthomyidae; genus Typhlomys; species Typhlomys cinereus. The sequence goes on along the minus strand of JALPQD010000105.1, from coordinate 2,648,415 downwards.
GTCACCTCTCCAGGCCCTCAACAGAGAGTCTTATCAGCAGAACTAATGAGGCAGAAAATAGAATTTCAGATCTTGAAGACAAAATGGAAGAACTAATAAGCTCAATGAAAGAGGTTGTTAAAGCCAAAAAGATACTTGAGAGGAATATTCAAAAGTTATGGGACACCTTGAAGAAGCCTAATGTGCATTCATGGAATACCAGAACAAGAATCCCAAAATACCACACCTGAGGAAATTTTTCAAATTATCATAGAGGAGAATTTTCCTCATCTAAAGAAAGAGAGGCCCATCCAAATACAAGAGGCATTCTGCACCCCAAACAGATATGACCAAAATAGAAACTCATCAAGGCAAATAATACTCAAAACACTCCATATTCAAGACAAAGAAAAGGTGCTGAGAGCTTCAAGGGAAAAAGGTATTTTAAAAGGTAAACCTTTTAAAATAACAAATGATTTTTCAATGGAAACAGTAAAAACAAGAAGAACTTGGAGAGACGTACTTCAAGTATTGAATGTGCAAAAATATCAACCCAGGCTGACATACCCGGCAAAACTATCGGTCATGATTGAGGGGGAAAGAAAAGTTTTCCAGCACAAAGACAACTTGAAGGCATACATGTCTAACAAACCAGGCCTTCAAAAAATGCTAGAAATGATACTCAAGCATGAAGAAAAGAACAAGCATATCCAGGAGTAGAGAAGGGAAGTATACTACCACCAAAACCTAAAACCAAATAATACACTTACAAAAGCCACTAAACATAAAAAGTGTCAGGAATTAAAAGTAATTTCTCCATTATAACACTAAATGTCAATGGAATTAACTCATCAATCAAAACACGCAGATTACAAACTTGGATTAGAAATCACAATCCATCAATCTGCTGCCTTCAGGAAACTCATCTCACCACAAAAGATAGGGACATCCTAAAAGTAAAAGGCTGGTCAACAATTCTGCAAGCTAATGGGTCAGGAAACAGGCAGGAGTAGCTATTATGCTACTGGACAAAGTGGACTTCAAACTAAAAAAAAATCATAAGAGATACAGATGGATATTATATTTTAGTCATAAGTACAATTCACCAGGAAGACTTCACAATATATGCACCTAACATGGGCTCCTCCACATTCATTAAGCAAATGCTACAGTGTCTAAAACAAGAAATCAACCCCAAAATGAAAATTCTTGGTGATTTCAATACCGCCCTCTCAATATGGCATAGATCAACAGGTCAAAAACTTAACAGAGACACATTGGAACTTAATCAAACCCTGAAAGAAATGGACCTTACAGATCTCCATCGAACTTTTCATCCACGCACCAAAGAATACACATTTTTCTCAGCAGCACACACAACTTTCTCCAAAATAGGCCACATATTGGGCCACAAAACGAATCTCTACACATACAGGAAAGTTGAAATTCTAGCCTGTACCCTATCAGATCACCATGTTTTGTCAAAAGCTTGACATCTGCAACACAACAAACAGCAGAAAATACACTAACTCCTGGAAACTTAACACTATGATGGTGAATGAGAATTGGGTTCAGAAAGAAATCATAAAACAAATTCAAGATTTCCTGGAAGTGAACGATAATGAAAATACAACTTATTGAAATCTTTGGGACACAATGAAAGCCATCCTAAGAGGTAAGTTTATAGCTCTTAAGGCCTATATTAAAAAAAAAACTGAAACATCACAAATAAATAACTTAACGATGCAGCTTAAAGCTTTAGAGATACTGGAGCATTCTGATCCCAAAAGCAGTAGAAGAGAGGAGATTAGCAAAATCAGTGAAGAAATATCAGAAATTGAAATAAGGAAAATGATACAGAGAATCAACCAGTCAAAAAGCTGGTTCTTTGAAAAAAATCAGTAAGATTTATATACCCCTAACTAAATTAACTAAAAACAGGAGAGAGAAAACCCAAATTAACAAAATTAGAAATGAAAATGGAGTTATCATTACTGATAGCCAAGAAATTCAGAGAATTCAAAAACTTACATTCCGTGAAATTTGATAACACAAAAGAAATGGATGAATTCCTAAGTAAGCACAACTTACCTAAATTGAATCAGGAAGTTTTGAATTATTTAAATAGTCCTATAACATATGAGGAAATTGATGAAGTAATATCGAATCTTCCCACCAAAAAATGTCATGGACCAGATGGATTCAGCACAGAGATCTACCAGACTTTAAGGAACAGCTAACACCAATACTCCTTAAACTGTTCCATCAAATTGTGAAGGAAGGAACACTACCAAATTCTTTCTATGAAGCTAATATCATCTTAATCCCAAAACTTAATAAAGATACACTTAAAAAAGAAAACTATAGGCCAACATCTTTGATGAACACAGATGCAAAGATTCTCAACAAAGTCTTAGCAAATCAGATTCAAAAACATATCAAAAAGATCATTCACGGGGATCAAGTAGGCTTTATCCCAGGCACACAAAGTTGGTTCAACATATGCAAATCGATAAATGTAATTCACCATATAAACCAGTTCAAAGTCCAAGACCACATCATACTCTCAATAGAGGCAGAAAAAGCTTTTGACAAGATCCAACAACCTTTTATGATCAAAACCCTAGAGACAGTTGGAATGGAAGGAACTTTTATCAACATAATAAAAGCTGTATAAAACAAGCAAACAGCAAGGATTATATACAATGGGGAAAAACTTGAAGCATTCCTGCTTTGAACAGGAACTAGACAAGACTGTCCACTCTCACCACTTTTATTCAATATTACACTGGAAGTATTAGCTAGAGCCATAAGACAAGAAAGGGAGGTAAAAGGGATTCAAATTGGCAAGGAAGAAGTTAAGTTATCTCTATTTGCAGATGACATGATCATATATCTGAGCAATCCCAAAAGCTTCATCAAGAAACTCCTGGAACTAATACAGAAGTTCAGCAGGGTGGCAGGATACAAAATAAACATACAAAAATCAGTGGCCTTCCTATACGCTGAAGATGAAAAAAGTGAAAAAGACCTAAGAGAAACAATTCCATTTATTGTAGCCCTAAAAATATGAAATACCTTGGTATAAACCTAACCAAAGTAGCAAGAGACCTTTACAATGAAAACTTTAAAACCCTAAAGAAAGAAATTACAAAAGACACCAGAAGGTAGAAAGACCTCCCATGTTCCTGGATTGGCAGAATCAACATCATAAAAATGACCATCCTACCAAAAGCAATATACAGATTCAATGCTATACCAATCAAAATCCCAAAGCGATTCTTTAAAGAAATTGACCAAACAATCTTAAAATTCATATGGAAGCACAAAAGACCCAGGATAGCAAAAACAATCCTGAGTAACAAAAACACTGCTGGAGGTATCACCATACCAAACCTTAATTTATACTACAAATCCATAATAATAAAAACAGTCTGATATTGGCTCTAAGATAGACACATAGATCAATGGATAAGGGTGGAAGACCCAGATATAAGCCCACACAATTATAGCCATTTGATCTTTGACAAAGGGGCCCAAAAATCCAATGGAAAAAGAATAGCATCTTCAACAAATGGTGCTGGCAAAACTGGATGTCCACATACAGAAGATTAAAACTGGACCTTTACTTGTCACCATGTAGAAAAATTAATTCCAAGTGGATCAAGGACCTCAATATTAGGCCAGAGGGAACTCCCTGAAGTCGATTGGACTAGGCCAACAGTTCCTAAATGGAAATCCAATAGCACAGTCACTACAACCAACACTCAACAAATGGGATCTTATGAAATTAAAGAGCTTCTGTTCAGAAAAAGAGATTGTAAACTGAGCAAAAAGAATGGGAGAAAATCTTCACTAACCACATATCTGATAGAGCTCTATTATCCAGAGTGCACAAAGAACTTAGAAAACTAAACACCAAGGAAATGAATGGTCCAATTAAAAAATGGGCTTGGGAACTCAAAAGAGACTTTACCAGGGACAAAATTGAAATGTCTAACAAATATCTTAAAAAATGCTCCACATCCTTAGCCATCAAGAAAATGCAAACCAAAAGGTCCCTGAGATATCTATCATCTCACCCCGGCCAGGATAGCAAAAATCCACAATACAAACAACACCAAATGCTGGAGAGGATGTGGAGAGAGGGGAACTCTCCTACATTGTTGGTGGGAATGCAGGCTTATACAACCACTCTGGTGATCAGTCCGGTGATTTTTAAAGAGGTTAAAGATTGAAATGCCATATGACTCTGCTATTCCACTTCTGGGAATAATCCTCCATAAAGCAAAAATTCACTTCAATGGCATGACCATGTTCATAGCAGCACTGTTTACAATAGCAAAGTCATGGAATCAACTCAAATACACAACAGTTGATGAGTAGATAAGGAAAATGTAGTACATTTATACAATGGAATACTACTCAGCCATGAAAAAAGATGAATTAATGAAATTTGCTGGGAAATGGATGGAATTAGAAACCATTATATTGAGTGAAGTACCCCAGACACAGAAAATTAAGCACCGTATATACTCCCTAATAGATGGATCCTAGTACCAAACCCATTTAGTGCCATATTCAAAGATAAATCTCTGTAATACCTACAGTAATTGCAAAGAGTATAAACAAGAAGGAAGGGGAAGGAGCCCCCCCCCAGAAATAAGGAGAGGGGGGATCATACTACAGCAGAGAAAATAGGTCACCAAGTACCGCAAATAAGTAGTGAGTCATCTGGTTAAGCTCACTCACTTTCCTTCTTGGTCATTTGCAACTGAGGGGGTTTGATCTCACCAGTCAAGGAGGGAATAGTCTGGCAGATAGATGATAACCTTCCTACAGACGGGAGACTGACCCCCCTCACCATAGTCTCCTACTCTTATTCCATCTACCTTTGAATCTACTCTTATAATAAGACTCCATTTTAACAGTACTTTTCAAACTATATGCCCCTGGCCTATAGCCACGCTCCTGTCCCCCACGGTCACATGACCATGCCCAATGAGAGACTCCTAAAACTGCTTTTTTTTCTCTTTGCGTCTGCCTCTGTCTCTGTCTCTGTCTGTCTCTGCTTCTCTGTTTCTGAGGCAGCCATGCTGCATGCTGCTTGCATATTTTGTCCTCCTGCTTGCTTGATAATAAATCTCCTTATGTGCTGGTTTTGGCGTGATATTGTATCCCTGATCATTCCGAGGTAGAGGGGGCCTTTCCAAAGCCCCCACAAGGATTATTTTCCATCCCAGAGGGCTCCTCAGAATGTACTTCTTTTCTGGAGGGGTGTGCAAAGCTAGGGAACATTGAAGACTCGTGTACAGATATTCTCACTGAAACGGTATCTGCCATTCTATTTACTCTCTGCTTTCCTGAGAGAAGTTTGGGATAGTGAGTAACAAACTGCAGCAGATACATCATGGGTTCATCTCATTCTTTGGCAAAATTAAGTGTCGTGATAAATGCAGAGCTCGGTAGCAAGCAGGCAATTCAGACACTGCATAAAGCTCAGTAGATTCTGTTCTTGCCGGCGTAGGTTCTCATGGCCAATCACTGCCTCACCATCACTGACTGGGACAATGAGGGTCACCAACTCTGTGCCTGACACTGCCAGTTGCTGGGAACACCACACTAAAATAGAACGATTCTTTTTGGGGGGGATTGCAAGTTAGCTGAACCCAGGTTCCATTGTTCCTGTGTCAAGACATACCTTGGAAATGACTCTAACAGCAAATGAACAGATGTTGTCATAGTTAAGCACAGGTGTCAACTTGACTCTTGAGGGTTTGGGCTCTGGGCACAGTTGTGGAAAGTTGATGATTGAATTAAGCCCAGAGCAAACTTGAAGGAGATTGTCTAGCTGGTGGGGAAGACCCAGCCCATGGTGGGTGGGACTAGGCCCCGGATAAATTACAGAGAGCTGGTTGAAAGAGTTAGCATCCTTCTGTATACTTGGCCAGACATGCTGGTCTGGCAAGTAAGGATTGTCCATCTCTAAGCCGTTATGGTGGCCAGTTCCCTCAGCCCTGGTGTTGGTGCGTGCTCTCCCATCAAGGTGGACTAAGAACTGTAACCAGAAATTGTAAGAGAATAAACCCCTTGTTCCTTTAAGCCATTTGATGGTCATTTATCAGCAACCATGCAGGTGAACTACAACAGATGTGTTCAAAGGCAGCCAGTTCCAGGATCTCAGCTACCAAGGGCTGAGAGGATGCATTCATTAGCTTCATGTTGCCATGACAATATACCTGGGCATAAACAATTTAATGGAGAAAGTATATATTTAGGCTCACATTTTCAAAGATTTCAATTCAGCTTGACTCCATTGCATGGTAAAGAGAAAGAGGAAAAGGAAAGGAAGATGAGGAGAGGGGAGGGGAACAAGGTGTTGAAGACAAGGCATGACCCCAGAGGCCAGCATCTCCCAATAAGGTCCTGCCTAGTTTCCACCAGTTCTCAGCAATGCGATCTAATTATGAAATCATTAACGCATTAAGCAAAAAGCCAAAGCCATCATGATTTGACCAACTCTCAACAATTGCATATAACGCTGGAGACCTAACCTTCAACACAGGATGTTTTTACTGGGGATTTATGATCCTGGATCATGACAAGGGATGACATTATCACATCTTCATTGGGACAACACCAAGCACATTGCTTTAATGTGCTTCATTCTCTGCTGAAAACTACAACACCCACTAGTACTGGGTGAAGGAAGGAGGAGATACAGTTAAACACAGTGCCCTCTTTACTGTTGAACTCACAGTCTTGCTATTAGGACCTCAAATTAGTAACTAAAAGATAAGCCTGTTGGATGGGAACACACAAAAACAAACCCATACCAAAAAAATAGGAGACTATGTTTAAAGCAGGTAATCTTTAAAATGATGTCAAAAGCTATTGATTTCAAAGCCACTGTCTGATTTTTTTAAATGTACTTTCACAACACTGTGAAGACAATTGCCTTGAATGAGTTGCTATCCGTTAGTGGCTCTTTTGTGATTATATAGGTTCCTCTGGGAAGGAGAAATAACAGAACTCCTTTATTTCACTAGCTGGAGAACTGTGGGCGCCAGCATAATTGAGAGAAGCCCATGTTCTTGAGCTCCTGGGCCTTGGGAATGACATTTGTGAGGTTAGCTCAACCTCTTTTGACAGGATAAGCATTCCAACTGCATTTTTTTAAAAAAGAGCCCTTGATTTTAAAAGCCGGCAGCAGTAAACAGCAAGGATCCAAAGACGCCATGATTTAAAATCAAAAGTCTCCGCGTCCCTATGGCAACCAACAGAAGTCACCAACTAATGCCACATGCTGTGTACATTAAGTGAGCCGCTCCTCCCCCACCCTCTGCCGCCTCACTCCCTGTAGATTCAACCTGAACCCCACCAAGACACAGGATCTGGGGACAGCCACTTTTGCAGACATCAGACTGCTTTGCCAGGGTGCATATCCTTAAACCCATGGATGAGGGGAGAGCAGAGTTCTCCCTTCGGGACTGCCTTTCCAAACCCAAAGGGAAGACACTGCTAGGAGACAGATCGACGCCTGGCTGCTTCCCTGATCTGACATGTTTGAGAGCTCGTTGCTTTAAAGCCAGACACAAATCTGTGAAGAGATTTCCCCTGAGTCTCAACCTTTTTTTGGGGGGGGGAGCAGCTACCATGAAGATAACATATGTGGGGAGACAGCGCCAAGAAGCACCCACTGAGCTGCTGCGGAGCTGCAGGAACATTCTAACACACTCGCTGAAAGCAGGGGTGGTAGTCATGGCTGGAGAGGGACCACTCAGGGCTGACTGGCTCGTGCATGCTGGTGACGGCTGCCATCAGCTCCTCGGGGAGGGGGGGCTCAGGGAGTCCATGTTCTCCTGGAGGACTCCTTTAGTGTTTAGATTTTATCTTGCAAAGGTGAGAAACCAAAGCCAGAGATTCTGAGATCTAAAGGCCCTGAACAAGATAGAGCCGGAATCCTGCAGCAGCGTTACCTAAAGTGCAAGAAAGAAAATCATGTGGGGGGGGGGGAGGGAATAGCGTAGGTTGATTTGCATAAATCTTTGTTTTCTTAGCCGTCATGATATCCAGAAGGTAGGGCTCATCACTCAGCCCTTGTTCTTTGAAAAAGTTCAGAGGAACATTCTAGAACAGAAAGAAACACTACCTGCTACGGGGTCTCTGAAGTCCAGCCACTGTCTTCTTCTCATGTGCTTTTCATTCAAGGTATTAAGGAAGGCCTTGGGTCTAGACTCTGTCCTTGATCACTGTGTTCCTGGTATTGTCAGGATTCCTTCTGGTCTTGCCGTGACTCTGCCTCGCTATGAACTTTTCTTTCTCTTGCTTAGGAGATGGAGCGTTGAACTATTCAGTCTCTCTGTCAGAAGCTTCTAACACCTGGTGTATTAGCCTGCTTTCTGTTACTGTCATGATGTTCTTAAGGCTGGATAACCTTGGAAGAAAAGGGTTTGATTCAGCTCACACTTATGGAGGCTGATGCACGGCTCTGTCGCGAAGTGATTGGCATCACGGTGGGCGTGTGCAAGAGGAAGAGATCCCGTGTGACCCGGGCAGTCAGCTCATGGAGGAGGGATGGCCTTGCTTTTTTGTAATGACTTCATCAGGACTAACCAGGCTCCTTTGAGGACTTCTTGCACCCTACCAGGGGCGGTGCCATCTCTTAGTGATCCAACTGCTTCTAACAGCACCCAAATGCCAGTGAGTGAGGCCTTGGGGCCCGACTCATGTTTCAACCACAGAACAAGGGAAGCACCGAGTGTTCACGACTGTGCCTGAGAAAATGGGTGTGTGGTGTGTGTGGTATGTATGGTATAAGAGTGTGTGTGTTTGTGGTGTGTGTAGTGTGTGAGTGGTATGGGTGGTATGCATGGTGTATGTGATATGTGTTTGTGTGGCGTGTGTATATAATGTCTGTGGGGGGGAATGTTTTTGTGTGTCTGTGTGTATATCTGTGTGTGGGGGGTGTTTTATGTGTAGTATCTATATGTGAGTGGAGTGTTTTGTGTGTCTGTGTGTGTTTTGTGTGTGGGGGTGTTTTGTGTGTGTATGTATCTGTGTGTGTGTGTAGGGTCATGTGGGGGTGTTTTGTGTGTGTGTGGAGTGTCTGTGTGGGTGGGGGTGTGTGTGTTTTGTGTGTATGTGTCTGTGTGTGTATGTGTGCTTACTGTGCATCTCCCTACGCTGCGCCATCTCCCCAGCCTAAGTTTCTTTTTCTAACCCACGATGAAGCTGTTTAGAAGTGGAGCGCGTATTATGAGCCCCGCAGTACAGTGTCTCTGGGTGAACAGCAGCAGGATTTTGTGGGGTCCAAGGAGCTGCAGCCTCAGCCCCCAGTGGGGACCATCTGTTTCAGAATCTGCCCTGTGTCCTCACCTCCGTTCCACAGGAAATAAACATATAAAGCCCACCACCCTGTACTAGTCACCAGGGCTCTGTTGTCCTGGAAACACGTGTTGATTGACAGCAAGATTAGCTGTCTCAAGTCCCATGACCTAACCCCCAGTTTACCCCCAGTGGGGTCATTATGGCTTATTATTTTTGTTTAATGGATGACACAGCCTAACTGCAGAGGGAGTAGCAGTTTGCCTACAGTCACTAAGAGATGGTTAAGTGTAAGGGTAGATCTAAGGTGGCCTGCCTCATGCAGCCCGTCGATCAGGACGGAGAACGATGGGGTCTGCTTCAGAAGCCCTGTCTCTTCCTCTCATCTTGCAAATGGATAGATTTTGAGGGGAAGCAGGTCCATGAGAGGCAGGAAGGCAAGATGATAGAGGGTGTTATTACCTTGTATATGGGCCTTTAAGAGTATATACGCTTAAGAATAAAGTCATCAATTTATATAGCTCAAGAATAAATTGATTTCCAATAGACATATTTATTGAACATTTTTATTTATGCCCAAGTTTGCATACAAACACCTTTATCCACGGAGTTATCTTGCTGGCCTATAGTTATATTTTCATTTTATATACTTTCCAGTCTCTGATAGGGTCATGGATTTTCACTTTCTGACATCCAGTTGTTTGAATTCGTGCTTCCCTGTGACCAAGGAGTGTCTCCATCTGCTCGCTCATCATCCTCATGTAAAGTGCTTTAACAATGAAGGGAAATTTAATACCTAGTAGGTTTTAAAGTCTTTTGTCTGTCTGACTTCTTCGAATTAATGTTCTCAGGGCACCTCTGAAGACCAATCTACCAGTCAGTGTTTTGTCCCCTCTGGAGACAGTAACGCCAGTCACGTTCTTGTTCTTGGACGTGTACCGTCTATTGTGGGCGTCTGTACAGGGCACAGCTCGATTCTTGTCATGGCTCACAACAGCAAGCCATGCTGAGCACCAGTGCTGGACCTTAACTGGCCTCTGTGCGGTAGCTGAGATCAAATTACACATCTGGTTAATACATACAGAATGAAATAAGCTATCCCCCTCCTCCCCCGCCATGGCCGCTATATCTAGGAAAAGCACATTTTTTTGTTCCAGCAAGATGGTTCAGTAGGTGAATATGTCTGGGCACAAATGTGGCAACTTGAGTTGAATCCCTGGAGCCCACATGGTAGAAGGAGGGAATGACTTCCCCAAGTTATTCCCTGCTCTTCTCAGTGATGTGAGGACCTGTGCTCTCTCTCTCTCTCTCTCTCTCTCTCTCTCTCTCTTTTTCTCTCTCTGTCTCTCTCTCTCTGTCTCTCTCCTCTCCTCTCCTTCCCTTTCTCCCTCCCTCTACTTGTCTCCGCTTGGTATTCCTACTTAGATCCAATCTGGCTTTGACTATTGTGTTTTTTTAACGTACTGTCTGTTCCAAATGTCTCTGGTCTTCACCAGTCGTCCTTCTCTTAAGCTCATTTAAACATAGAAAATACTCATTCAGAAGTCACCAGAGCGAGGGAGCAAGGGGATCCAGGGAGGGTTGGAGGAAGGGAGGGGAATGGGGTACCTATCAAGCTTGTATGAGTGGGGGGAAAAAAAGAAATCACCAGACTCTAGAACATCCATTTTCCTCCATTTTTTTTTTTCTCATAAAACTTTCAGGAACATTGAGCAACCTTCCACCCCCACTCTCCACACGTACATTTGAAACAATAAGAGAGAGAAGCAGATATGCACTCATAATCAGCATTTCCCTTAGGAGCAAGAGCATTCTCGCATGAAAACAGCTATCACACTGTGAGTGATTGGAAGAATTAGGCACAAAGTCATTCTCATTTGATCTACATAAGGATTACTGATATAAAGCCCAGATAAATCCCTATAGTACCTGTTGGGCTACTGCATCATGTAGTGACCCTTCCCTCCTGGATGAAACAGCCCCATTTCATAAAAAGCTGCCTCCAGGCACCTAAGTGCTCTTCTCTCCACCTGTGATGTGCCCCCGGGCTCCTCTCTCCTCATGTATGGGTTCCTGCTGGCAGGCTCCAGCTACCCCGTACATTCTTCAGATAACTGGACTCTTCTCTTACAGGGTAAAAACCGGAGTGTCTGTTCCTAGCTCTCGACCCTAATGCTTCCCGGCTGTTGGGACAGCCACTCTGCTCCTGCAATAAATCTCTTGTGTGCACGCGGCCTGTGATCTTTGCTCGTGCTGGACATTGAAGGGGACCCCTGAACAAACCCCCTTCAGTACCAAGCCAATCGTTGACTAGTTGACTTGTCCTACCATTTCCTCAACATCACGAAGCATGACTGCCATGGAATCATTGCTGATTTTTCCTCTTTCTTCCCTGATAAAGGCAATGAGGTAATTGATGGGAAATTCACTCATTTAAAGTGTGAACAATTACTGGGTTAAATATAGGGAAATCTCCAGTATGGAGATGTTTATGGCCTACAAGAGCATTGGGCATTGAAAAGGCCCTACATGTTTAAAAAGGGCTTAAAAATAAAATGCTTACAGTGAAAGGACTCATGGGCTGTGGAAGCACACAGATTCGCAATCAGATGAGCATGTGCGTTCTGTGACATAGGCATGTACCTCGTCACGGGGCACTGACGATGGAAGAAGAGCTATTTGGTTGACTAGGAACTTCATATCCTGCTATTCATTAGAAGAGGAACGTATTTCGCTAGGTTAATCTACCTAAAATCTGTCCCGGGCATATGACTTCATTACAAAGGTAATTATGTTCACAACCCAATGCAGACTGATGGAGGGAAATTCCCTGTGAGAGTCTGCAACTGGTGGCCAAAGACTAGACTGAGCTCTCGTTGCATTTTCGCAGACCCACTGGGACGTCCTTCCAACATCAGCAAGGAGCCCGTTGCCGGGTGTGGAACCTAACAGAGGTGCTGTTCCCCACCAGTGAGCTCTGCAGATTCTTACTGGGGGACCCACACTTATTATAACCATCTCCAAACCACAGTGCTTCTTGGAGGGAGTTGTCTGTCATCTCTCTACATAACTCTGTTTTTATCCATAAGCACCAACATAAATTTGCTGCAACTATCATGTCTTTGAATCCTTGCTAAAATTCCCTTTGCCATGCTAAATATGTATTTTTAAAAAAGCCTAAGCAAGTTAAACATTTAAAAGTTTCAAAACACCCACTCACTTTTTTTTTTTTGATGGGGAGGGGAGAGAGTTGTAACACGCCTAACCTGCCGATGTCACTTTTCCGGATGTTGACACATTTGGGTGGTCAATTCTATTTCTGTTCACTTAACCATCGCTTCTGATTTCCCCTTCTAGAATTTTGCTTGAAATTTTGGTTTTGTTCAAAATTTAATGGTAACAGAGCACAGAACAATAAAAATATCCTTGAAACTTCTTAACCTTTTTTTTTGATGGATCATTGGGTTTTATAATGAGGAGCTCTGATACTTTTGTTCTGGAGTGAACTGCAGAATAAGAACATATTTACCTCAAAACCTCCACCTAATACGGGAGCATTAGGGTTTTTTTTTTTTTCTTATTTGTTAAATCGACATTTTTTAACTCTGTTGCTCTCCAGGGAAGCTGGGCAATCAATTTGAGCTCAAACAAATAACTGTTTTTGCAACAAGAGAATGAAGCAAACAAAAGTTGAGTAGGTTTAGAGAGTCAAAGCAGTCAGAGTGACCATTTAGTGCAACACGTTTGGTTTTCAATTTCTTTAAGCTGTGCTAAAAAAAATTAACCAAGAAAATGCAGAGTTCTTTCCTTGGAGGAAAATGGAAGGTATGTGTGTATCGGCTCTAGCTTTGCCAAAGTAGGGAGTTGATAAACACAGAACTGCAATGGAAAGCTCAAGGTACCTCGGCGAAGATTTTAGAAGAGACTGACCATCTCCCTTTGGGGTTAGAAAGTGTTAAAGAGCAGGTAGTGTTTGTCCGGTTTTGAGGAGTTACACTTGGAAGTTTTGGAGAGGTGAGCAGGGAGTTGGTTTCTCACTGGGGATGAGAGTCAGGCAGAAAAGGCGATTGGAAAAGGGCGTACTGAGAACAAGGAGAAACTTAATGTCTCTCAGAAAGAATCAGGAACCGATTGTGGGAGGCTGTGCATGTCTATAAAGAACATATTCCCATCTCGACAGAGAGGATGAAGAGGTACCGTGCTGTGAAGGATGTCCTATCTTGGTTTTCTTGTCTGGGGCGAAGATACCTTAAAAGTCAAAATACATGAAGAATTTAGAACACTAGACTCAGTTTCAGTTGCTTTGGATTTCAAGTGTGTTGGGACCGTCCAGAGCAGATGTTTAAAAGAGAGTACTAGGAACTGTAAGGGGAATAGTCACACCCACAGATATTGAGTTTTAAACAATGAGAATGCATATGAACATTTTGGGGACAGAAACACGAACGATGGGATGGTCCATGGGGAGAAGGCAACATTTCAAAAGGACAGAAGAGAATGAGAGGGGCCGAGGAAGCATGAAAGAGTTGAGCAGACAGCCATGAAGCTCTAAAGACTTCTCTAATGTTTTGAACAAATATGAATTTGGAGATCAGCAGACTGGCCAAAGACGAAACAGCCAGATCTTTTCACCTCACCAAGTCACAATGATTCGATTAGGTTCTCCTTTCAGCATGACGTCATTGCTATGTCACCCCCTGCCTCTTCAGCAGGCACTGAAACATCCAATCTTTTCTTCTTCAATGACTGCCAGCTTTTAATCTGAAATGAAATCTTAGGGATGCTTCCACAATAAGCCACAGTGCTACAGTGAAAGTCACCTGAATCCAATAATTGTTATCTATCTGGTTTTTCTATCCCAATTATCATTATCATTTTTTTGAGATAAGCTTCCTCAGACTGGCTCAAATTGCTATATTGCTGACAATGAACGTTGAGCTCTTGTTTCTCCCGCCTCCACTGCTCACAGGTAGGTACCACTGGGCCTGGCTTTACAAAAGTGAGTGAAATCTATATAGACAAGGAGAACTCGACTTTAAGTGGTCCTGGTACCACCTGGAAGTTTCTCGGAAATGCGGGGTCTCAGATCCCGCTCTAGATCTTCAGATTCAACACCTCCATTTCCATAAGATGCGAACATTAAAATTGAAAAGCCTGCTTTGCGTATTGCAGCTGGGCCAGTCCTTATCATCGGACCGATGATGAGGTAGGTGGAACATTTTGGTGTCTGTCACTTGTTGCACATCTGACTTTCCTGAGGGACTCTGGGAAAATCTAGGTGTCTGGGCTCTGCCTCTGAGACACGGTGATTCCTTCCTATGAGGTCAGCTCAGTATCCACATAGAGGAGCCTCAGGTATCATATTTCTATGTAGAGTTAAGAATCATTAATAGTCAAATAGTTTGTATCCTTCCAACTCAGAGTAGTCCACGGAGCACCGCTGGTAACACTGGAAACTAGAAATGCAGCATCTCAGGACTCGCTGCAGACCCTCTGCATCTCGGCTCCACCTTAACGACTTGTGAATGTCTGTGTGTTAGGGCCGATCACTGTCTTGTCAATGCATTGAGTGTGGGTCAGCCCAGGCAGACTTCCTCGAATCCAAGTTAAGCGCACCCCCAAAGCATACAACAGTGACTAACACCTCAGTGGAACCTGGGAATCACTGTCCTAACTTGAAGCTCAGATGTGAATCCCACAGATTCTGACATACTTGTTCTGGGGCAAAGTTTCAACAGTAAAACAAAGTTTCGAAGCTCCCCAGGTAATTCTATGTGTAGCTAGAGAAGAGATGCACTGTGCTGAGAAGCCCTAAGGAGACTCAGGAATCTAAATTTAATTCTAATGTAAGAGGAATTTTTGCTAACATGATGAACGCACACCAGGATTATGTTAATAAAAGAAGCCTCAGTTGGGGCGCACCAAGCTGTTATAATGGAACTTCTGAGGGCATACCTGACACGAAAGATGGCAGCTCCTTCAGGAAACTTTGAGCTCTTATTAAGCTATTGCAAGAGTTCCAAGTAACTTAGACTCTTCCAACAAAGATTTTTTCACAAGTGAGCAGAGAAATCACCAGGACAAAACTTGTCTGTGCTGAAGTACTTTGAGGGAGAGGGAGGAAGAAGGAAGTGGGGAGGGGAGCAGTCTTTTCCCCCAGCAATAAAGATCTGTATGCCTAAATTTGCTAAACTCTCAAATGGTGGCATTTTGCAAGACTGAAAGGCTTTGTGTAGGTGGAAGGAGAATGTCAAAGATGAGTCAAATTAATACCTAAATTATAGGATGCGCAATGGGAATTTCGTGCCTCTTGTCTTGGAAATCAAGTTGGGAAGACAGAAGTATTGACTGATTCTATGGCACTCCTTATATAGGTTATAATTTAATCAGACAGATGATGTCCGGTTTGAGAATGGAGAAAAAATGAGCCAGGCATTTTTAAATAATTCCCCCCAAATTTCTCGAGCACATAGCTTGGTTATTATCAGACCACCTCTGACTCTGCGAAATAAGATCTCAAGAAGTTTCAGATTTCTGAAACTTCCTAGAATGTGTCTCAAACTAATCCTCATAAGATTTATTTTTTTCCCAAATGCTCAAATCACACTACTGCAGTGATATCAGAAATGACCTGCTGGCTGAAGGGTTCTTTATGAAATGCATTATAGACCGCCCTACCCAGCAGCTACGTGTGTGCACTCAATAGCCACTTGTGGAGTTCTTCACAGTGTCTTGGATACCTGTGGATATTATGGATGAAATGGAAGATACTCTCTCTGTCCTTAAGGCACACAATCTTCAATAAGTGCAATTAAACTTGTGCCTCTTGGGGAAAATGTTTTATTCTCAAGACAACATAAAATTGTCTTTAACATGAAGGGAAACTGCAAAGTCATAAGCTCAAGGTTTTAAAAATTGAATGACAGCCATAGCTTTCAATGACTTGAAGATGCAAGACAGCTACAGATGTCTTGACAGCTGGTCTGGTGAAACATTTAAAATACATTATGACATCAGCTGCATTGCAGAGTGCTGGCCTGAGAGATGGAATATGGCTCATCTCTCTAGAACATGCATAAATTAACTGCTGACTCAAATTCTTTTTTATTTTATTTATTATATATATATATATATATATTTGTGTGTGTGTGTATGTGTATGTGTGTATGTCAGAAGACACTGTGTGTCCCTGTGAAGGACCAAGGGTAACTTCAGGAATTATCCTAGATTACTTCTATCTTGCTTCACTCTGAGATTTCTCAGGCTCTGCCCAGGGAAGTGCAGGTAGCCTCTGTTTCTGCCTGGTGTTTTTACATGGGACCTGAGATCTGAACTCAGGACCTTCTGCTTGCAACACAGTCTTAATCCTAGCCATCTCTCCAGCCCATCTAATTCTTGAATAAGGTTGATAAAGTCATTGCTGTCTTGAGCAGCTCAGCCAAATACATTAATTCTGCAAAGAAGACATAGAGTGGAGCCCATTTTCAACCCCTGCCTCGTCTCTTCCTTGGTGCTCTATGGCTTTGGCTACTTTTTTTCTCCCACATTTTATTTTTTTTTCCTAATTATATAAGCTCAGTAGGTACCCCATCCTCTCCCTCCTCTCCTCCCCAGTCATTTTCCCTTGCACTCTCCACCCTTCCCCCTTCCTTTTACCCTTCTCCCTCCCTCTCTTCCAGTGCCACCCCCATTCCTCCCTTCCATCTCTTTGAGTATCCTTTTGTGTGAACACCAAATCTCCCTCTGAGTCCTCCATCTTAGTGAGGGGTAATGACTCAGTGGTATAGCCCAGAGCCCCTTCTTGGGCTCCCTGTTAGTATGGGACCTCTATTATGGCTGTTAATCCCTTGCCTGTAAGGATCCAACTGCTCAGAGCCTTCTCCCCTGTGATCCATGCTAGATTTTGAGGGGAAGTTGACATGTCAGCCACTGTGCATGTCAGGCAAAGTCCAATTCTGGTTGCTGCAGCCCTAACTTGTGTGGAGTATCTTGCATATTGTTGGTCTTCCCCATCTTTAGGCTTTTACAATCTTGGCTTTGGCTACTTTTTAACAGGCAGTTTTCAGACAGATGTGAGTAGAAGGAATGGAAAGTCACACTATATGGGGCCCTTTCAAATAAACTTCTTTGTGTTTCATTCTTAGCAATAGCCTTTAGGGTGGAATTAGACAACTTTGACAGTAGAAGGGAAAAAAAGATCAAGAGCAAAGGAAATAAAGTTGCTTGCCTTATAAAGTCATCCAAAGGTGAATGTCAAACTAAATTTCAACTTCACTTCTCCACAGGAGATGTGTTTTGGTTTCTGGCTTGTAGAACATCCATCTCAACACAAAGGCATTTGCTGCACTGAATCTCCTCTTCATGCAACAGAACGAATCTTCTTGCAAAGGGACCCAGGTGTGGCCCTGGGTTGTCACTGAGCCCCAGGCTTGGGAATTAAGAAGATGATCCTTGAATTAGATTCTTACTCAGACACAGAGAAAGCTCTGCTACCTTCAACAAGTCAACTAACATTGCTTGTTGGACTTTTCTCTTACGGAAAGAATTAATTGCTGTTCCTGTTTCATGTAGTTGTTATGGAGATGAGAGCGATAGATTCCTCAGAAGAGTACATGGTATATCAAAGCATTTCCTGCTCCTGCTAAGTATTATCTTCCGGACTCTTGAATTTTGATCTCCAGTCTTCTAAGCTGCAGAATCACGTGTCTCCTGGTGCTGATGAAGACATCCCCCCAACTCATCATGCTCAGATCTGAGCTCACGTGTGTGTGTGTGTGTGTGTGTGTGTGTGTGTGTGTGTGTCTAGTGCCAGAGGGCACTAGAGTATGTGGGTCTGTGGAGGTCCAGGGGTGACATCAGGAAACGTCCTGGATTGCTCTACTTTATTGCTTTGCTTTGGGAATTCCTAGGCTCTGTCTTCCAGGTCTGGAATTGCAGAAAGCATTGCAGATTGAAGAATTCTTTAGAAGCATTTCTGCCCAGCATTTTTACAAGGGATTTGGGGATCTGAACTCAGGTCCTTTTGCTTGTAAGGCAAAGACTTTAATCCCTGAGTCATCTTGCCAGTCCTGAGCTCATTGTTGACATAAACTAATATGTTTGTTCCTGTGTGTAGTGAGAACTCTGCTCATTTTTGGTGTTATAACTATTTCAACATTGTTTGCTCTATATTATCCTTTGATTAAGTCCCATCATTATTCAGAGACCCCAGTTCAGGGAGCTGGGGGTCCTCTGAAAGTTTGTGTTATTTACCCAGCAACATCTAATCACTGAGTCCAGTCAACTTTTCTTTCTTGCACATATCTTTTCTCCCTCTGTTCCCACAATCTCACCAATTTTTGCTCTTGTTATTTATTCCCATTCTTCCTTGTTTTAAATGTTGCATACATGAATATAGTGAATTTATAATATTTTCAATTTTCAACCCTTAGTCCCAAGTCCTGTCCCCCCTCCTTTTCTCCTTATATTCCTTCATCTTCCCTGCTAGACTCCCTCTTATTTTCAAATCTTTTCACTTTTGTGGCCTATGATAATTAATCCTGGGTGTCAACTTGACCTGGGTATGTCAAGTTGACATACCTGGCATTAACTAAGATCAGCTGAGACCACCTGAAGAGATTATCTGGATAATATAAACATCAGCTCTAGATCCTATCGGAACCTCCCTAGATCTCATTGGAACCTCCCAATAGCAGATAAGAAAAGGAACCACAGAACAAGAGACAAAAGGAGAGACTCTCTGAAGCTGCGCTAGAAAATGCTCTTCCCTCCTGCCACCTAGTTTTTTCGTCCCTCCAGCTCTCCAACCCTCCAAGTCTTCAACACGACTAGAGACTCTCCAGGAATCCTCAGCCTTCAGCTGTCACCCATAGGACTACTAGACCGAGCAGCTACTGGCAACCATTGTTGGACGATCTCAGCCATTATTTGGTAAGACAACGCGATAAATTCCCTTTTATATATTGGTTTTGTTGATTCTGTGACTCTAGAGAAGCCTGACTAATACATGGCCCGCCATGTTTCGTCTAGTGTGTCTTTGATGACATATGCCTGGGATGTTTCATGTTCCAGCATGCTCTTGTTATCTCACTAAGTATATGGTGGTCACTGAATGCTAAGGCAGATGCTCAGTTTACATGCTCTCAGTGATGCTGCGATGAAATTGTGTCAATCAGATCAAACACATCACTAACTTGTCTAAAATTCTTTACTTACCTATTCGCTTTATAAAGTATTTCTCAATACACCACCCTCTGTCATATCTGGTAAGCAAGAATACAAGCTACTTAGGTCTCATCTCTCAGAAGTACGGGATGGTGTCACCACGGTGCCTTCTGGAATTTTCTGTACCTACGTTTTCCTGAGGGACGTCAGCTGTGTTGGTTTTCAAATTTCTCATATGCTTTCTCCATTTCAGTAAGGAGGCACTTTCATTTAAAAAGAGGAGAAACACCGCGATTATTTGGTCCTATTGCTAAGATTTCAAGTACATAAAAATAACTTTGACATGATTCTTTGTTGTGTGTGTGCATGTGTGTGCTTGTGTGTGTTTGTATGTATGTGTGCCATGTTTGTGTATGGGTGCACGCGTATATGTAAGCACTGGCATGTTCATGTCATAGCATATGTGTGGAGGTGAGTGAGGCCAGAATTCAAGTGTCATCCCCTTGCCTTCACACCTTAATGAGACTGGGTATCTTGGCTACTGCTCCTAAGCCAGGCTGTCTGGCATGAGAATTTCTGTAGAATCTCGGGCCTCTTCTCTCTGCCTCCCATATCCTCTAAGTATTCTGCGGGCGCAGTCATTTACACCACCATGTCCTGCTCTTACATAAGATCTGGCATTCCAAACTCAGGTCATCGATTTTGACACTGAGTCATTCACCAGCCCTGATAGAATGATTGGGCAGCTTAAAGATATAGTTACCAGTCACTAGTCCCCAGAATCTACAGAAGAAAAGCCTCATAAAGCTGTTGAGGGTTGAAACTGTTATCATTTGAAGTTTTCTGTGTAGAGTCCAGCTTAACTGACTGGATGCCGAGAAAACTATTTTCTGATAAAGTCTTTCTCAAGCAATTATTTCACCAAAGATAAAACAAATCTTTAAATGTTGCTAGCGATAGCATCATAGAGAAGACAGAGATCCGTGTGTAACTGAGATGAGCCACCTCACTTCTGCCTATGACTTCAGTGTCTTGCAGGATTCTGGGTTAGATTTTGTAGCACTCACTGGCTTTTTTTTCTTCCAAAACATAAAAGTCTCTATGTGCCTTCACATAGAGACCCTTGACACCAGGAGAGGGACCACTTGGACAAATCCCATGGAGCACTATTAGAACTAAATGTCACTTAGCACATCAACAGAAAACATAAAACCATTTAGGAACTTGGGAAGGAGCGTATAAGGCGCGATTCTGAGGAAGAGACGACACGAAGTGAAGCAGCTGAGATCAGTACTTTGTTTGCTAGTGTTGAGTGACAGGCCATCTTCCCCCGGCCACCACAACCGCCTTTCACACGCAGCTTACAAACGCAAGCTTAGGTCACTCGAGATTGTGTTGTTTCAAAGAATCTTCTAAATTCGGAAGTTGGGCTGAAAATCTTCAAAAACAGAGTTTTGCTGTCCTGGGCAAGGGTGGTCTTTGATGATTCTTTACTCTGTCACACACACACACACACACACACACACACACACACACACACACGCACGCACGCACACAACACACAAGGTTGTTGGTTTTCCCTTTCAGTAATAGCATTGCATGGTGTGTACTGCAGCTGTCTGCATGTTGCTGATAAATTCATGTCCAAATAAATGAAGGGAACAAGGTTTCATTCTTACTTTTGATTCTGGTTTCAGTTCACATCCAGCTTGGCAGGAGAGTTTATACCAACATTAAAAGCCAAGGGAACTAGCCATACCATTCACAGGAATTTCTGAGAGAGGGGCAAACTGCCTCACTCACCAGACTGTGAGTCTGCCAGAGTGTTCCAAAGTAACCAGCTCTCTCCTCTGAACCGCCTCCAGAGGATGGGCTCGTGCACTATGGACTGAGTAACGGACCATCCCCTGCACGCTTGTTTGCTGAGGGCTTGTCCTCGCTTCTAATTCTTCACTGATGTGCTCAACCTTCAATGCCAAGCTGACGCCTGCATCAAACCGGCACATTGTCAGTCGGCTTTTCAGCCAACTCTCGAGGTAGAGGTAGAATGCTAACTTTGGCCCATCGTTTTGGAGATTTCTGTCCATAATCAGGTAAATTTGCTTGTAGGCCTCTGGCGTGCCTGTGAGGGAGTAACCATCCCAACAGGAGTACACTGAGAAACAGACATGATCACCTTATGAGTTAAGGAGGTAGAAGACCAAGTGGGAAGACGCCAAGGTCCCACAATCCACTTCGGTGCCTCAGTGACTCGAAGACCCTTAACTAGTCCTCACTTCTTCAGCTTCATCCACGTCTAAGGGCCCCAAGGGGTGAGGGTCAACCCTTCAACGTATGGGGCTTTGGAGGCCATTCTGTAGGGAACACTGAAGCCTACGGCTCTAGTTTTTTGAGGTGGTTTATGGGACACTTGTGGTGGCCAGTGGTAGCAGTAGAGGTCTGCCTCCAGCTGGCCTATCTGGAGGAGGCCAGGTGGTCCTCCTCCTCCCCCTCCGCCTCCCCCTCCCTCTCCTACTTCCCGTCCCCCTTCCCCTCCTCCTTGAAACTGGCCTGAGGGCAAGGTGTTTTTTGAATAGCTCTTCCTGTTCTTTTGAGTCCCTTAAGACATAGTAGAGGAGGGATGGGGTAGGAGGGCCACACCAGAAAGAAGGAGAGAAGGGACCATGTTACAGCAGGGAAAATAGGCCTCCACCAAGGACCCAAATAAGTAATGAGATATCTGATTAAGTTCACAGACTTTTGTTCCTGATCATTTACTACTGATGGGGTGTGATCTCACCAGAAGAGGAGGGCATATAGTCTGGCAGATAAAAAGTAACCATTTTGCAAATGGGTGATAGACCCCTCCCTTACTGTGGTTTCCCACTTTTATTACATCTACCTTTGAATGTGCTTTTATCACAAGACTCTAACAGCTTTTTGTCTCTGGCCAGGGGGTAACATACAATGCCCACCAGGATGGAGTGAAGGGCATTGCAGGAGCAGCAAAACTGCTAAAGAAAATCAACAAACCACAATCCAGAACTTCAGAGACTCTATATCAACCACCTAGAACTAGGCCAGCTTAGTCTCTCCCCATCTTGAAGCTCAGGGAAATTTGCGGAAGAGGGGGCGGTAAGAGTGTAAGAGCAAAAGGATGGGAAGAGCAATGATATGTAAGATACTCCACACAAGTTAGGGCTGAAGCAATCATAATTGGACTTTGCATGCCCTGCGCATTGTCCAACACACTGTTGACCTCACAAAGTCTAGCATCTGCTAAAGGCACCAAGATCCTTGGAGGCAAAGGATTGGCAGCCACAGCAGTGTTCCTATACCTAAGGGGAACACGGGAAAGGGTTCAGGGAAAGGCCACTGGGTCCTTGTACGTCATCGGAGAGGAGGGCCAAGAGGAAAATCAGACATGCACAAGAAAGGACTCTCTGGGAATTGGGGTGGGAGGCACTGGGGGATGGGGAGGGAGAGGGATGGGGAGGGGGAGCAGGGAGTACGAGGGGAGGAGGAGGGAGGGAGGGAACTGGTGTACCTAATAAGTTTGTATGAGCTGAAATAAAAAAAAATGTATGGATAAAAAAAAAAAAAGACATAGTAGCGTATTGGAAGATTGGCCGGGCTGTATTGGCCCCATCTACTGTTGATCTGGCCTGTGGATGTAGATAATGCTGTGATGTATATAATGTCCCCTGTGACCCAGCCTGATTTGATTCCTGCTGATCCTTCTCTGGAAAATCCATTCAGGTAATCGAGGTAAACACACTGGTCCCGAATGTCCACACTGTTCTAGATCCAAAGCACAGTGCCCGTCCTCTCCACGGGCATCAGCCCTGCCAGCGAGGCTTGGTGCTTCCATCATTTCGCTTTCTGATGCCATCGGCCCTTGTCTGTGCTCAGCCTTCTCCCAGATTGCTTCTCACTCTCTGAGCAAGACTCTTAGATTTTTAACTCAATGTCTGAGAGGGAGTTGAGGAGTCTTCTTAGATTTCCTCCCCTGAGTCTCCTACATGCATTCCTGTTGCACACATCCACTGTATCCTGATGGGGACGATGATGATGCTGATAATGATGTGGATGGACGCTGACTTTTAAGCCAGGACTTCTGGAGGTGGAGCAACTCCTTCCTTCCTTCGTCTGACTTTCTTACATGAAGGGTAGGGTACTGCGTATACTTTGAACGAGTAGCTGACTTTGCTGGGTAACTGAGTCGGTTCATAGTAAGAACTATCTTCACAGGATGAGTGAGCAAAATACCCCACTGTTTGCTGGACATTTGACCTTTTTATTTGTTACTATTTATTTTGTGTGTGTGTGTGTGTGTGTGTGTGTGTGTGTGTGCAGGTATTCATGTGTGTGTATGTGTGCACACATGTATGAGTGTGTGTGTGTGCGTGTGTGAGAGAGAGAGTAGTTAGATTAGAGGACAACTTCAGGTGTCTCTTTGCTAGTTACTTCCACCTTTTGTTTGAATCACCATATCTCCTTGGCCTGGAACTTATCAGTGATTCACCTGTCTCCCTTTCCTATCTCACCGTCAGTGGGGTTACAAGTCTGAACTACCATAGCTGTCCTTTACATGGGTTCTAGGGATCTGAACTGAGGTCCTTTCACAGGGCTAGCACTTTACCAACTGACTATCTCCTTAGCCCTCTAAATATTTGACTTTCAGTAAAAGCTGTCTTTAACATGTATGGCTGACTGGAGAGGCAGTCTAGTTATAACTGTTGTCATAGTTAGACACAGGTGTCAACTTGACAGTTGAGGGTTTGAGCTCTAGGCATATTTGTAGAGAATTAGTGGTTGAGTAAAGCCCAGGGCAAACCTGCAGGAGATTGTCTAGCTGATGGAGAAGGCCCAGCCCATGGTGGGTGGGACTAGGCCCTGGAATAAAATACAGAGAGCTTATTGAGAGAGTCAGCATCCTTGTGTACACTTGGCCAGACATGCTGGTCTGGCAAGTAAAGATCGTCCCTCTCTCAGCCATTTTGTAGAGATGGTGTGGCCAGTTCCCTCAGCTGTGGTGTTGGTGTGAGCTCTCTTGTTAAACTGGACTGAAAACTGTAACTGGAAAATCATAAGAGAAAATAAACCCTTTGTTCCCTTAAGCCTTTTGAGGATAATTTTATCAACAACCGTGCAGGTGAACTGCTGTAATTGTCATGAACTCAAATTTGCCCCTTTTACATGACACTTCATCTTGTATCTGTTGTATGTAATTCATGCTTGATTTGGGCTCTTGAGCAAACCCCTTAACTTGCTCCTTTCATGTTCATTCCTGATGGGTAAAATGAACTATGTATGAACTCTCAATATCACTTTTGTTTTGACATTTGTGTTGGTATAACATCCTTTTATTCATGGCTCACCAACCATTCATATATATTTATTGGACTCTTATTATGTGATATGGGCCTATTCTAAAATTAATTGCCCCTTTACATGTTGTATTGCATCCGCCTATATAGTATTGTATTTTACTTATCTGCACATGGAGTTGGTTCTATTGCCCTTACACAATTCTTGGAACACAATCAGTCTATGTCAGATAAATCATAGAGGTGAAGAATTCACCAATCCATTGGCTAAATTTGCTTGGTCATTCACTATTGGATTAAAATTTCAGATTCAATTATTGCACACAATAAGCGGTTTAGGTCTTTTTTTTTTTTCATTTGAAATATTCCTGCTCATACTCTCTTTGGCATTATAAAATACCATCTACTTATGTTGGTGGTTTTCAAGCATACTCTTAAAGAACCAGAAATGTGTTTTCAAATATGATTCAGGATGCAGAATAATCTACAGAAAAAAAATATTGCGCAGTCCTACATCCCAAAACACTGTTGCAACTTGAGTTCTGAATGTTACCTAGAGATCTAAGTTTGACAGACACCAGGCTGTGTCATTTACCTAAAATTCAATGAATTGTGTCCTGTAGAGTTATCAAAGTGGCAACCTGGCTGATGGTCATTTAAATATGCATGTGTTTTTAATTGACTAGACTCTCCTTCCTTTTTTCTTCCTTCCTTCCTCTCTGTCTTCTTTCTTTTTTCCCTCCTTTTTCTTTCTTTCCTTCCATCCATTCTCTCCCTTCTTTCTTTCTGAGAGGAAAGAAGGAGAGAAGGAGAGAGGAAGGGGAAAGGGAGAGGGAGAGGGAGGGAGAGAGAAAGAGAGAGAAAGGGAAGGTAGGGAGAACAGAGAGACATAGAAGGGAGAGAGGGAGACAGAGAGAGAGACAGAGAGAGAGAGAGAGAGAAGAGACATACACACTACAATTCACATGTGAAAGGACAACTTTTAGAAATCCGTTCCCTCCTTCTACCATGTGGCATTCACGTCTTCAGATCTGATGCAGTTAAGTGCCTCTATCTGATGAACCATCTTGTGACTCATCCTTTCAAACAATTGCCACATACTTCATCCTGTTTTCTTAGCTATTTTTTTCTCTTTTGCTGCCTCACAGTTGAGATCCCACCCCCATTGCATATGTCGCTGTCTTAGAGGGAGGAGCTTATGCTGTCTGTGTTGCAGTATCAGATAACTGACATGTGCAAGTGTTTTAAAGAAACATAACATTGTGGCCCTATTGAAACAGTCTTCCTTCCTATAAAATGTATCATATTCATCACCAGCAAGATATGGCAGATAGTAGGTGGGGAAAACAGAGTCTTCCAAACTAACAACCAACAACTACCACTACTAGTGCTTTTTCGATTAAGATAATTCTAGAAAGGACTATAGCTAATAGACATGTGCATGTGATTTAATTATGCTAAGAATTTATAAAAGGTGAATAATTACATGATAACAAAAATAGACTAATTGTGTGTGTGTTGCTAGATTGTTTGTTCATAAGGAGGTTGGTGAACTCCTTTTCTATTTATTTTTCTTTGATTTTATATAACAAATTCCACATGAACCTTAAGACCAAGAAATTAAGCCATTGAAAAACCACAGAAAAATCTTATGTGTCTGTTTAATACATCTGTTGGTGGGATAAATGTTTTATATGGTAAAATAGTGGCAGTAATAAAAAATGACAGCACTGAAAGGTTTTGTTATATAAAAACGGGAGTGCTGTAAGTAGGAAACCTTACCACATGGGACAAAGAAGGACACAAATGGAACTCAGACACAAATGGAACATTGTCAATTGGCATGAAATTAATAGGAATACAGATGTGTAAAACACACATAGGAGTATTTATACTTAGAAGTGAATAGCAAATGAAAAGTTCTAGTCTAAATCTTTTTTCTCTCTTGCTAGCAGCTGTCCCAATGGGTTATCAGTAACGTCTGAAGCCTTTGGTGGCTAGCTTGGGTCAAATGCATGCATCTGCCAATCATACACATGCAAGCTTTTCTGTGATTCTTCACCCTCTCCTTAACCTCTCACCAGCACTGTTGGCACTGGTGCGTGTATCTTGTCCTCCACATCCTTGAGCCTGCTCAACCTTTGGGGAACCCGTGGTCCACCTCAGAAGGGCTAGTCTTCTTAGAAAGAGACATCTTTTGCTCAACTTTCTGAACACTCTCAAGAAGACTAGAAATAAGAGGATACAGAGCTTGTTATCTTTGCCAGCATTGCTAGATTCCCCTGTCCTGATATGCCTCATATAATAATTAAAAAAAGATATCGCATAAAATGGTATACTCTCTGTATAGAAAACACATTTGCATGAAGGAGATTAAAATAGCAATCTGCAATGATGGAGTTATAAGCTATTTATGAATTACTGTAAGAGCTATTTTTAAAGCTTCAGAAAACTTTAATAGAAGAAAGAAAATTATTCAAAGCTATAGCAGCATGTGATAAGCCATAACTCCAGGAAAGAGGAAGCATCCTCCTCCTGGAGCTAAGCCCCGCCCCTCCCTCACCATCTATCCCAACCCTAAAAATATGGGGCAATTCAAACAAACAAACAAAAAAATCAGAGAGAAACAATTGTCCTAGGAGGGCAAGGTAGCCAGAGATTTTTTTGATCCAATTATTTTTCTCAGATATTTCATGTCATACAAAGAATGCTTCAAGTGACTATGATCTGTCAGAAGAAAGCTGACAAACTAGCAGAGTTTAATTTCACTGCATTTTCATCCATTTTATATGCCAGATAATCAGTAGGATATTGTGTGTGTGTGCGTGAGTGTGTGTGAGTGTGTGTGTGTGTGTGTGTGTGTGTGTGTGTGTGTGTGTGTGTGTTTTGGGCAATTTAAAATAAGATGTACTGATGTAGCGAGTTCTCATTAATTCCATGACTAACCTTCATGATCTTGTGCTTCTTAAATTAATGGCATCTCATACTTTCTGATTGCTCAGTAAGAGTTGACACTGAATGTGCCAGCCATTTACTTGTCTCTCAAAAGGGTTATTTCGGAGACACACAGCATAGCTGTTCTTGGAACAATAGAGCAATTACTGTGCTCGTATGGGAGGAGGCCATTTAGTTTCCTCATTGGGAAGATTCACAAAGTAAGCAATTCTGAGAACATTAGATCAGACTTTGGGAACCTCTTTCTCATGTAAAAATACGAGAGGAATCATCATATTCATCCCAGTGAATTCTTTTGCATGGAACAGGACTCGAAAACATCTATTTAATAAATTTAATGATTTTGCAAATCAGGTAAATAAATGTTGACTTCTCTTGAATTTATTTTTCAAATACATTATTTTTAAATCCCAATTTATTTAGAAAAATCTTTCCGATGGCATGTGTATTTTCCCATGTGTAAAGAAAGAACCCTGAATTTAAACTCTGTGCTTGAGCTGTCTTACCATTACATGGATAAACATGCCACCTTTTTTTTTTGTCTATTTTTAAGCCTTTCAAAATATATTTTGTGGTCAATTAACTTGTTGCTATAACCAACTAGAAAGAAACAATGGTGGAAGTTTTTCAACCTTAAAAAAGGCCACTTCTCTAGAAGGTAGATTGTATCTATTCTGGCTATTGGTCGCTCTGGGAAGGGTTTTTTTTTTTTTTTTTAATTTATGTGTGTGTGATTGTATATCAGAGGGCACTGTGTCTCTGTGGAGGACCAAAGGTGACTTTGGGAATCATCTCAGATTGCTTCTACCTCCTTCTTGCCTCACCTGAGGACATCTAAGGATTCACCTTCCAGAGCTCAAGACAGACCATTGCCTTTTCTGCCTGGTGTTTTGATGTGGGATCTGGGGATTTGAACTCAGGTCCTTCTGCTTGCAAGGCAGAAACTTAGCACCTGAGCCATTTCTCCAGCCCTCTCTGGGAAGTTTTAATAGCAAGTCATAAAAGGAATGTTGTTATGTACTTACAGGGACTGCATTTATGATTGGTTACCACACCATTGCTCGGAGGAGTTCATCTTTCCATAAATTGGCTTTAAATTCTAGCTACAACTAGGGCAAAAGAAAAAATGTTTTGATGAACTACTTTCAGGTAGATCACATTTTATGCCTTAGTTAAAATAGCCTAAGAATCCTTGTATGATGACTGACTTAAGAGAAAAACAGAAACAGGTCTGTAATCTAGCACCCTGTCCCATTGTTATAGGATGTCAGCTTCTCTAGCATCTGCGGAGATAGGAAGAGGGATACCTCCTGCCCTCACATTCATCCATTCTCTTCCTCACATCCTCCTTTCCCCATATTCATAGAAGTAGACTTGCTTGCTCATATACTCAATAAAACCTTTCTCACTTTGCATCAAATTGTTGTCCTGTGTTCCATAACTGTGTGCAATTGTAGTCCTTAGAGATAAGCAGAAAGAAGAAAATGAGAGACAGAAAGAGAAAGAAAGTAAAGAATAAATGACCATCTTTCTATGTTTACTCTAAGACTCACTAACACACTCGGAAGCCATGTCCTTGTTTCTGGGCTCACACCCCTGTCTTCCTTTACCGATTTTCATAAGGGGCAGAAGTCAGCACACATAGTCAAGTCTTTCCTTCCCCCCACTCAGCCACCACAGAGAATGGGCACCAGACCCCATCTCTCTCTTTTTTCTCTGAGACTGGAAGGAGTTGTCGCTCTGGCAAATCTAAGACTTTTCTCTCCGCTGTAAATCCTGTAGCTTACCATCTCTGTGGTGGCCTTAATCCACCAACCATCCCATCTCCTCTGTAGTAACTTTCAAGTTTACAGAAATGTTACAAGAATTGATTTTAGCCCATCACATTCTACAGTTGTTTATATCCCTCTTCCCTCTCCTCCCCTCCCCTCTTCTCTCCCCTCCCTTCTGTTCTCTCTTTTCCTCTCCCACAGATCCAACCATCTTGAGACATGTTCTATGCCTGAGTTTGGCATGGGTTCAGACACCCTTGCCCAGCTCCATCTCTAAGATCCAACAGACACCCCCTTTCAGTGGACAACTGCTTCTCTCCAGAACCCAAGACTGCTCTGACTCAAACCCTCCAGCTGCCCAACATCATGTGGGACGGGTGTTGGGATATCAACGGGATGCAGGGCACCATCCTCAAAAGCTAGATCAAGGGAGCCTGCCCCTGACACCCATGGCATGGAAGTCAGGCACCCGGACGCCTGTTTGCTCTGGGTGCACACAGGTGACATCACTGATGGGGCTCCACAGATAAGTGCTGAGACAATGTTGTGTGGCCCCTACTCTATCTGTTCTATACTGGACAATGACACAGATAGATTCTGTTCCCTGAAACGGTGGTGTTTTCCCAAGTGCTGTCCTGAATTCTAACCACAAATTTTGAACTGTGACTGGCAATGTAGAAGCCTTCCTTCTGTTCCTCCTTTTTCTCTCTCTCCATCCCTCCCTCCCTCCCTCCCCTTTGGGACCTAAACAAGGCTGGAATTTGGAATGACTCTTAATAAGGAGAAGCTGGAGTTCTGTGGGATGATGGGGTGCTGCAGGATGATGGGTTGGCATTTCCACAAGGGTCACACTTAAGGAGTTCACTAAAAAAATCTGGGTTCAGAAGCTATGTCAGAGAATATAAAACACGAACAGGCTATCTTATGTAACATCCGGTAGCCTCTTAAGTCTTTTTTTAAGTATAATTAAGTCTTTTTTAGTATGTAAGTTAATGACTAAAGGGAACAGAGGTAGTGATTGGAATTATGGCTGACAGTAAAGCCCTAGAACTTGTAGCCAGACCATCACATGCTCTCTCCAGTACTGCAATAAGTTTCTTCGGTCACTTTCAGTAATTGCAATATATATATTTCTGGCAGTATTCTCTGAATTTTAAGTGTTAGTTAAAATCGTCTCATAATTCCTTAACTGCTGTTTGCCGCCAACTCCTTGAAAGGCTTCGACGGTCCCAGTCCAGGGACTTCCCCTTCACGGGGTCCCTTCTAGCTCCGGGCACCCCTTCCATTCTGTCTTCGGGTTTAACTCCCATCCCTGCTTGGCTGCTTTTCTACCCCAGCCCTCTGCTCTGTCTCTCTCATCTCACGCTCTTCATGGGAGCCTTTGATCTTTGAATACCTCTGCCCTTTCTACTTACCTCCGCCGGGGAAAGAACTTAAGCTTCTTTCCTGCCTTAGAACCTTCAGGATTCGCAGGTCCCTTTCATCTCCTCTGGGGTGCCTCTCCCACCTCTGCTTTGATTCTCTCCCCTGCCTTGTGTTCTAGTGAAGACCTCCTTATTGAAACTTCACAAGCTGCTTGGCTAAGCATCGTGCGGAGGGGCTGCAGTACAGATGAACTGTGAGAGAGATGCTTAGCGTGTCATAAGCAGGTTCTGGATGGGCAAGGCCAGAGCAAAGATGTGACTAAGGGGCAAAGCTCGGTCTACCCATGCTCAGATAAAGGTTGTTTATAGTTAATTAACCTCTTACAGAATATAGTGCGTGCTGCAAGAAAATCACAGCGTCCTCCCACCCCCCATACCCCAATAAACCTGCATTACTATTACTTTGCCTATAAAATAAACATGCTCTGGCCCAGTTGCTGCTATTGCTGTGTCTCCACTGGGCCAGCAGCTGACCTGATCCCAGCTTTCTCTATGTGTCTTGTCTTCATTCTTGCATTGCCCAACAGAGCAGTGCTGTGAGGGTCATGGCAAAGAATAGTTGGAGTCCTCTAATTTCTACTGTTTTGGCGGAACGTGTATATGTGTGTGCGCGTGTATGTGTAAGAGAACACAAGTGGGTATGCCTGTGGAGGTCCAAGAATGACATTGGGAATCATCCTGGGTTGTTCTACCTCCTTACTGTTTTGTTCTGGAGTTTCCCAGGCTCCATCTTCCAGGGTCAGAATTACAGGACTCCACCATATCTGCCCAGCATTTTTGTACATGGCTATCTGGGGATTGCAACTCAGATCCTTTTGGCTGCTAGACAAAGGCTGAACCGTCTCCTCAGCCTGCTAGGAGCATTTCTATGGACATAGCTGCTGTTGTAGTTTCTTCCCCTGGAGGGACATGCACACAGGCCTGCGTCACCACTCAACATTCCTCTGCTTGCTTAGGCATGTGTCCAGGTGGGGACAGTCTAGAGAAGTCCCGTGGGGAGGCTGCAGGAACCCCTGCAGGCATCCTTTGATCTTTGATCTTTGCGACAAATTGCATTTTCTGCTATTTTCTCGTTGTCTTCCTTCTCTTCCAGTATTATTCTACTGTATTTACTTTGTGGAATATGGAGACAGAATCCAAGACTTCACTTGTATTGGGTAAACATTCCACCACCGAGTTGCACCACCAGACTTTGACCTTCCTTAAACTAGTTCTTTCTTAAGCCCCTTTTTGTCTGTTCCCCTTTACCCTGCAGTTGGCAATTTAATTGAGAGCGCTGCACATCCCAAGCATTGTATGTTCTAATGCTTAGCCACTCTAGAACCCAGCTGTTGTTCTCAAAGCAGCTCACTGATTTTTCCAGTGACTTCTGGCCCCTTGGAACTGAAAAATCATGGCTGAGCACAGGGTCTATCTATGCCCCTTTCCCCAGGAGCGGACACCGATGCCAGGACTCCTACCACTCTGCTGGTGGGTCCAAACTGACTGTGCCTCTGGTGACGCAATCTGAGCTGCCCAACGTTGAAAGATGCTGGGGTTTGCAGCGGAGGGGGCGCGTGGGGGAGAACAAATTGCGATGCCTTCTCTGCCGGCACACAGTGGTTGGTGGCAGGACTGGCTCTGCCGCTGATCGCCTAGCTGAGTCTTGGCACAGCGGGAGCCTGTGGTTCCGGTGGTGCCTGCCAAGCCCCTTGCTGGTCTTTGCTGCAGCGGTGTTGACATTTCTTCTTTGTGGACACCAGGACCAAAAAACGAGAAGGAAAATTTCCAGCAAATTCCATAGTGTTCTCTCTCAGGGCATAACGTCTGTCAGTTGCATATAAGTATTTTGCTATCTCTATGAAATTTTACTTTGATCAATCATAATTGTACGTATTCTTGGGAGTACTTCAGGATACGCTGATGTATGTTCATACTACGGGGTGATTACATTAATTAATATATACGTCACTTCACAAAATTGCCTTTATTTTCCTGTTTTTGAAAATGTTTTCAGTGCTGGGGATAAGCTCAGGGTCCCGGCATGCTGGCAAGCTGGCTGCTCTCGAGCCGAACGCTCAGCTTCCCCGGGACCATCCGCTCTTACTTCATTTTGCAACGGAATCCTAGGACTCATTCTTCCTGATAACTTACACCCTTCATTCACCATCTTTTCTATATTCACCTCTCTGGCTTGTGGCCAGCAGAAATCTCCTGTCTACTCCTATGAATTCAACTGTTTTGGATTCTGCATATTAGTAAGATCATACAGAATGCCCTCCGTGTTCATTCATGCTATCTCCTTATGTAGCTGTCTGGTGTCTGAATCTGTGTGTGCACGTGTGTGTGTGTGTGTGTGTGTGTGTATGTGTGTATGCATGTATCTCTGTGTGCATACATGTATGTGTATGCATGCATGTATGTGTATGTATATGTGTACATTTCTATATTTGCATGTGTGTGTGTGCATCTGTGTATGAGTGTCTTTGTATATGAATATGGTTGTGTGTATGAGTATGTCTGATTGTCTCTGTGTCTATGATTGTATATGTAATGTGTGTCTGCATGTGTCTATGTGTATGAGTGTATACATGTCTGCCTGTCTGTGTGTACCTGTGTCTGTCTATGTACTGTGTATGTAATTGTATGCATGTGTATATGTATATGTTTGAATGCATATATGTATCTCTGTGTGTATATATCTCTGTGTGAGTGTGTTTGCCTGTATATGTGTGTGACATTTTCTCTATTTACTGATAAACACGGCAGTGACCTCCACATCTTGACTCTTATGAATAATGCTTCAGTGAACATGTGTATGCAGCTGTCTCTTGAGTACACTGATTTCAATGTTTTTTTTTCAGTCAGGTAATACAACCTGCCCATTCGGACTTGCCACTCACCCATTCTGAGATTTTTGAACTGACAGGACCTAAGGACTGGAGATCACTGACCCCTCCCAAGCCATTCCAGGTAGGTGAGAAAGTAAGTCTCAAACCAAATGGTGACACAGAATTCTGAACTAAGCAGGTCTACAGAGTGTGAAGACAGCACTGTAGAGAGAAATTTCCCATCCCAGCATGCCTCATGCTAGTCCCAGGAGTGATCAAACAGAACCCAAACTAGACAGCGAAAGTACATTTTTGCCCACCTCACAAGCATTTCCTCACCTAGTTCCTTTGTGACATGAGCAAAGACCCGCTTCTCTTCAGCTGCTTTTCAGCATGTTAAGTTCTTGCATTTGGAATCCAGTTCCAGGAACTCCTAATACATTTCAAATCTTATAATTAAAAATGTCAGCCTCATGTTTCTGCGGGCAGCTGTGCTGGAGGAGGGAAGTGAAGCCCTGTGGAGTTGAGATGATTTCAACAGGAGTTTGTCCTGTTGGTTTTCAGTTTTGTTGACCGATCTTTCCTGGGTATTCCCCCTTCCTTTCTTTTGGAATGGGAATGTTTAATCTGTGCCATTATATGTTGGAAGTATGTAGCTTGTCTTTGGATTTTATAAGAGGCTTTGGACTTTTGAATTATGTTGGGACTACTGATGTAGTCTATGGGACTTTTAAAGTAGGACTGAGTATGATTGTATCATGAGATGGCAATGGACCTATGGGGGCCAAGGATGGAGACGTCGTGTTTGAATGTGAGTTGTCCCCCACAGGGTCATGTGTTTGAGTCCTTAGTTGTTGTTTGGGAAGGTTGCGGAACCTTTAGGAGATGGAATCTTGCTGGAGAAAGGCATGTCCCAGGAGGTGGGTCTTGAGGTTGGTTAGCCCTGCCCTGCATTTGCCTGTGCAGTTTGTAGCTAGCTCTCTCAGCCTCCACGATGAACATGACATAAGTCTCCTCCAGCTTCTGCCAGCCAGCCATGCCTTTTCTGCCATAAAGGACTGTATCTCCCTTCTGGAACTGTAAGCTGGATAAATCTTTTTTTCTCCCATTAAAAAAAAATAGCTTCATATGTCTGGTTTCTTGGGGCTAACTTTTGGAGAAGGGGATATGTCTTTTGAGATGGGGGCATCCTTTTTTGTCTAGGCTAGCCCTGAACTTCTGGATTCCATTGATTCTCCAACTTCTGCCTTCCAAGTAGCATTTCTCCCCCTCGTGTACATCATGAATTCTAGTCAGAAAAAACTGGACAGAAGAAAAGGGTATACCTTATCATTGAACAGCAGTTGGGTAAGAATGGTGGGAAATTTGTTTTGAAAGGGAATGTGAGGCTGGAGAAGTAGCTCACGGATTAAAGCTTTTGTCTCACAAGCAGAAGTACTGTGTTCAGATCTCCAGATCCCACATAAAAATGCCAGCTGAGGGGCTGGAGAGGTGGCTCAGGGGTTAAGCTTCTGCCTTGCAGGCGGAAGGTCCTGAGTTCGGATCCTAGATCCCATGTATAGTGGGGGCAGCCTGCGTTTCTGGTCCTGGTAGGGCGGAGCCTGTGGATCCTGGGGCAGAGTAAACAAGGAGGAGGTGGAGGCGTCCATGGTGGTTCCCAAATTCGTCTGTGGTTTTACACACACACACACACACACACACACACACGCTCACGTGCGCGCACGCACATATGTGCAAAATTGAATAAATAATAAATAAATAAAATGCCAGCTGAGAATGGTGGTGACCTGCAATGCTGGCCCTGGAAGTGGAGCATGGGAAAACCCAGAGCAAAAAGGTAAAGAGATAGAGCAATCCAGGGTGAGTTTCGATGTCACCCGTGGATAAGCACATACACACTCAAGTGCGCACGTGCATACACACACACACAATCACAGTCACACACACATGTACACACACATGTGCATGCAATCACACACACATGCAAAATCAACAAATAAAAATGTAAAAAGAACAGAAGAAAAGGAACCATGCATGAGTTGTACCAGAGTAGGCGAGTTAGTCTGGCAATTAGACGGTCAGCCTGGCAGAAATTAGAATGTGAGCGAACAAGTCATTTAATACCACCTGTCTTTTCTTCAATTGCCTCCCAGTTTTCACAAATTGCTCTGTAGGAAACGTCTTAGCAGAGAGCCAAGGCCATTAGCTAACGACTCAGCTCTGACTGAAGACAACTTAAAACGCCCCTAAGACTCCAATTGGTTTGCATCGGCCTCTCTAGACAACTGCTTAAGCATCCACATCTACTGGCTCCCTCCATCTTAACAGTACCAGCCCCTGATGACATCCCATTACCCAGGTGAGACTAAAAAGCTGGGGTGAAGGGATCCCTCAGATATTTGTGGTCGGGGGCTGCCACTAGAGACTTGTAGACAAGTCTGCAGAGTTGACTTGACACAAACTCCCACGGCTACTAGTTGCTGGCTCATGAGGTAAGCTTGTCCCAAGCACGGATGCATTAACATGTCTGGTCTTTACATTTCCTTCCATCATCTGAGCTGCCCATCTCAGTGGGGTGGGGTGGGGGTGGGAGTGGACAGTGGAGGCTTCCTTCTCCACTTCCTGAGACTGCCACATTTAACGGATGATCTTTGCTTCTGATCAAGATGGCCACCATAACTCATTCAACATCCCTACTTCCTCCTTTTTACAGGTGGATGGTTTCCCTCACTGGCCGGCATGAGGTCATTGCAGGCCCCACACCCATGTTTTGGACTTGCATAGTGATTTCCTTCCATCTTTTCCTCTCTGTATGGTCCAGCCCTTGCCACATGCAGAGCTGTATCCTAGATACAGCTATCCAGTTCGGAATTTACCCCTGTATATCACATTGCTTACCTAACTCAGGTGGATGGAATGACGTAAACCCCACTCCCACATGTGCTACACTATGGTCAAACTCAGGTGGTCCAACTCTGATGTCATCATATTGCTTGGCTCTCTGTCTTTTCTCTGTCTCCTCTCTCCAGGTC
This sequence comes from Typhlomys cinereus, assembly GCA_023101885.1. Lineage (NCBI taxonomy): Eukaryota > Metazoa > Chordata > Mammalia > Rodentia > Platacanthomyidae > Typhlomys > Typhlomys cinereus. The sequence continues at coordinate 2,611,643 of JALPQD010000105.1, read as the reverse complement.
AACAGAACATGGAATCAGTCTATGAGAACCAGCTCCTCCCCCTCAACCTGCCACAGAAAATACATCTCTAAATACAAGTATTTCAAGCCTTCTCCTCCTTTCCATACTCTATAGTCTGAAAACAGATGCTGTCTGCTGGTGAATATCATATTAGATCTTACCAACGTCACCAGCCTTTAGCATTTTTCCCTCTTTGTTTTGCACAAAGCCAGTGGAAAGATCCTATCTAAAACATTAAATGAACAGTGCTGTTCCTTATCTTAAAACATCCCACAACTATCCATGCCCTGAAGAGCACATCCCAGGATACCAGACACTCTTTATAACATGCTGCACCATGAAATATTTGGCCTGGTTTCCCTTGACCACAATTCCATTTTCTGCATTTTATACTCTAAAAGCACTAAGATATCCTTCTGCTTTTAGCATAGCTTTTAGTCATAGTTACATAGAGGTGTTAACTTGAGGGTTAAAGGTTTAAGCTCTGGACACATTCATAAAGAATAAGTAGTAGAATTAGGCCCAGCAAGCCTGCAGGAGGGGGCTAGGTGGGTTTAGGTCCTGGGGAGGTGAATAAAATGGAGGAAGCTGGTTAAGGAGGTTGGCATCCTTCTATATACTTGACTGGACATGCTCTTCTGGCCAAGTGAGGATTGTCCCTCTCAGCAGGCCTGTGTATAGGGTAAGATCAGTTCCCTTGACCCCTGGTATTGGTGTGGGCTCTTCTGCCAATGTGGACAAGGAACTGTAACCAGACAATCGTAAGTCAAAATAAAATCCCTTGCTTCCTTAAGTCATTTGGTCATGAGTTTATCGGCAACAATTCAGTAGCTACTATACACATATGCCATTTTCGTTGCTTCTTTGCTATCCCTCTACCTGCATGCCTGTGTATGTCTCCTCGTTGGGCTTGGTATTACAAGGCTTATCATTCTCCATCTCCCACTAGGCTTTAAGTTCCTTGATGTCCAACTCTAACACCTGGCTACATATTGAGTTCAAGGCCAGCCTGTTTTATATCATGAGACTCCCATCTCAAAACAAAGCAAAGCAAAACAAGTCTTTGTCTTTACCCCTGGGTGTCCTATGCCAAGCTTGGTGCCTGGACAAGCCAGTGTCACATACTAATTGTTGAGTGACCACTGAGCCTTCGAGCACTTGGTTCTGCACTTCCTTTAATAAATCAAAGTGGAGGAAAAGGGAAACCATTTGTTATTGTTGCACCTCGTTGTCAATGTAGTGGTCGTAAGAGAAGGACGACCGTGTTAGGAGGGGCCACAAAACACTCTAAGGTGGGCCTAGGATTTAATTGGGAACTACATGATAGTAAGAGGTCTGTTATTCATATATCTATAAATAGATAGATAGGTAGATAGAAAGATAGATAGGCTACAGTTCACCTGCATGGTTGCTGATAAAATCATGACAGAACAGCTTAAGGGAACAAGGAGTGTTTTTCCTCTCTTACAGTTCCTGGTTATAGTCACTTGTCCAGCTGGACAGGAGAGCATATATTGTCACCAAAGGGCTGAGGAAATTGGTTTCACCATATCCGTATAAGAGCTGAGAGGAACAGTTCTCACTTGTCAAATCAGTAAGTCTGGCTACGTATACAGGAGATTACTCTCTTTCTCAAACAATTTCCTTCATTTTATTCACTTGTCCAGGGCCTAGTCCCACCCACCATGGAGTGGGCCTTTCCCATTAGCTAGACAATCTCCTTCAGGTTTGCTCTGAGCTTAACTACTAATTCTCTGCAAATGTGGCCAGAGCTCATACTCTCAACTGTCAAGTTGACACCTGTATCTCTCTCTATATACTGTCATGGTATATATATGCAGTGAAAACATACTTAGAAAAGACAAGTTCATTTTCTCATTCCAGAAAAGAGCATTGCACTGGTAGAGTTCAAATTTCTTCTTTAGAGGTGGCACTTTGAAGGAGGAATCAGTCTGAGGGGAGAGAAGAATGGAGGACAAACTCCCATGGGGAATTGATGTCCTCCCCGTTCTTTGCATTGGCAAAATCAAGAGCAAGTCATAGTAGGCCAAGTCCTGTGTGAGCCCTCTTTGCTTCCTGTGGTGGTACACAGGGCTCCATTTGGACCCATGACACAGTCATTAGTCCCTCAAAACACAAACCAGGGTGTCTGAAGATGTGCTCATGTGCTGTCTAGAACAGTCTAATAGTGTGCACCCTGAGGCAAGCAGCTCCTTTGGCTTTTTTTTTTCTTTTTCTTTTTTGTCAAAGAGGTAAGCTAAAAAATACACAAGTCACTGGAGAAAAATATTATGGCTTTGAAGGTAATGAATGAAACTTGCTTTGCAAATGAAAAGAACCTGTGTTTAAATTCCCAACGCGCAGGTAAAAGCGAGGCCCCGCATGGCTTTTCTCCGCAGGCAGATCCCAGGAGCTCACCAGCCAGCTAACCTGGGTGGAACAGAGCTTAGAGTTTATGGAGAGACCTGTTTTCAAGAAGCAGGTCTTGGCGCTGAACAATATCAAGGCTGATAGACCAGTGAAGCATCTGACAAATCAGAGAAGGTCTGGAGCGATACATTGATATCACGTGTAATTAGCATAACATTATTAATATCAACACAATGTTGTTAATATTAATGAGCAGCATGAGGATGCTAACATAATATTGACATTAATAAATATCAATGTTACTGCTTGTGAGCTTCAATGTTGTCCAAGGACTGGCCCGCAGAACTGGCCTCCATCCCATTCAGTAAAACACTCAACAAGGGGGATTTGTTTGGCAGCCTGGTTTCCGGGAAGGAAACCCAGGGAGACCCCTGCTTCCATTCACTCCTCTGATTTGCATTCATGTGTGCAGCTGAGCTAGAGAGAGAACACATGCCTGTCATCAATCTATAGGTACAGGGAACTTGGCTATCTTAGTAAGGGCCTTTTTAGACATGATTGTCACCTATTTTTTTTTAACAGAATATCAGAGTTTCCTTTGAGAATTACACTTGGGTAATAGATTTTTTTTTCCATTTTTTCTTATTTGTTTTTGCCCTGTCTGCTGGGGTTGTAAAATCAAAATCAAGTGCTACAGAGGGACACAACACAAAGTCACTTGGCCGACTTGGCAGCTGTCGCCTGGAGCTAGTCGCCTTCAAGGGAACATGGTATTTTCCCATCTCACGAGGAGAAACAAAACGCAGTGTAAACAGGTTTGGTGGCAAGATGATATCAGACAAAATGGCTTAAAAAGGGAAATATTTTTTATTTCTTTTTTTTTTAGGATTGTCCTCACAATAATGAGATCGTTTATGAAGCAGATGGAAAATGAAAGAAGAAATTAAGTATCTATGGTTATTTGAAGAACAAAAAACTAGTTGCTATTGTGAAGGCTAGAAAAAAATTTGGCAATATACAGTTATCTTAGGTCCAAAATATCCTAACAAAAGTGTAAATACATTTAGCTTTCATTTCAGAAAGGCTAGAGGTACAGAAGTTTGAACATATGAAAGAGTTTGCCAGAAACATGTGTTGAGGTCCCAAAGCCTCTCTTACTGCTCCTGTGTGTTCTTCAGACTTGAGTTTCTGAGGCAGTTGCTGGTGACCTGAGTGTCTAGACATGGACTTTACTGAGTCAAGGCCTCATTTCAGAGAGTTTGCCTTTTCTTGCTATTTTCTTAATATAAACTAATACATTTATATGAAAATTTACAGCATGCAGGAAACTTTAACTATGCACAAAAGCGAAAAGATATTTAAAGTAAATACTGAAGATACGCCAAGACTACCATGAACACTTTTCTATAGTCACGGTATCCTATGCCTACACATCCCTCCAAGCCCCGAAATGCTGACATTCCCATAGAAAGCTACGACATGACTTTCTGGGCCAATCTCACCCTTTGTCCCTAAAAGTCAAAGTTAGTGATGATTTAAACACAAAGATTTAAGCATCACTTCATGAATTCCTGAATGTTTACATCATTTAGAAGTAGCTTGGGATGTATTTAACCATTCTAAATTTTATTTTAATATTCACTTAATTTCGAGACAAGGTCTCATATAGCCACAAACGTTCTATACAGCTGAGGATGACCTTAAACCACATATGTGTCAGGGCTCTCGAGAGAAAAAAAAGAGGTGATAAAATGATACCTTTTATGTAGTCGGACGATGGCTGGTGGTGGTGGTAGCTCAGTCCAGAGGCCGGACACCTCAGAAGTCCCCGTCTGATGCCAAAGGTTTGGATTCCCAGGGAGAGGCTGGTCCTCAGTCCACACTGGAAGGCCAAAGAAGCTGGGTTTTAATGTCAGCGAAGCAGGGAGACGAATTGCCAGCACTTCGCGAGCGGATGCAGGTATAATCAAACAGACAATAAGCCAAACTTTTCTTTCCCAGACTTCTTTAACCTGGGCTGCCACTGGAAGGTGTTGTTCACATTTAGAGTGGATCCTCCCACATCAAATAACTCAATCCAGGGAATCCCTGTCGGTGCGTCCAAGGGTTGGTTGTCAGGCAACTCCAGATCCAATCAGGTGGACAACACCAAGTAAGCCTCACAAATTCTCCTCCTCCTGCTCTTGCCTCGCAAATGCAGGGATTACAGGTGTGCTACACCACGTCTGGACTGGCCCTTTCACCATTTCAGGTAAGCCACCAGGTGTATAGCCAGCTGTCTGGGCATCTGCAGCAGACACTTCATCCCACAAGGAATCGCCAGTCTCTAAACAGAACATTCTCCTGGGAGAAAGAGTCCATGGGAGGACTTGGGTGGGTGGTTGTAAAATGGATGAAAGGAACTAAGGCCAGAACAGAGACGAAAAACACTCTTGTTATCTGCGGCAATCAGGGAAATTGAATTATTAATGGCGTGTTGCAGGTGCAGCCTGGGAGCACGCACGCCTTCCTAACTAATCATCCATGAGCTTTATTTTCTGGAAAATTTGGTAGATTGCGTAATTGGGTCTGTGTGTTGTAGCTCCACTTTCTTCATTAAAGACATTTAAATTCTCACAGTAACAAAGTACTTGTGGTAGCTTAATAATATGCTTCTTTTTGGTCCACTAATAATTCACATTCATCTTTCCAAATGTTATCCTTATTATTTATTAAATGTGGAGGTAAAAATAAATAGAAGAACATTTAAATCCTAGTTATAAATCACTTTTGAAATCCCTGCTTTAAAATGCTGACCCTGGGGGGGCAGTGACCGGCAGATGGTTATTGTGAACCAAGTCAATTCCAAATCTACTAAGGATTCTAGGTCTGCAGCATGTGAAGCTTTCAGAGCAGTTTGAGAATGAGCTAGAAGAGATCGGAACAGAGGTCATAGGCAGAGAACTCCCTGCCTTTTATACACAGAGCCCAGGACTATGCTCTCCAGCAATAAAAAACTAACAAAGCAAAAAGTTCAGACACGAGGAGTCTGTAGAGGCCACCCAGCATGCGGTCAATGTCTGTCCCATGTATTACTTACCATTACCTAGTGGTGTAAAAAACTCAGATACCCATTGCCAAGCATGGGAGAAATTTAGAAGTATGTGGTAGGGGGTATAGACAAGCTGAAGTCTTGGGTAAGATCCCCTAGAGACTTGTGCTGGATAAATAAAGCAGCTTTCTAGAAGGACTCCTCAGGTGTCCTGCTTAGACCTCTGATCTTCCAGCAACAAGACCATCGGAATCAATTGTTATGGTTTGGATGTGAACCCCTGACCCCTCCCGACCCCCGATCTTTAGCTGTTAATGTTTGAGAAGACTGTGGCACTTCTGAGAGGTGGAGTCTTGCTGGAGGAAAGCACATTGAGACTTGCTGACCTGGCCTTGCTTCCTCTCAGGTTGTTCTTGCCCTCGGTCTTTCTCATCATGGGTGTGAGGACTTGAACCCAACCCCTGCTTCTGCCCCCAGCTATGAATTCTGCTCTGTGATTCCCATCATAACGGTCTCTATTTCCCCTCCTGAACTATAAACCAAATAAGTCTTCTTTTCTCCCTTAAGTCGTGTGTGAGTGTTGTCTCACTGCAAAGACAAAAATCCTGGATGGTGCCATATGGTCACAGAGACTCAATTTCCATGCTGATCTTGGCTTCTGGTTGACGTTTACGATAGGATGCCAAGGGATACGTGCACTTCAAATGGTTACTACAGTGAAACCAACCTATCACCTCACATAATTAGCAAAATAGCTAAAAATCAATTTGCTCCACAAAAGAGCCTAAAGTTTCCTAGCTATGGTCCCCATGTTGAACATTTGTACTCTATCTAGACTGTTTGTCCTCCATATCTGCTGCTTCCTGTTTTTCCATCTGTGTATGTTTTCCTAGTCTCTTCCCAGCTCCCAGAGCTACTGTTTCAGTGTGTGTGAGTGCGTGTGATAGCAGATGTGTTGTTACGGGGTCCGGTAGTCCATCCAATGAGGCACAGACAAAGAGCTTGACTATAAGGGATGCTTATTGAAAATGGGTTAAACAGAGCTGAGGCCTTAGGTCCCCACCTCCAAGTTTAGGACCTTAGAAATGGAGCCCCGAGTAAAGGCAGGGTGCAGCTCTTATAGTGGTCTCTGGTGGGGTATGTGCCTTTGGACTAGTGACTCCAGTTGTTAGGTTCCGATAAGGCTGGGTGCACCCCTCTTGGGCTGTTTTGATTTTGTCCAGAAACCATAGACTTACCTGTCAGTTGCAGTTGCAGCCAGAGGTTCAGACTGGGAGGAGGGGAAGACCTTGGGAGTTGCCATGTGGTCACGTTGACTCAAGTCTATTATTCATCCTAAGACCAGGTGACCAGCAAGATTGTAAGAGTTTTGGCTATTCCTACGCATCAGCAGTTTACAGAAGCCAAGATCGCAGTAAGTTCTAAGTTTAAAATTTTTCCACAGCATTTTTTTTAGCATACTGTACATTACAGCACACAAAGACCACCACAGCATATCTGAATGAGGTATTTTTCTGCGTACATGTTATATATACATGTATATACATTATGTGTGTATATGTGTTGTGTGCATATGGAGTTACTCAATTGTTCTCCACCTTATTTTATGGGCAAATTTGGAGCTTACCGATTCAGCAAGAGTCACTGGCCAGAGAGCTCCAGGGAACCTCATGCTTTTAATTACCCACGTGCACCACCACAGCTGGGTTGTCTTTTACTTTTCTTCTTCAGTTCCTGGTTTAGTCCTGCAGAGCCACCTGGTTCTGTGGCAAATGACAGCATCATGTTATAAAAGCCTGATAACATTATTTTCTCTCTCTCTCCTTCCTCTCCTCCCCGCAGAACATTTAATTTATCCACTCGTCCTTGGATGAGCTCTTGGGCTTTTTCCACATCTTGACTGCTGTGAATTCTGCTTCGTTGGATTTTAACCCCTCTTCTCTAAACCCTTCTTCTCTAAACTAAGCCCCTCTTCTCTAAACCCCTCTTCAGATGGTCTGACTTAAAACCCCCCAATAATGGTTTTGTAGGCTCCGGAGCGCTTACTTGCCGGTGGCTGGTGGTAGGAATGTGGTGAGTTCTTTCTGAGCTCTTTCTCGAGTCCTGGGGTACTGCTGAGTGAACACCAGAATCTTTTTCATGCGACAGTCTGCGTTTCTCTAGGGCCCACACCTAGAACCAGGAGCAAAATGTTGGCCAAGCCAGCGTTACTCGTGCTTGAGTGTACCCCAGAAACCGCCTGACTTCATGATAAGAAGCAGAAATTCTGCCCTGGGACCCCAGACTGCCTTTCTAATGGCTCCCTGCTGGATGCTAGTCCAAACCCACATGGGGCAGCAAGGTCTGAGAAGGACGGAGCGAGGTGTTCCCGAGGCGAGTCCTGCCCTGCAGGGACAGTGTCACAGCTGGAGCAGCAGCCGCTGGAGCAGCTACAGGGCGACCTGCAATCAGCGCCTTTCTTCACGCCCTGGAACGTTTGTTGTTCCTTCCTAGGCAAAATGACTCAGTCCTGAAAGCCTCCTGCTTTCTTGACGCTCAAAGCACATAATCACCAGCCAGGCTGCAGACAATCCTAGCAAAGGGGGAAAATTAGAGGAAAAAGCGTTCAGACACCCACACAGTTACCTGACATCTAGAGTTAAGAGGGAACCTCTTTGAGGGACAAATAGAATGTGTCTTTGCCGCTGCTCTTTCTGAAATGAATACCAAGTTTTAATTAGATGAATATTAAAGATATGAGTGAGGATTAGATCCAGGCTAGGAAAAAAAAAGATTAAAGTGAAAAAATTTACATATGTTGCTAATATCTTAGGAAACATTTCTTTCTTGTGTGTGTGTGTGTGTGTGTGTGTGCGTGTGTGTGCATGCATGTGTGTGTACATACTCATGTAGGTGTGTGTGCATTTGTGTGCAGGGTGGACACATGGGCGTGGATGTGCATGTGAGTATAGAGGTCAGAGGTTGATGGTGGGCGACCGACTCGATGCTTTACATCTTCTGAGATAGGGTGTCATAGATCATGTTGTTGACTTGACAACGGAAGGCTTGACCTCTGGGCACATCTGTAAAGGATTAGGAGTTACGTTTAGCGCTGAGCAAGCCTGCAGGAGATTGTCCAATGGACAGGGAGGGCCCAGTGCGTGCTGGGTGGGACTAGTGTCTGGGCAGGCGAGTAAGATGGCGGGGGCTGGTCAAGGACGCTGGAGTCCTTCTATGTGCTCACACAGACATGCTGTTCTGGGGGGATGAGGATTAGCCCTTTGTTGTGGTCCTACGGACATGGCGTGGCCAGTTCCTCAGCTCCTGTGTTGGCATGAGTTCTCCTGACAGGCTGGATAAGGAACCGTAACCAAGAGTTTTAAGGCAAAATGAAACCCCCTGTTCTCATAAGCCGTTTGGTCATGGATTCATCAGCCGCGATGCAGGCACAGAGTGTGCAGGCAAACTGTGACTCAGGGTCTCTCACGGAACCTAGAACTCATCAGTGCGTCTAGGCCGGCGGCCAGTGAAACCAGGGACTTGCTTGTCTCCCGCTCGCCCAGCCCCGTTGCTGGGGCTGTGCCCAACTCTTGGCAGGCGCTAGGAATTCAAACTCAGATTCTTATGGTGGCATGGTAGGCACTTTATTGTTTTAGCCTCTCCCTAGCCAGGAAAACATATTTCTATATCTCTGTCTAACTTGAACCACCTTCCCACTCAAAATACACTGAGTTTTATGTAGAGCGCACTTTTAGGTTGGCTATTTTTACAAAAGTGTTTTCCTGTTGAGATATGCTTTTCTTCTCTCTTTGTGTATGTGTGTGTGTGTGTGTGTGTGTGTGTATTTGCAAATGCACATGAGAGTTTGTGTGTGTTTGTACCTGTGTGCTTGTGTGCCTGTGTGTGTGTGGGCGTGTGTGCGTTGTGTGTCCTTATGCTATCACAAAGAGGCCACTCTCTGCTTTTTCTTCATTCAGGGTCTCATCCTGAACCTGGGACTCCCATCGTAGTGCGACTGGGTGTCAGCACGTCCCAGACAGCTTCTGTCTCTAACACCACAGAGTCTGGGATTTATAGGAGGTTGAGGGGTGCTCAACTTGTTAAGTGGGTCCTCAGATCCAAATTCCAGTCCCCATGACTGTGAGCAAGTACTTTTAACTGCTGAGCCATCTCTCTACCCACCATTGGTACATGCTAATTAAAAAAACTTTAAATACTTACATAGTTTCTTGGTATTAGTGCAAGAGATCTATATTCCTTAAAAATTTGATAGCATGCCTTTAAAGGTTGCATCATTAATATGTATGTATTATATTAACCATAAACATTCAACCAACATAAAAAATTATAAATATGAAGCAAGATATCATTACCAGTTTTAACTCTCAGAAGTGCCCTCTCAAACATTAGTGAATAGTATTCACTGTGCTACACACACACACACACACACACACACACACACACACACACGTACCATTAAAATAGCTAAATAAAAGAAGCCATTTTTCTAAAACTGAGATTTTTGCCATACAATCTAGCTTACGTGCAAAAGGGACTATGTTATCTATGCATACTCCATTAAACGAAATGTTTTGAATTGGATTCAAAGCAAACAAAACAAAGGGAAACAAACCGAAGTCCAAATGTAAAGTTGTTTCTACACTGTAGAAAAAATACTCCTTCTTGAACCCATCTGGAACTTCCTCTGGAAATGTTAACACGTTGCATATTATTTCTGCCTCAGCATTATGTCCTGTAAAGTGGGGTTAAAAGCACGCAGGAGGGCTGGCTGTATGGCTCAACTGGGAAGGAGCTTGCAGCCAAGCCTGATGGCCAGAGTTGGATCATGGAATCCACACAGTGGACCGAGACAAGACTCCCACAAGTTGTCCTCAGATCCCCACCCATGTGCTACATGGTACAAAGCCTCTTTCTCTCTCTCTCCTTCTCTCTGTTTCTTCCTCTCTGTCTCTCTCACACACCTCCACTCCCATCCCTACCCCCACCAAAATGTAAAAATAAAATGATTAAGACTTGAGACATGAGGATTAGTAAGAGATAATAAAAACTTAGAAAAGTACCTGGAACATAGTGACTCAGAGGTGTGAGCTAATTTTACTTTAGCCCAATTACAAAGACTTACTTTAAGCAAGCTAGTTATGAAGAGTCACAGGTGAAAGCTGAATTTTGGGTCAAGTCCACCTTTGATATCTTAGGTAGTTTCTTATTCTTGCTGTAAAGAGGGAGAAATGTACCACACACCCCTCCCCCACCTCCTTGCAAGGTGCATCTCTCTATTCTATTATTTTGATGTAGCAAAAAACCATGACATCCACACCCTGCTCTGCACCCATCTTTCCTATAGCAGTTTTGTTTTACCCGGCACTCGGCAATCATTATTTTTGTCCCCTGTCTCATCAGCTGAGAACTTGATTCGGCTGCATGGATTTTACTTTGGACTTGACTCAGCAAAGACTCATGGATGTTCTTTACCATGATTGCTTATGATTGAGAATTTCTGTCTTGCAGTTAAAACAAAAAACAATGATATGATACATTCCCTCAGGGTTTTTTTTTTTAACATTTTCATATCTTACATCATTTTAATGTTTCCAGAACTCTGCATCTAGCCTGGACTTCTATAGTTAGCCAAACTATAAGTCAAGTTCGATAAGATGGAGGTATTTCCTATAGTGAGTTCTCAAAACATTGACCTTGGCCATCTTTTGATAAGAAGCACATAGGAAAAAGCAACACTAGAATCTAGTAATAGCATTCTGCTTCTTTGTAAGTGACTTGTGTTTCTCTGTATAATTAAACGTCTCCTTTCTCTAATTATATTTAACAGCCACTTTTTTGCATATGTGGATGTTTTGTATGTGGGTGTGTGTATAGGTATGTGTTGGTGTGTAAGTATGTGTGTGTATGCAAGAGGGCACTTGAGTGTGGGTGCCTACAGAGGTCCAAGGGTGACATTGGGAATCACCCTGGATTGCTCTTCCTCTTCATTGCTTTGGTCTGGGGGTTTCCCAGGCTCTGTCTTTCAACGCCTGAAATCTGCCCAGCATTTTTACATGGGATCTGGGGATTCCAACTCAGGTCCTTTTGCTTTTGAGGCAAAGACCTTAACTTCTGAGTTAGCTCCATCAGTAATATTTTTATGGCATATCTTCATATAGGCATTTTATTAAAATAAACCCACAGGACATAAAATGCCTACATATTCTGCAGACTGAATGTTGCCTCTATCTAGGGAATTTTCTTCTCTTATGTCCTTTGAAAACTGCAGACCAGTGAGCTTCAAGACCGCCCGCAGGTTCAGTGAATCTCTTGAAGGGTTCAGAGAAGCTACTGAAGCTGCAGTGCTGACATTTTTGATTATTTTTTTTACTATTTTCTTTATGAGAGAGAGAAACAGAAAGGTGGGGGAAGCATTCTTACCTAGGTGTGAAGGTCAGAGGACAACTTTTGGAAGTGGATTCTCTCCGTCTACCACATGGGTCCTCAGTTCAAATCCAGGTTGTCATTTTTGTTCCTAGGTGCCTTTGCCTACCTGCTGAGCAATCTCAGCTACCCACATGCTCAGTTCTTCTGGCAAAAGGTTACAGACTACAGTCAGCGAAGGGAGGAAGCACAGGGACAGCCTCCTCGGCAGCCGTGTTGGGCATCCTGCTGGCATCTCCCTGGGGATTTGGGGCACCTTGCATGGGGCACTGTCCAGCAGAGAGGGCACCAGAGGCTTTACTGAGGTTTCCACACAGGCACAACTGAATGCCTGCCTGTATGATGACTTTATCTCCAGTCCCTCTAGAGGTCAAGCTGATTGACAGCTCTAGCCCTTCATTCCCAACATCTGTCACATTCAACAGGCTATGCAGCGAAGCCCTGGGCTCCAGCAGACACACTTTTACCAGGCAGAATGTTCTAGGGCTTTGATATATCTCCCAGGAAGCTTAATCCTTTGCTGCATGATGGGAAAATGCATCTCTCGCAGAGATTTTATACATATGAAAACAGACTCCATGATATTAATAAAATAGGTATCCATGTAGCCAATGTCCACCACCCAAACTAAGAAACAGAGTGCTTTTCTGAAACTGTTCTCACTGGTACCATCAGAATGCCTACTTTTGAGTTTTTTCTTAAAAAACAAAAACTAAAAACATGGTTATTTTGGACTGGAGAGATGGCGCAGGGGTTCAGACTCTGCCTCACAAGCAGAAGGTTCTGAGTTCGATCCCAGGTCCCACAAACAAACAAACAAACAAAAACACATCAGGTGGAAAAAGTCTTGCAAGGCCTACACTCCCAGGCCTGGTGGGCTGAGCCTGGGAAATTCCAGAACAAAGTTAAAAGGAGGTAGAAGCAATCCAGGATGATTCCCGAAGTCACCCTTGATCCTCCATAGGGACATAAGGTGCCCTCTGACACACACACACACACACAGGCAAAATAAATAAATTATGAAAAACATTTATTTTATTTATTTGAGAGACAGAGAGTGATAATGCCCCCATGGGCTTATGGGGATCAAACCCAAGTCTCCACATGGGCAAACGGGCTCCTTACCTGCTGAACCATCTCTCTGCCCTCCCACCTGCTCTGACTTTTGTGTTAGCTTTTCCTTATTTCATCAATTACCTCACACCCATGTGTGAAGTCTCAGTGTCTCTTGCCTTCTCTTTTCCTCTCCTATTTATGCGCTCTGAGTTTTGGCTCTCCCAGTAGCAAGTACAAAGCCAGTCATATGCTAAGAGCTCTGCTTGTGTAGCAGAGACCCGGAATGCTTTGCTTGTCCTGCTGCTGCTGCTGCTGCTGCTGCTTAATTCCAGGAATCCTTGCAGGGAGGTGAGACCACGTTGCCAGTTCTCATCAATGTGTTAAAAATGAAGGAGATGCATATGACTTGTGTGAGGAAACTTCCAGATCCAGTGCTCGTAGGGCTGGAGAGACAGTCCTGTGGCTGCTTGCTGTCCAAGCAGGAGAACCTGAGTTGCATCTCCCTATAAAGCTCTGTACAAAGCACAGTGTGAAGTCGAAGATCACCAACCACAAGACATAGAAACCTCTCTTCCCCTAAATCCCTGTGGCCAGAAGCCACCTTGAATGTCTGTGTTCTGCTCACCTTCTGCATCCTGGGGGCTCGACCTCGCGCTGGGAACCTTGTGGCTGTTCCTTCCAGGCTGCTCAGGCTGCCTCAGCGAGCAGAGCACACTTGCATTCCAATGGTAGTGGTAGTTTTGTATGCCGTGGCGGAAGTGGAGGTAGGTGGGTCCCTGGCACACCTGCCTAACTGGGCAGCCTCAGATGCCCGTGAGACATGCTGTCTCAAGAAAAGGGTGAAGACTGCTGAGGGAGGACGCTTGAGGTTGATTTTTCCACATGCCTGTGTCCATCTCTCTCTCTCTCTCTCTCTCTCTCTCTCTCTCACACACACACACACACATGTGTGCACATTCAAGATGCAGTTATAATTAGAAGCTTGCCAGCCTGGGCGTCTCAGTGACAGTGTGGAACATTCTGCATCCTCAGCCACGGGCTGTACGGCATGAGAGAAATAGGTACCTACCTGTGGCTGGTCTGGCAGTCAGTTAGTCACGGGGACTTACTCTGAGCTGCAGATGGGGGCGATAAGCTGCCATTGGAATGCAAGTGTGCTCTGCTCGCTGAGGCAGCCTGAGCAGCCTGGAGGGACAGCCACAAGGTTCCCAGCGCGAGGTCGAGCCCCCAGGATGCAGAAGGTGAGCAGAACACAGACATTCAAGGTGGCTTCTGGCCGCAGGGATTTAGGGGAAGATAGGTTTCTATGTCCTGTGGTTGGTGATCTTCGACTTCACACTGTGCTTTGTACAGAGCGTCATTCTGAAATCCCCCTCTCCCGTGGGGATTCTCGTCCTCTCTTTCCTGCAATGAAGGGACTTCGTTCTCCTTTCCTGAACCCATACCTTTCTTTTTCTTTGTCTACACAGTTGCTCCACAGAGCACGTCCTCCGTGGGCTTCTTTTTATATACTCTGCATATATGTAGGTGTTGGTGTGTACATACATATAGGTGTGTGTGTGTACAAAAGAGCACAGCGTGTGCCTGTGGTGGCCCGTGGATGTGTTTAGGAATCATCCTGTATTATTTCTGCCTCCTTATTGCTTTGCTCTGGGGTTTCCCAGGCTCTGCCTTCCAGGGCCGGAAGTACAGGCCACTGCCACTTCCGCCCAGCATTTTTACCGGGATCTGGAGTGTGAACTCAGGTCCTTTTGCTGTGAGGCAGAGGCTTTAACCCCTGAGCTGTCTCTACAGCCCCCCACCCCAGCTTCTTATCAAAGAGCAGCCAAGGTCCATGCTTGAGAACTCACTGCTAGAAATACCTTCATCTTACTGAACTTGCCTTAGAGTCAGTCAGTTCTTGTTCCTTGGGAAGAATTCTAATACGTAAAATGTGGAGATTCTCAGATTCTTTCATGGCGAGTGTATGTGTGTTGAAACAGGTGTACTTCAGTCGATTTGCTTCTCACTTAGGTGGTGAATTTCAACCCCACTTTCCTTGGTTCTGTCTGGCATAACATCATTGTTAGAATGTGATTATAATGGGGTGCTACAATGAAGAGCCCTAATTTGTTTGCATGTTTATTTGTGTGTGTGCGTGTAAGCCAATGAACAATGGACAATGTGTAGGAATCAGTTCGCTTCTTTTACTGTAGACTCTGAGGATCGAACTCCGGTCATGAGACTTAGAGACGAGCATCTTTGCCAACTGAGTCATCTTGATGACCTGCTACATTTGACCATTCTTTGTTGTTATACTATTTGTCACTTTGTGCCTTGAGCAAGATTTGGAGCAAATTGGTGATGAATGTCATTTGTCTAGGTCTTATATTTATTATCTTTTCTTTTTCTAATTGCATTTCCTGTTTGCTCATTTCCTCGGTATTTATTATTATTATCTCAAAGGCATTTCTCTTTGCCACTAATTTAATTTTCAGCAATAGTAATTTATTTGTGAAGGTTTTAAACTTATCTATTGTCGGGGTGAGGGTGCACATTTTGAATTCCCAGTTTGCTTCTTTGGCTGGAAAGAATTTTCCTGTATAATCTTATTGTTTTAGATCTTAGTCCTTTATTATTTTTGCAGTTACTCTGCGTGTGGCTGATCAAATCATGATGAATCGGCTTAAGGGGACAAAGGGTTTATTCTCTTACAATTGTCCAGTTGCAGTTTTCAGTCCAGCTTAGTGAACCCTCCCTCGTCGAGTTGACACCTGTGCCTAATTATGACATTTATTAACTGAATATTTTTGAAACCTTTTTCTATGACATGAGTGTGATAGCTAGATTCAGGCGTCAACTTGACAGTTACACGTTGTTTAGGGCACAGATGTGAAGAAGCCATTTAAATGATATGGAGGACCCAACCCACAGTGGGCCGTGCTTTCAAGTGGCGGATCAGATGAAAAGAAGAGCAAGGGAGAGAGAATTGCCCTCTCTCAACCTGTGCGGACCAGCTTTATAAGCCCCTCCTGGTGTGCTGCCGCCTCCTCCGTTGCTGCTGCTGCCGTTCTTGATGGCACAGAGTTTGACCCTTTGGGTCTCACAGCCATTCTCTTTGCAGCTGGAATCCCGTGGGCCTTGCCAACATCAGAGCCCAGCCTCCTCAGCCCTCCAGCGTCATTGGGGTGCAAGACTTTTTCTGGGACCTTCGGTTTTATGAGACATTCAGCTTGAGAACTACGAAACCAAGGAGTTAGAGAGATGGAGATGGCTCGGGGTTAAGGCTCTGCTTTGCAAGCAGAAGGACCTGAGTTTGGATCTCAGATCCCACTTAAAGACACCAAGTGGAAATGGTGGTGGCCTTTACATTTGGCGCTGAAAGGTGGAGCCTGGGAAATCCCAGAATGAAACAAAAAGGAGGCAGAAGCAATCCAGGGTGATCCCCAGTCTTCCACAAGGACACAGTACCCCCCCTCACATACATAATAAAAACACAAAATTAAAAAAAAATCTAAGAAGCCAGGGTTGGCTACTTGAAGGACATTGCTTTTATTTGTGAGTTGATTAATAAAATTACATATACATGCACACATGCACGTGCGCATGCACACACACACGCGCACACGCACACTCATTTTCAGTTCTGTTCCTCTACAAAACCCTGACTATTCAGGGACTTTCTAGGTATTGATTTTTACTTTATTTTTATTTTTATTCTTTGGCAGTTTCACAAATACAGTGAATTTATGTCGTTTTTATCCTGTATTGCCTGATCCCATCCATATGCCTTCTCCCAATGTAAACCTTTTCTTCCAATCAGTCTCCTTTTTATGTTCACGTGTTTTGCATAATGCATCCACATATACCTTCATACATATGTACACACAATGTGAACACATACACCACCCATCTGCCCCCACACTGCAGATCATTATTGAAATGTAAGTTTTGTTATTCTTTTTTAAAAATTATCTGCTTTTGAGGTAGAATCTTAAACTCTGAGCCATCTCTCCAGCCCTGACATATAAATTTCTTTGCTAATTATATTTCCTCTATTTTATTTTTCTTGCTTCTTTCAGAAAACAAGATAATCTTTCACATAAAATTTAAAAACTTGGAATTTTCCTCTTTAAAAAATATATGCTGTACAAATCTTAACATTGGAAAATGCAATTATTGGTGATTCTTTCTAATTGTTTCAGGGTCTTTCACATACTGTGCATATCCACAATTCCTGGTGATACTTCCCAACAAACAGAAAATTAATTTTACTAAAAGTGCATATAAACCTCAAAATGACCATAGGTAAGATGTCAATTTAGCATTTATTGCATCTGACACCATTATTATTAGTTCATGTCTAATTTGTAAATAATTTCAACTTTTATTTATGATTTTGGTATAAATATATATATTTTCCTAACTCATGCAAAAATGTAGAGATGTGTGCACACACATATTTACATAAAATACTTCTTTAATCATGTATTTTCAAATATTTTCACCATATTTTCAATATTTCTGGAAATATTTATGGGAACTATTTATCTGAATTTTGATATATGATCACAGAAATGATACACAGTATTTATACTCATGCAAATTCATATACAAGTCAAGAACAATTTTCTGTCCAAAAAGTTTGTTCTTGTTTATTTCCTCTGGTTTTCTAATGAGTTCTGGGTTTGGAGAGACCATGATTCTCAGGTCCAGCAGTGGACCTGATGGAAAACATCAGCTTCAGAAACCACAGTCTTTTGACCCATGGGCCTTTGTTTGTGGGATTCTGATGAAGCACTCTGTGTGTATTGTAGGACACCAAGCATGGCCATAAAAATCCACATTACTCAGGTGTTACAGGGGGAAGATTGACAGCTGCTGAACCAAGACCAACAGCTTTTTTCCTCCAAGATCTTTTTATGTATTAAAGGTAAACACTGGGCTTCAGGGATGACTCAGTGGCTAGAGCCTTTGCTTTGCAAGCGAAAGGATATGAGTTCAGATCCTCAGTTCCCACATAAAAAATTCCTGGGTGGATATGATGGATGGTCTATAATTCTGGCCCTGGAAGGCATAGCCTGGGAAACCCCATAGCAAAGCAATAAAGTAGAAGAATCTTCCAGGACGATTCCTGATGTCAGCCTTGGCCTCCATAAGCACACACACTGAAGTGCATTATTGTACATACCCCAGCACACACGTGTGCACCCATCCACATGCAAACACGAACACACGTACACAAAAATAAACACTTAATAAACATCTCATTCATGGTTAGTCGAGTTTCCTTTTCATGCAAAAAAAGATATCCTCTATAATGATATACCACTTAGCCTACCTAATAGAAATTTCTGAAAGCATTCATTTCCCCACACTGTAGGTGACACCATTACCAACCTTGTCAGTTCTTTTCCTTTCTCAGGACAAATATATCTCACTGTCTTTCTCTTTCTGTCGTTAATGAGTTCGATTCACTTTCTATATCCTTATGCAAATTTTAATTGCATTTAGTGACTGTCCTCTTTTACTCACTTTCTAATGGGTTGTGTTTAGGGCTAAGAAAGCAGCTGAATTTTTAGTAGTCAGCAACATTGTTTTCTGTGTCTTTCTCTTTTTGACTTTCTGGAAGTACTAAGCGTATGGTCATTCTACTATTTATTAACACCTCTATAGACAGTAGGTTGAAAGAGGAAAGAAGAAGAGCTTCCATCCATCCATCTGTGGTCTTAACACACGACTCCTACTTCTCTCACATGTGGACTAGATCCTAGAGCATTTGTGAGTCCATAGTGCAAGGCATAATTTCCGAGAAATGATGCTTATGCAGTCCAAGTATGAAAAGTCACACAAAAAGAATAAAACCCAAAAATAAAAATAAGCCATCCCTCCACAAAGTCAACAACATGACTATCCTGGAGTCAGACATATTTGAAAACAATTAGAATTTTTTTCCTCTGGTGTTTTTCTAGCATTGCTAATTATTTGAAATACTTGTATAAGATTTTTACAATCACAGAAGGAAATAACTTTCCCATATGCAATCTGTTTTTTAGTTTCCTTTTGACAGTTAATGACATTCATGGCATCCTACACATAAAAATAAACTCTAATAAAAAGGAATTCTATTAATTGAACCTGGCCCCCCTTCCTTGCTTAAAGTCAACTGTGAATACAATATGATATAATAAAATTATTACTTATTGCATATGCATTAATAAATTACTGCAATGAAGTATGGAGTAGATAACAAGACCCGACATAGATCAATCTTCACAGTGAAGAACTTACAAACAATTGATCCATTGGACACTAATTAATATGCATCAAGCTAACTAAGTAGTGCTTAGCATGATATTATAGCTCTTTGGATTTTGAAGCTTCTATTTGTATTTTGCTTTCCTAAAATCATGGCCTCATTTTGTTCTACCTTTGTGCTACATGATTAATTCAATAGGGAAAGCAAACAGATGTTCCTCTTTCCTTTAAGCTGTTTTATCTTTTGATTTTTCTTATCCCAAGACAGGGAGGATGACAGAAAGTTGAGGACTTCTGAGACTCATATACAGAGATGACCAAAGGATGATGTTAAGTGCCAGCACTTACCAGTCAACACAGAGCTCTACGGGAGGGATCAGTGTGAATTAAACCAGGCCAGGGTTGGAGGGGTCTCGGTCCTGCTGAGACTGAGTTTATTCTAAATTTCTCAGGTATTATATATGAAAGTTTGGCAACCATCCAAAGTCCTTCATAATAGCAAAAGCGCCAAGAATAGCATAATCTTGTAAAAACAAAAAGCAAGGCATGAATAAGAGAACCTTTGGTGGGAAACTAAACTATTACGATTATCTTAGTACTCAAACAGCCAGCAGCTTCAAGGTAACAGCCTCAAGGTAGATGCTCTTTTATTACAACTCCAGGAACATTCAGGTGCTCCCAATGAACACATCACAAGGTGAGAATGCACTGAGCGGATCAATATCAACCTCCAGCCTTAAACTGACTACAGTGCACAAAATCTCCCAAAGGGACAAAGAGCAGGAACAAAGAAGCAAACTGCTGATCTTGTTACTCAGATCAGTCAGTACTTAAAGAGCCCCAGGCAGGCCTGAACCAGCTCCCACAGAATGAAAATATGAATATTTGATTCTTTTTTTTTTATTAGGTGCTTGAATTCGTGGTGAGAGGTGAATAGTCATAAGATATTTTGCTTTAGAATCTGTGAGTTTCTTGTCAGTGTTTAGATATCCTGGAGATCATGCAAGCTTTTCAGAGAAGCACAACATTGTAGAGCTAGAATGGATTTTACAGCCCCCCCCCCAATCTACTCGGTATAGGACCTTATAGAAAACCATGATTAGATGGTGCTTGATCTTGGTTTGAACTCTTCCAGGGATGGGGAACCCCATCTATAAGGAAAAGACGGGCCACAAACACATGAATGAGTGTAACTTACAACGATCTGCTCCCTCCTCCCACAATATTTCCTGTTGGATTCTAATGCCTTCTTAGCTTGTAAGCAGTTTAGCTGCTCTCTCTTCCCACATGACAAGCATATTGTTGAGGCTTCATTTCCTCTCTTTCTAATGTTCTCTTGACTTATTTTTTCTGTCAGTCCTCATAGGCTTTTGATTTCCAAATCCTTGTTATTCTATCAATCCTGTTCAGGATGCAATCCTCTTATTAATGCCCTTTTTGGAAATAACATCAGGTACATTCAGAGTGGCATTGCCATAGACTGTTCTTCTCATAGAGAACAATTTAGATGTGAGTACCATGATCCAAATATCATCTAAGTAATATGCAATTGTGCAAACCATATACCTTCCTTCTGATCCTAGTGATAGAGACAGGGAGTAACTACAAAGAATGGCTGGTGACCTGTGTCAAGTAATCTTTAAAGTGCTTTAAACTATCCCCAAACCAAATTATCAAGACAGTTTTAAAAGGTGAATACTAATATGCTTATTTCATACATGAAGAAATCAGTATTTGTAGACATTAGCTTGCTCATGTTTCTTGCTAGTTAGGGGAAGAGATGAAATTCAAGATGATTTCCTTTTACCTTTAATGTGTTTCTCATTTTTAATAAATCCAGAATCAGGTGAAAGAAAAACCATAATTGATTATCTCAGATGTAATGATAGACATGCAGATTGTCATAGAAGCAGGTGTCAACTTGACAGTTAAGGATTTGAGTTCTGGGACACATTTGTAGAAAATTAGTAGTTAAGCCCAGAGCGAAGATATAGGAGATGGTCTAGTTGATGGGGAAGGCCCAGCCCACGGAGGGCAGGACTAGTCCCAGATGAGTAAGATGGAGGAGCTGGTTGAGATAATTGACATCCCTCTGAATACTGCTCTGACGAGTGAGGCGTGTTCCTCTTTTGGCAGTCCTGTGGATATGTTATGGCCAGTTCCCTTAGCCCTGGTGCTGGAGTGCTCTCTCCTGCCAAGGTAGACAAGGAACTTTAGTGAAGGAGAGTCATTAGGCAGAACAAACCCTTCGTTCTCCAGAAGCTCTTTAGTTGTAAATTTATCTGCAACATACAGAATAAATGTAACTCAGGTCAAGGGAACCAAATAGAATGTCAAGAAACAGAGTCTGACATTTGGAGTTGGTCGACTCTTGAAAATATTTCTGGGAAACTCATTGAAAGCAATTAGTCTTTTTATGAATAATGACAGAACAATTAGAGTCTCTATGAGAAACTTAGTTTCAAAATTACTCCACAACTCACAAAATGAACTGGAAATGGATCATTCACAAATGCATAAAAGTCTGAAGTATGAGACATTGAAATGCAATCCTAAGAGTATTTTCCCTGTCTTGTGGGAGGAAGATTGCTCTTAAATATGACAACTAAAATATAAGCCACAAAAATGATGAATTCTATTTCATCTATTTCACTAAAGTTTCAATGTGCTCTTCAAAATGCATAAGCAAGTGAGAAGCCAACTTAGTATCTGGGAAAAAATATTCACAATATATTTACCAGATAAAAAACTTTTTTGGTAGCACCTCTAAGGAAATTTTGTAACTCAGTAAGTTTATCAGCATCCCAGAGCAAGATGGGAAGATGGGTCAAATAGATTTCACAAAAGATGTGCAAAAAGAAAAACATGAGGGGGATTGGAGAGATGGCTCAGGGGTTAAAGCCTTTGCCTCACAAGCAGAAGGACCTGAGTTCGGATCCCATAACCCTTGTAAAAACACTGGGTGGAAATGGCAGTAGACTGCTGTTCTGGCCTGAATTCCTCCCTCCCTCCCCCCAAAAAGAAAAACAGAAAAGAAAGAAGAATATGGAAAAATGTTCAAAGTCAGACTGAGGCAATAAAAATGTAAAAACCTGTTCCTTACAGTACAATGGCTAAATTAAAGAGATTGAGAATAGCAAGTGTTGGTTAGTAAGTAGAACATATTAAATGATCATATATTATTTCTGGGAACAGGATGGCTTTACTGGGAAATTATTTGTTCATATTTTATGGTGATGTATTTATGTATTACTACCCAAGAAATTTCACTCCAAGGCATTTGCCCAAGAAAAAGTCTTTATTTAAAGTAAAGTAAAGTAAAGTAAAGTAAAGTAAAGTAAAGTAAAGTAAAGTAAAGTAAAGTAAAGCAAAGCAAAGCAAAGCAAAGCAAAGCAAAGCAAAGTAGAAGCACTGAAATACCTGTTGTCATAGTTAAGCACAGGTGTCAACTTGACAGTTGAGGGGTTGAGCTTTGGGCGCATTTGTAGAGAATTAGTGGTTGAGTTAAGCCCAGAGCAAACCTGCAGGAGATTGTCTAGCTGATGGGGAAGGCCCAGTCCATAGTGGGTGGGACTGGGCCCTGGAATAAAATACAGAGAGCTGCTTGAAAGAGTCGGCATCCTTGTGTACACTTGGCCAGACATGCTGGTCTGGCAAGTAAGGATCGTCCATCTCTCAGCCATTATGTGGTGATAGCATGGCCAGTTCCCTTGGCCCTGGTGTCAGCGTGAGTTCACCTGTTAAGCTGGACTGAGAACTCTAACCAGGAATCATAAGAGAGAATAAACCCCTTGTTCCATTGACGTTGTGATTTTATCAGCAACATGCAGGCAAACTGAAACACCTATCCATCAATTCACCAGATAAACATATTGTTGTGCATGTTTAAAATCAGTGTTCTTCAATAACAAAGAGGAGCAATACACTGAAGGAGAGAAGAAAAGAATAAAGAGGCGTCTGATTATTTTAGAATGTGCTGAGTTGATCTATAATGAAGGGTGGTGGCCACTGGTTGCTGAGGTGGAGGGAGGAGGAATTGGGCACAAATACCCTACGTCTTCTACGTGGTAAACATTACATGAGTGGGACGTTATGGTGCAATAGTATGAGAAATCAGTAAATTCTTAAGTGTATAAATTTTTTACAAAATGTCCTTCAGTCAAGTGAAGTTTCAAATCATCATTTTCTAAATTATAAATAACTTTGTTTGTTTGTGTGTGTGTGTGTGTGTGTGTGTGTGTGTGTGTGTGTGTGTGTGCATGAGTGTACGTGTGTGTTTGTCCCTGTGGAGGACCAAGGGTGACTTTTAGAATCATCCTGGATTGCTTCTACTTCTTTTTGCTTCACTCTGGGATTTCCCAGGCTCTGCCGACCAGGACAGGAAGTGCAGGCTGCCTCCATTTCTGTCTGGTGTTCTTATGTGGGATTTTTGTTCCAAACATAGGACTTTCTGTTCGTGAGGCAGAGTCTTAACCCCTGAGCCATCTCTCTAGTCTTAAACTATAAATTTAATATAATCTTGTATAAAGTGTGTGAAATAGTTAGCTAACATCTCGATAAAAAGATTGCCTTGTACTTAGAAATGCAAACATGAAAAATAAGGGGTATTGTCCATCTTCCTTGTTCTTGAATGATTGTTAAAATACATGGGAATTATATATTATAGTGCCTTGTTGAATATCTGGCAGTGTATAAATCTTCATGGGGATAAATAATGCTAGAACTTTTCATATATACTTTTTTACTATAATTTGAATAATATGTAGTCATGTATTACAATAGAAAGAATGTAATATTTTTTCACATTCTTGCAAATTTCTTCCCAGTACATATACATATTTCTGTCACCTATGTGTGTGGTGTAAATTTTGTTTTTTCTGTACCCTAACTATTGTTGCTGACATTGAGCTGCTCTTCCTTGATTCGAAGAAAGTTCCTTTTAATTTATATTTTCTTTATAATAAATTAAATTCATTTCCACGGTTGGGTTTCTATAAATTGCAGCTGTGACCACTGGCCATTTCTTTTTCTGTTAGGCTTAAATTATTTTTAGCAGATATACATGAAGTCTTTCTGTCTTAGGTAGCTCACCTTCAGGGGTTTATATTTGTTTTAAAATTTTAAAACATATTTTCTTGACATTTTGTGTGTCCAGACATTTTTCTATCTGTGTAATTATTCTTTCGTCTTTCCACTTGGATTCTGTCTTTGAAAAATGTGAGCAACCACTTCACACAAGAAACAGAAATTGTCCTGTATGGAATGCAAGTTGATATAATATTTCTAGCTAATTCCATTTATTGATCCACGAAAAGAAAAATAACCCAGGTTAGTTTTCTTTTTAGTAAGAAAACATAATGGGAACATGGAGCTAAATATGGAAATGAAAGACCATGGGTCGGTGTTCCAATAGAGTCTATACTTCACAAAGAGCATAAATTGGGGGGAAGGGGGGCATGAGCTTTAAGATCAGCACTTTGAAATTCATCTGAATGGACACACACATACCTTATACCAGGGATGTCTGGGCATGACTTACAGGATCTTTCCCAAGTACTGGTAATGAATAACAGTGAACGCTAATTGGGGGATTTGTGAACAAACCATTCTGTAAGCTTAAAGCAACCTGCACGTGCCTGATGTCCAGGACTCTGAGGCGAGATGGCGACGCTCCCTGTCCTTCAGAGACAGCGTAACCATGGAGATAGTTCTCCCCTGTATGTGAGCACCGCCTGCTGGCCACCGTGGAGCAAACTGACCCTGGACTATTCACACGCAAACAGCAGAGCACTCCTGGAAAAGAATCGGGCTCTGTGGAAGCTTTACACGGGAAACCATGACATCGTGGGAAGATAGTTTTGTTTGCGATGTGTCCTGGGATGTCAGGGTTTAAGAATCACTTTTCTGAATAGAATGTATGGACTGATATGATCTTAAGAAAATGTATTTTGAAGTATCAGAATTCAAATTTATCACCTATATAACCATCAGAGTTTGGGTCTATGGATGGGATGAATTAAGTAATCACCAAATGAGTTTGTAAGAAAATTAGGAGGTCATTGACTAGTGAAAACCAAAAAATAAAAAAAGAGAGAAAACAAATAAAAATCATCCTCAAACTGTGAAGAGATCACAAGCTGAGATACAGATGTTGAATACATTAGCTATAAACCCTGAAAAAAATTATGCACACACACACACACACACACACACACACACACACATACATACACAGGAAGGTATATGAATTAGTTTCCATAGTGACAATTACAAAAGAAAAATAATTTAAAAAGAAAAACTCCAAGGATTTGGTGGTGGGTGATATGCGTACAGTTGGTAACAAGTTCTGCCTGCTGTGTTGGGAGATCTGTGGGGTGGTCTGATCCTTAGAGTTGGGTTTTTGGATGGAGTAGGGGTCCCTTTGAATTTCTATCTTTATGTGTTGTGGAATATTCTGTGATGTTGCATTTTTGTTTATGGTTTGGGAATTTCGTTTCCTATACAATGTTGCAAAGTCTACTCCTATTTTAAAATTTTCTTCATGATCATAAAGTGTAAAAAAAGGAAAACTTTATTTGGTTTACAGTTTCAGTGGCTTTGTACATGACAGCCGGCTGCGTGTCTTCTAGACTTACATAGTGAGGTGGAGCATCTCAGTGGGAGGCAGAGTGGAGCAGAGTCACTCACCTCAAGATTGCCGGTGAGCCAAGAGAGATTTAGCAGGAGGGGACAGAGGACCAAGATGGACTCCTTGAAGCACGACGTCAGGGTTCCCTCCAATTACACTCAATCTTTTATTGCTCCACCTACGGTTTTCTATGTTTTATAGCTTGAAATAGTGATTCTGCTTTCCTATCCAGCAATGGCTTATTCCTTCGACCATGTCAGGACAAAAGGGCACAAAACCACATACAAATAAGCATGTAGAAGCTCTAATGGACTCTGGAAATAACCCTGCACATCATTCCCTGATGTATGCATCAGGAATACCTTCAAGTTGTCTTGCAAGCTAAAGTGACAATCATGATTACCTGTCTCAGAAGACACCCGTGCTATATTGTTAGGTTAGGTGAAGCATGGAGGTCTTCAATGGTGTCTCCTGCATTAGGCATCATGAGGTCTGAAATTAGATGCTTTGGTTCAAAAGTCTGTCTTCACATCTCACAGGTATGCCAATTTGGCCAAGATGGGTTTCTTTGTTCTTAGCTATTTCCTCCCTAAATTAAACATGATGGCGGTAGCTTTATTTATGTATTTATCTATTTATTTATCTAGTTAGGGGTGTGTGTGTGTGTGTGTGTGTGTGTGTGTGTGTGTGTGTGTGTATGTGTTGTCCCTGTGGAGGACCAAGGGTGACATAGGGAATCATCCTGGATTCTTTTCGTTTCCCTCTGGGATTTCTCAAGCTCTGCCCACTAAGGCTTTAAGTGTTGGCCACCTCTGTTTCCACGTGGTGTTTTTACGTGGGACCTGGGATCTGAACTCAGGACCTTCTACTTTTGAGGCACAAATTTAATCCCTGAGCTCTTTCTCCAGCCCAGCTGTACCTTCCTTATAGGGTAGATTTTTAAAATTGACAAAGAGCCCAAATAAAATGTAGACGCAGTACACTTGAATCAACTATTCTGATTGTTGCTGTGTTCTCATATATATTCGCATTTACATTTCTGTCCATGAGCAGACAGATTTCTAGACGTGTATCCTCACATGATGCTAATGCTAATCCTATAGATTTGGATTTAAAGTTCGCTTTGAAGGTTTTCTTTGTACTATATATGTGTCTATATTTTCTTTATAGTTTATATAGTTTAAAAAGGTTCTAAAGCAAGAAAAAAGAGTCACTTTCGTAACTGAAGAAACAACATTAAAAACACATTTTTTAAAACTGAAATTGAGTTGAGTTTGAAATTTCACATTGTATTTAGATGTACCTCAGATTGTCTCAGGGGGCTTTAGTCTTTGCTAAGCATTTCATGTGAAGTATGAATCCCAGATATTGAGGTCAAGATCTGATTTTTTTCTAACATGAAGTATCTCTCAGTATTAGAAATGGAAAAACAGACTCCATTCTCCAAAAAATGTTTTTTTATAATACTTATGATATAAATGAGAGTAGTCTGCATGCAGTCAAAACACCAAGCATGAAATCTGTTTATTCTTGAGTATTTTTCTGTTTGGTTTGTGTCTTCCCAGAGAGGCAAAGGCTATCCCAACCATCTTGCAGGTACTGTCTAAGTTATTTGATTTTTCTTCACAATGAATTCACATCTGATGTCTGATATCAATGTGTTGAAATCATGTCAGGGTGCCACTTCCAAAATTACGTTTTCCTAGGGTCAGGTCTTATTTCGTGAAATTCATTAAGCAAATTGAAGTATCTGTACTTTGCCTCTGATTCAAAAGGGACAGCCGTAGGCATTTTCTTTCAGGATTGTCCTTTCTAAAATCTCCATGTTGCTATGCCCAGAATAATTTGCTTCTTATGGCTGTGATCGACAGCTGAGCTTATTCAATCATGCATTATAGACCACTGGAGGAGCAGGGACTTTTAACCAGGCACAAGAATTCATTTGGTTTCAGATCAAGAGAACTACTTGGAGTCTTCTGGTCTCATGACAAGTTGACTACCCAGGGAGCTTTGCTTTTCTTCTCAAGTCCTTGTGGAAGGAGCAATATGAAACCTGCAGAGTGAAGCAGATGCTCTGTAATGTTTGGAAAATTGAGGGAAATATGCTGCTGACTGGTGAAAGTGACAGAGGAGGTCCACGTGCTTCATCCCATTCCTGGGGATGAGGGAAGGAGATCCTGCCAGACTTGGCTAATATTCAAAAACTCAGGCAAACAGGGCTGGAGAACAGCACAACCTACTCAAAGATCTTGAATTTCTCACCCCCACCCCCTCTCCAGCTAAGCTTCTTTATTTGCTATGAAATGACCACCCAGTAATATGTCAACATCAGTTGATTTATGCTGACCACAGGGTTGTATTTAAAAAAAGCAAACATTGTGACTGAGCTAAACCACAGTGTTGCCAGACAAAATACAGGACTTCCATTCACAGTCAAATTTTAGGTAGACAGGGAACACTATGTATATCTCAAATATTGTATGTAATATAGCAAAAATAGTATCTCCTGTATATTAGGTGTTTTCATTTCATAGCTCATTCTATAACAAAATGGCCAACCTAAGCAACTTAAGGAAAGAAAAGGTTTTTGACTCACCCACAATTTCTGCTATGGTCCATCATGGCAGGAGACTCACAGCAACAACTGGGGGAACTGGTCATACCACATCTATCATGATTAGGCACAGGTGCCAACTTGACTGTTGAGGGTTTGAGCTCTGGGCACATTTGTGGAGAATTAGTAGTTGAGTTGAGCCCAGAGCAAACCTGAAGGAGATTGTCTAGTTGATGGGGAAGGCCCAGCCCATGGTGGGTGGGATTAGGCCCTGGATAAATCACAGAGACCTGGTTGAGAGAGTTGGTATCCTTGTATACACTTGGCCAGATGTGCTGGCCTGGCAAGTAAGGATGGTCCCTCTCCCAGCTGTTGTGTAGAGATGGCGTAGCCAGTTCCCTCAGCCCTGGTGTTGGTGCATGTTCTCCATCAAGCTGGACTGAGAACTGTAACCAGATTGCCATAAGGATATAAACCCCTTGTTCCCTTAAGCCATTTGATGGTCATTTATCAGCAACCATAGCAAAAGAAGAGGGCAAGCGCCAATGTGTGAGTGGTTGCTTGGTGGTCAAGCTCAGTTAGCCGTCTCCTTCTTTGTCCATCTGCCCCCACGGTCTTACCCACTATGGACCAGGTCTTCCCACATCAATTATGCAATCAAGATACTCCCTGACAGGAATCCTGGAAGCTAGTCTTCATCTATAGAATACCTCTCAACGGGGCCTCCTAGAAGTCAGGTTGACAGGTAATACTATCACACCAAGCACCTTGGATTTCTGTTTTATCAAATTTGTCAGTCATGTATGGTAGTAACACACTTGCTTTCTATTGTTCTGTCTGGTGTGATTACTGGAAAGAGAAATGTCCGCAGAGTGTTCCCAGTGGGAAACAGAGTTTTCCTTTGTTTGATGTTCAAAATAGAATGTAGACAAATGACACAGAGAAAACTCACTGTAGGGACTGTTTAATCCGGTTTCTTCCTCACAGCCCAGTATTCAGCACCAATCAGCTGACAATTCATATTTATTGTGGAAAAAAAACGCAGCAGTATCTCACACTGCATACCTGGACTTTCAGAAATAGCAACAGGACATAAACAAGTCTCAGAAGCCCATCATATGGGAATCATCCTGGATTGTTCTATCTTCTTATTGCTTTAAGCCCCTTTCAGGGCCAGAAGCGTAAACCACTGCTCTTTCTACCAGGAGTTTTTTACAAGGAATATGGGATTTGAACTCACTTCCTTTTTGTTTGCGAGACAAATGCTTAACCCCTCAGACATCTTTTAAGCTCTTCAGAAGCTCATCTTAATGCCAACTGCTTATACATCCATGTGGAGACTCATGGATTGCTGCTAAAAAATATAAGGAGTTTCCTTGAGGCTCAACTCCATAAAATTTCCATGTTTGTGAGTAAATATGGCACCTCTGTATATTTCAGCATAATATACAAAACTTCTCAGAATAATGAAAGCCCACTACTTCCTTCTTAAGCAGGTTTCCTTCAATTAACATCGGGGAAGAAATTTTAATGGTTTTGACTGTATCCTCACTGTGTCTTAAAATTTGCATCTGTGACCCAAAATAACCAGCCATGAAATTCTAAATTCAGAGCTTCATACAGAGAGATTTAAAACACAAGTATTCAAAGGAAAACTATGACGTATGGACTGAGTACATTGGAACCTGAAAATATAGAGTCTCTGAAGTAGCAGAAAACCTCAGAAATCTTCCTGAACGTAAAGGAGAAAATAGAGATCAAAATGAACAGAAAAGCAAGAAAGCAAGAGCAGAGCGATGTGGAACATGGAGAAGAGCTGATGTTAGTGAGCAACAGAGGCCAGACCCTGAGAGGGTCACGTATGTGCACCAAGCAGTGACTGGAGAATTAATGAAGTCTTTGTGGAGGTCAGAGGCTAGATGAACCGGAACCACCAGGGACTGACCCGGAGAGAATGACAGGCTGTGCCTTCGTGTCAGGGTGGGGGGAAGGATAAATGAAGTTGGGCACACCCATCAGGTTGATCCATCTAGCCCAGGGAGACATCAAAGTGGGAACTGAAATGCATGACATAAAAACATAGTGATTCATGGATATGAGCTCGGGTATGAGTTGATGAAGCACACCTATCTTTCTCTTTTTAGATATTGTACTTAGTGGGCTGGAGAAATGGCTCAGGGGATAAGACTGTGCCTCACAGGCAGAAGGTCCTGAGTTTGGACTCCAGGTCCCAGGTAAAAACGCCAGGTAGAAAAGGCTGTGGCCTGCACGTTCGACCCTGGTGGGTGGAGCCTGGGAAATCTCAGAGGAAAGTAAAAAGGAGGTAGAGGCAATCAAGGATGATTCTCAAAGTCGTCCTTGGTCCTCCACAGGGATACACAGTGCCCTCTGATACACACACACACACACACACACACACACACACACACACACACGTGCATGCATACACACACAGAAAACAAATTAATAAATACCTTCTACCGTGTGGACTTAATGGAATCGAACTTAGGTTGCCCCCCTGAGTTGTGAACAGGCACCTTATTCTCTGAGCTATCCTGCCTGCCCTGGGGTACATCTAACTTTCAAGAATATGAACATAGATGATGGCAAGTATATCAGAAGCTCTCAACAGAAGCAGTGTAATATAAATGTGTGAATTGAATGATAATTATAGAAAGTTCTACAAACTCCTGGTTATACCAAGCAGAGGAAAGGATAAAATAATGGGAAAAAATCTCATTTTTGAAACTGAGAAGCACAGAAAATCAGTTTAAATAAACAAGAAAACATGACTGCTAATAAACAAAAGCAGGTTATATGTCAAAATAGAATAGAGAGACACGCACAAAGAGAGAGACATTTAGAAATTGGCATAATAGCAAGGACAATAACGCATTACAAAAATACATGGCTGTAATAGCCTATAGTATCTTAAAGAGGAAAAAAAACTAATTATGGTTAGTAATCCAGAAACCAATTATGTGGTGCTTTTAATCCATAGACAAGAAGTGAAAGGGCTCAGCTAAGAAAAAATATTCAAAATGAGGTTAAATATATAAAGCATATGTGGAAAGGATTAATAATCACATCTCAGGGTCTAGTTCGACAAGAACTTGTCTTTACTGTTTTCTTTTTTCTCATTGATATTTTCACTTCTTTTCTTACAGAGAACTATTATTTTTTGCCATTCCATTAAATCAGATATAAATAAACTCAGTACATTTGCTTTGAAGTGTTATTCCTTTACATAACACACAGGAGATTCAAATCCATCCGTGAGAATGAATCCTGGCTTACAAATTTGGGCAAAAGATTGACGCATGGCTCAATTCCTCCACGTTAGGATTCTGACCTTTACGATCGCGCAGGTGCACAACTCAGTCTTGCAAGGAACACTTAAATACATTCACGAGTGCAGTCCTCCTTGAAGGTGTGTTCTCTGAAGTGAGACCTGGTTGCCTGCATTATTGTCAGAGAATACAAAAGAAAAAGACCTCTTCGAGAAAAGAAATAAGCAACCTGTTCTAAAATTGCATGTAAGTTGGTGGAATCTAAATGAACTTGCTCAGCGCCAGGGAAAGATTGGAGTCGGCCTGTTCCATTCCCTTGGAACGTTTGTCTCCCTGCCTCCCTCAGCCTTGGGCTCTTAAATGACAGATGGGCAGAAGTCAGCTCTGCCTACCAGTGAGCTTGTGTGATCAGCGGTGGAACTGGTATTACAGGTCAGACTGACTTCCAGACTCAAACAGAATTTATCAGAGCTCACAATCTCGGAGAATCTCCAGAAGGTTCATATTTGCTTTCTGAGAGCCAATAGTGCCCTTTCTTGAGAAAGGGTGCATTCTTGGGGCGTTGAAATGATCATGCATTCTGGACCTCTCAACAGAACAAGGCCTAAGCGCTGGGTCTGACGTAGGCTTCCCAATTGTCCATACTGCATGAAGAACGACAGAGATTTAAAGATAAGTTATCCCTATCAAGTGGTTTCAAGGACCCCCCCCACACACACACTACAAAGGCATGGTGTAGTTAGGAGTGAAAGACTTCAAGCCAGTGGCTGAACCCTGTATGGTTTCCAATGTGGGATAAGGGAGCCCCTATACCCCCCTCTAGGAGTTCCGAGTTCAAATGAAGACCTCCCATTTTCATAAACAGCTAATTAAGATCCTCGATCTAGAGTGGTATATCTGTCTCTCTCCAGAAGTTTCATAGGCACAGATGGCGAAGAAACCAAAGATAGAGATCCCAAAGAAAGGGATGTGATTACTAGAGTGACTTCCAGCTGGTACCCTCACCAGCCTTCCAGCTGCAGCCCTGCCTTCCTCACAAGCTCTCTCAGGACCCTCTAATGGAAGAGGGGGGTGAACAAGAGATAGGCATGGAGTCTTGATGCACACATCTGTTCGCTGTTGTGTAATTTTTTTTATACACAGCACTGGTAATCATTTCTGGCCAAATTTGAACACTCCACCCCAAATAGTTTGCAAGCTGAGCCTAGAAGTCCAGATGTACACTTATGACACCACAGTCAGTGTGCAGGGTGGGGTTCTGCTGAGGGGTTGGGTTTCCAAGATTCACAGAAACCTTGGAGCATCCCTCCCCCCTCCCACGATGGTTCATGAACATGTAAGCCAGGTTACATCTGTGTGTGGAGAACCGTGCTTGGTATTGTCTTCCTTTAGTCACAGCAGTGCTTGGGAAGAACATGAGAGTCTTCAGTCTCAATGCATAGATAGACATTTACTCAGAGAGGTGAAAGGTTACCCAAGGACACATAGGAAATGTTCAAGCTTCAGTTTTACTGTGTAAGAATCACTGTAATTTTGATAATTCATGGCATCTCTCTGGCTGAATGACAGGGGAATTACACATTCTAGATTTCTTCCATGTAAAGTCTGCATGATTGATTTTTATACAGGTACCTGATATGGGTTAATAGAGACACAGCGACTTTGGCAGATACAGCTAGTCACATGGATCATAGTTCTTTAAAGTTTGGGGTGTTTCGCTCTGATTCTCTCAGTGACTTTGTGACCTCAGTTTGTAATGTAGCCAGGTTTGGTCTAATTTACAAAAGTTTAAAATAAGGCATCATTCAATCTCATTCAGGACGTTCCATGTGCGACATGTCTTTTTGCAAGATAGCAGCAAATGTTCCCTCTACCAGAATTAAAGAAGTCCACCCATGGGGAGGAGGATCTACAATCATTGCTTATTGCTAAAAACTCACTCATTCTGAAGTGTGAGAAGAGGGAGATAGTGGCAGGTTAATTTCAGGTTTTCCTGAGCTAAATGATGCAGATGATGAAGTCAGTTTTCTCTGTGGGATGAAGAGGCCATGGGGGTTGAGAAAGGTTAAGAAAACAGATTGGGTCAACGGAAGATGGAAACAAATGTTGCTTTTTCTACAATTTTATCTAAAGCCAACCTTGAGTTTGTGACCTCAGTCCGCCTGGCTCAAGAGCAAAACTCTTAAGCACATTGATTATGGTTAAAAATAACTGTTGATAAAGAAAAATGAAAGGATGACAACATTGTCTCAAACACTGCAAGCATTCTGGCTTAGTGCTTGCACACAGCGTTGTGTTATTTCTGGTAGTATCAGGTGAAGGAGGCAAAACCTTCATGCATTTCATCATGCATTGTAAATATGACCTTGGTTCAACTTGTCCATTGGTGACACATTTGAAATGATCATGATAGTAAATAAACAAAGGAATCTATTTTTAAAAAAATCTACCATATAGACTTTGCATGCCCTGTGCAATGTCCAACACACTATTGACTATTGACCTCACAAAGTCTAGCATCTGCTAAAGGCACCAAGATCCTTGGAGGCAAGGGATTGACCCCCCACAGTAATGTTCCTATGGTTAAGGGGAACACGAGAAAGGGTTCAGGGAAATGCCACTGGGTCCTTGTATGTCATCAGAGAGGAGGACCCAGAGGAGAGTCAGGCATACACAATAAAGGACTCTCTGGGAACTGGGGGTTAGGCACTGGGGGATGGGGAGAGAGGGAAGGGGGAGCAAGGGGTTTGGGGGGAGGAGGAGGGAGGGAGGGAACTGGTCTACCTATTAAGTTTGTATGAGCGGAAATAATAAAAAAATGTATAAAAAATCTACCATATAGAGATCCTTGATCCATTTTCAGTTGATTTTTGTATATGTATAGAGCAAGAAAAATTAATTTTTACTTGTGCCTATCCAGTTTTGCCAGCACTGTTTTTTTTTTAAATTTTTTAAAATTTATTTATTCATTGTGTGTGTGTGTATGTGTGTGTGTGTGTGTGTGTGTAGAACCACGGGCGAATTTGGGAACCACCATGGATGCCTCCACCTCCTCCTTGTTTACTCTGCCCCGGGATTCACAGGCTCCACCCTACCAGGACCAGAAGCGCAGGCCACCTCCGCTTCCGCCCGGCGTCTGTACGTGGGCTCTAGGATCTGAACTCAGGACCTTCCTGCCTGCAAAGCAGAGGCTTAACCCCTGAGCCCCGCCAGCACTGTTTATTAACAAAATTATTTTTATTTTTAGTGTATTTCTGGAACTTTTTGAAAGATTACTTAAACACATCTGTGTAGAGTTATTTGCAGACCTTGATCCTTCCCATTGATCTGTCTGCACAGTGCACAATGTAATATCATTTGAACGAAGAAAGGAAAATATTTCTTACTTGATCTTGCTTAAGATTGCTTTAGTTCCTTAGGAAATTTTATGGTTGCACACACATTTGAAAAAGGCAGTGAAAATATCAGTAAGGAGTCTGGATATTTTGATGCTATTGCCTCTTTTGACCTAAAGAGTATGGGGCAGTTTTCCTATGTTTCTGTCAATCTTTGAGGAGTTGTTCCTGCAGTAGATCTCTGGGATTTCATTGCTGTCTGCATTTCAACTTGTTCCAGATGGGCACAGCTGGAAAAGTATACTGTCCCATGTACACTCAGAGTGAGCTCTCTATTATCCATGAGTCAGAAAAACCTGCCTGGAGTTTAAGGTGAGCAGGCTCCCTTGGGACTTGTATGAGATTCTAAGCCTACTCTCTTGCTAATGTAAGAAAGAAAAGGAACAAAGTCTGAGGTTTGTTTTTTTTCCAGAATGATGTTTCCTGTATTTATCTCAGTGGTGCTCAGTGGTATTGCTTTATAATCATGTAGATATATTGCTTAATGCCTGTTTTACTGTTGGCCTATGGGTAAGTATTTAAAGGCAGTGTGCTTGGCTACTGTCATATGCATGAAATATTATCAACTAGCACATAATGTGTGATGTGCTAGGCGGGACTTTGCCATTCGTGCTTTCGATCTCTAACTCATTTCATCCTTACCCAATTCAAGAAGACAACCACAGTGCTTGCATTTATTTTGCATAGAATGAAATGGAGGCACAGGGGCGTCCAGTAGCTTAGCCTGGCTCCACAGTCAGGATGTGCTTGCTGGGTGGGAAGGAGTTGGCACAGATGGCAGATTCTCAAGGAGGAGGCTTAGCATTTCCAAATGCCAGGCTCTCAGCCAGCCATCCTCAAATTGCTTCTCATTGCTTAGTAAGCAACAGAATCAGCCACAGCACTGTGGGCTTTTGGCTGTTAGTCTAAATTGATTCTTAGCTGGGCAGCTTCTAGCAGACCTAAAGCTAAAGGGTAAACGTGTGATAGTGCATGCAGTTTGCTATAGCCCATCTCAACTGCATCTCCCAAGTTTCATGCGTGGCAGAACAGTCTTTGAGCACAAAGCCAAGTCCAACAGTAACAGGAGGTAGTTAATCATTTCTTCTGTGGTTAGCTCAACAGGTGTGGCCTGAGTATCATGCCAGAAACCCTTGGGTCAGACTGACTCCTTCGACTCTCAGTAAGAGCCTCTGGGTGGCCAGGTCTGGTTCTCCATTGTTCCCAAGTGGGATGCTTCGCGCTTGTAAGGTACACTGTCCTCTCACTGTACTTGAGTTTGCTTCTGGTCTCTGCCTCCTTTTTGCCTGGGAAGCTGTCTAAGCCTCAGAGCACCTTGATGAGAGACCAAGCTGATTTCCCAGTTCACTAGGAACACATGATCATCAAGTGAAAATCAGTCATTAGGTTGAAACTTGGACCTCCTTAGGGCTAATTCATATTATTTACTGATTTCTTATCATTCCAGTAAATAACATAACAGAAGGTCCCAATCAGAAGTCAACTTGAATAGTTGTAATTCAAATTCCTGTGAACCTATTTGCATGCATACATATTATGTACACAAAAGTGCTCCATTGCTTTGTCACGTATAAACATGTACACATACATACATATACGTGCTTCTATATACATGCATACATTTAAATTTTCAAACCCTTCTGTGGTTAATCGCGGTCCGAATCTATTGCAAATGCCTATGCATTCCCCACATACAGTTGTGATAATTACTGAAGACCTGGCCTCTTGTAGCGTATCTAAGGCAATTAATTGCTCTATGCTTCTGCCAAGATGTAGTCATGATTTCCCAAATTAACTAGTAACTATGTGTCAAAGCTCTCAGGCTAAAACACTGTTTTCAGGAGATGTCTTTGAGCAATGGCCTACCTGTGCATGTTGGATAGTATGACTTAAGTGGGAGACACCTAAACCCTATACGTTCAGTTATCTGTGATCTGTATGCAGAAGGCAAACTCGTCTCCAAGTTATTTTTTGGACCATTTGCTTCTGGTAGTAAGAAGTTAAAATGGCTTTATAGCTCAGTTGGAAAGTCTCTTTTTCTTTGATTCTCTCAGGTGTGAAATAGTTTACTGCCAGGCTCCTATCCTCTTGCCTCTCTGCTGGGGTTCTGCGCTCGCCCAGATAATATTTGCAAGGCACTTTGTTCTCGGAAGAAAGGTCACACTTAAAAGGGTTGATATTACCCACCTGAATGCACTAGGAGCAAGTGCTGTCACCTGCCAAGCTTTCTTCTTTCTTCAGAAGCCACATACCAAAAGCATGTGCAATAAAGAGGAACTCACTCTTCAGGCTCAAGTACAAAAGAATAAAACAGCTACTGTGCCCGAGGGAACCTTGGAAGCAGGTGAAATAAAGCAGAAAGCAGAGTTAGTCTTGTGAATCATCTGAAAAAAATCATCCGGCCACAATATTTGTGAAAGTCCCCAGACTGGCACTGGCTTTGCTGGGGCCTCTTCTAATCATATTCAAGCCCTTCACTCTTCTCCTTTTGCAAATATTCTCCCTTTCTCTGCCTTCCCCGGGCTAGACTGTGGTCCCCAAACTCTTCGGAGTTTAATGGTGTAAGACATGGGGCAAACCTAAAACCTTCGATAGGTTTTTATTGAGTCCACCATATATCAAGTGTTGGTGGAGTGGAGTCCTGAGATGATGTCAGACATCATTTATGTGTGTTCCAGGGAATGTGCTGAACAAATGCTAGCTTACGTTTTCTTGTAAAAACCCAGCAGTCTTTTCTATGAGCATCCCCAGTGATGTCTGTCTTCTTCCTTCTCAACTCACCTTCTTGTATCCACAGTGGCTCCTGACATCAGGTCGATGGTCTACAACATTTGCAGACTGAGTGAAATGCCACATCGTGGTAAAGTATTTATAGTGAGACTCTAACACATAAGTCGATAACTGTAAAACAACTTGTATTACATTTCCTTTCCTTATCACCATCCTATTCTTTATTTTTATTCTTTTAGAAGTTTATGCATGGATGCAATGAACTTCCCTCCTTAGCTCACTGCAAGCCTTCCTCTTCCCAACCAGTTTTCCTCTTCCTCTCCTATATTTCTGCACATGTGGCCCCCTGAGTTCCATCTGCATTGCCCCTGCTGGCGTGTGCCTGAGCATGCCTCGTTCAAACTGACATTTTGTTGATCGTTGCTGATGTCTATGGCTGCCAATGGTGCTGTCGTTTCATTTTAATAATTGATGTAGGACTCTAACTTCCCTTTTGAAAGCACCTGTGGAACAGTAGTGTGAGCAGCTTGATAGAGCTGCAAATAGCAACCACAGCCTGCATCTTTGTTTCCAATTCAATGCTTCGGGTGTGTTTGCAGCCTATAGAACAATCATAGACTTTTCTCTTCATGAGTGGGGTAGGATCCTGAGGTGACAAGTAGGACAAGCCAGTGACCTTGTTTATGTCTGGTGTATAGAGTGTGTTACACAAATGAAGGCTCACCATCAACCGGAGAACATTTACATCAACATTCAAATAAATCAGAACCCTCTTTGCATCACCACATCTGTCCTCTTAGCTCCCAATTCCTAGGCATTTGCAAGTCTACCATCTGGGTGTTAGACTTGCCTATTCTGGGCATTTCTTGGGGGATGTGTATGTGTGTGTGGTACATGTGCCCATGTGTGGGAAAGCCAGAGGAGGATGTTGGGTACCCTGCTCTCTCATGTTTTCCTTACTCCCTTGACAGAGGTTCCCTCACTGAACCGTCCAGAGCTGCTTGTGTTGGCCTGGCTGGCTGGCCAGCAAGCCCCAGCAGTCCTCCCTCCATCTTCCATCGCCCCAGGATTACAGGGGCAGGCAGCTGTGCTGGATGCGCTTTGCCGTGTGGGTGCCGGGGACCCAAAATCAGGTCCTTGTGGTTTCTTATCCGGCACTCTTACCCACTGAAACAGCTTCCCAGCCCCAACTCTGGGCACTTCTTATAAACAGAATAGGGCGACAATATATCGTTCCGCATGTGCTTCTTTCACTTAGGGTGGTATTTCTCGAGGTTTGACCACATGCTAACCAACACGCATGAGCACCTCAAGCCTTCCTGTTGTGGAAGAGCTTTGCATCACATGAATGTGGCACATTTGGTTAATGGTTTCAGCCAATTGGTAACATTTAGCTTCCATTCATTGCTCATTAAGAATCATACTGCTATAAAGCCATGTGTCTTAAGTGTGTGGTCATGAGTCTCATTTCTAACTTGGGAACAACAGGGCATGTTTTCCAATAGAAATAAATTTTGACATACATCTAGGCCAAGAACAGAAAAATGGTGGGCAGATGCGAAGCGGCAGGAAATCTGTGAGGCCTTTCCTCAGACCTGGAGCAGGGCCTTCACCTCTGCTTGGTTTCTACATCAGCAAACAGAACCAGCCTCCAAGGTCACCTCTCAGGGCATGCATTCTAAGGAGCTGACATCATGGCGGTGCAGTTAGTTTCAGTTAAAATTTAAGCCTGATTTGGTTTGAGATGGCTGAAAAACATTAATAAAACACAAAAATAGCCAAGAAAATCACTTGCTCCGTTTCCTGCAGGAACAATTTAAAAATGAAACCAGAGAGAAGAAAAACCATGTCGCTTTCAGCCTTACATCAGCACCTGCACCTAAGAAGGAAATGCAGACTTGGCAGATAACCTTTCCACCAAAATATGCAGATAGACATTCAGGTTGCAAAAAAATAGCTTTTTTTTTCTGTCCAAGTGAACACATTTTTTTTCCTTTTATTACTGAGAATATTAGTAAAAAGTATCTCATGAACAGCAGCAACAGATTCCAGCTAAGAAAGGTCTTTGGGATTCATGAGGAAATGCCAAAGATCGAAACTATCCACCTGCAATATTTCCTTTGTGAGCAGAGATGTACACCCCCACACACTCACAGATACAGGATTTAAATAAAGCCTGTCTATCGACAAAGGAATGATGAGAAAGAAAATGGAGATCTCACAATATGCTTTACATGTTAGACATAGAGATCACCGTGCTGCAGACAGAAAAAAAATGTGAGATAGTGTCATAAAAAGACTTAAAAACTCTGGGTTCTGGCTGATGTCAACACCATGGATTTACTTAGATATCAAAGCTCATTCCATTTAGCTCTATTTGAGAAATGCCAAGTCTCTCAACGTTTCTCAGAAGAAAAATTCTGCTCTAGAGCCCTAATTCAGAATGATTTCATTTTTCATGAGTTCTTTAGCTTTTGCTCAAAGAAAGTTTCATGTTTTATTGTTGTTTTCTTATTATAGCAACAGAAGGGATGATGGCATCTTCTCAACTGGTTGCATCCACTTAATTAATGTTTATATTAAAAATGTACAAAAAATCACGCAAAAATAGTTTACTACCTCATCTTCCTTCCTGATGTAATCATTGTTGTTTTCATGGGCTTATCTTAGTGTTTATCTTCATGTTCCTAAATGTTTCATTAGTCTCAATAAGATATCTTCCCCCAAACAAGAGTTAACTACTCTTAACTCCGCTTAGCTTCTGAGATCAGATGAGATTAGATATATAAAGTAGTATGGCTATAGACCCTTAGAATTTTTTTATTGATTTTCTGCATTGTGATAGATGAGAAATTGTAACTTTCTTTTATTTTCTGCCTTCTTTATAGTCTCAGTAGAAGTTCATCAAACTTTAAATTCTGTCTAAAAAACTGAATTCAACCTGTAAAAGCTGACAAATTATCTTGACTGTATGTGCTTCACAGCCTCAAAGATGGTTCCCAAATACCTGCCTCCCAGGCATGTATAACCTATTCCCTCAACATTTGTGTAGAAGCCACTTCGATAATTAAATTACATACTTTAACTTCTATCTTTCTAGCAAATTTTACTGCTGTCTTGGCTTTGATGAAGCAGACTTTCACATGGAAGAGGAGCATGTGTTAAGGAATTGAAGGTATCTTGCTCCCCAACCTTTGGTATAGAACTAGGGTCTTTCATACCAAACTGAGAAATAAGGCTGTATATAGTCACCTAGGGAACATGGAAACGCTTCAGATGAGAAAATAGATTCCGGGCTAACTCTTTGATTGCTATCCCATAGAAACCATGAAGCAGAAACCTGATCCACCTGTGCCATGCCTGAACTTCCAGACCACAGATTGGATGATAACCAATCCATATTGTTTAAGCTTTTGTTGGGAGCAACTGCAATGAAGTAAGATTATCAACAAGGGCATGCTGGGAAATTAATACAGTCAAGGCTATGTGCAACAGATCTGGACCAGCAAGGCTGATGCCAGGATCTGGCGAAGGGCATGGTGCTGTCTCCCTCATTGCTCAGATGAGAGTTGCTCATGCAGAGCTGACCTTGTACAGAGTACCGGCATGCTGCAAGAGAGTCATGGCATCTCACTCTTCATGTCCCTTGACACCAGCTGGTGCGGGGCTATTATTGGTGCATCTATGTCATAAATGTCTGGACTGATCTGGGTGTGACTGTGACTCCATATGAACCAGTGAGCCACCTGGTCCCAGCTGTTCTGTATGCGTCGCGTCTATTAAGTCATTCTAGTGTCACCCCGATGACATGCTTCTATTTCTGTTATATAGCAGTGGACATCTAAAACTATGTATATATTATATATATATATATGGTATATATATATATGGCTTTTTTACTTTTTCATTTTGTAGTTAGTACCATTTGTCTAACTTCCTTTGATGCAGAGATTAAGATTTGCCATGGTATCTGCTAAACTCTGACATGAATTGGTAAAACTCGCCAAATGATAAAACATTTATTTTAAAACTAGTTCTACTGTATTTTTCTCTGGAGGTCACTCCTGCTGACTTCTGTTATTCAATTTGTATACATTTTTCAACCTGTACTTCTTTTTTTTCTAGAGACTTATTGAGCAGTTCTCACCCCGAGACATCCCTTGGTCCCTTTCAACCCTCACCTTCTGTTTTGGATGCCCTACTTCTTACATCTTGCTGAATGCTTTCTGGTTTCCTTCTTATTTTAGTTAGCAACATTCTGGCCTGATTTTCAAGTAAGGCCTTGTGGAAGATGGAGTTTCTGGAAGCATTTTCTAGAAGCATTCTCTCCTGTCCTCATGCTTATTTGCTCTTTTGGTTGGACAGATATTATTTGTCTTCAAATGCTGGAGGACTCCAAGGCCTCTCTTGCTTCTAATTTCCAATTTTCTGTTGAGATTATCATCACACCTTCTGTATGCATTCCTTATCCCCCCTGCTCAGCTCTTCCTTTTTGCCTCTACTTCTCTG
This sequence comes from Typhlomys cinereus, assembly GCA_023101885.1. NCBI lineage: Eukaryota > Metazoa > Chordata > Mammalia > Rodentia > Platacanthomyidae > Typhlomys > Typhlomys cinereus. Next base: position 2,569,420 of record JALPQD010000105.1, on the reverse strand, counting down.
TTTTCCATTCTTTCTGGGAGATTTCTTTAGTTTTCTTTTTCTTTTTTTAAATTGTTTCCACTCATTCAAACTTGATAGGTACTCAATTACCCTCCCTCCCGCCACTCCTCCCTGGATCCCCTTGCTCCCTCCCCCCTTTTCCCCTTCCTTTCCCATCCTCCATCCCTTTCTCCCAGTGGCCAGTCCCTCCATTTGTGGAGCATCCTTTACTGTGAATGTCAAACTTTCCTCTGGGTTCTCCTCTTCTGATGAGGTGTAAGGACTCAGTAGCATTGCCTAGAGCTCTTTTTTGTGTTCCCCTTTAGTATAGAAACACTATTGTGGCTGTTTAATCTCTTGCCTCTAACGATCCTAGTATCTGTGATCCATGCTAGCCTTTGGGGGGGGTCAGTGATATGTTGGTAATTGCACAGGTCATGCAAAGTCCTATTATGATTACTTTGGCCCTAACTTGTGTGGAGTATCTTGCATATCATTGCTCCTCCCCATCCTTAGGCTGTTATAATCTTGCTGCCCCCCTCTTCCGAAAATTTCCCTGAGCTTCAGGATGGGGAGAAATTAGGCTGGCCTGGTTCCTGGTGATTAATGTAGGGTCTCTGATGTTCTGAATTATGGTTTGTTATTTATTTTTTTCTTCCAGTTTTGCTGTTCCTGCACCATCTTTGGCTCCATCCTGATGAGTATTGGATGCCACCTTCTAGCCAGAGATAAAAGGCTGTTAAAATAGAATCTTATTTTAAGAGTAGATTCAAAGGTAGATGGAATAAGAGTAAGAGACTGCAGTGTCGGGGTCTGTCTCCCATTTGCAGGATGGTTACCTTCTATCTGCCAGACTCTATGCCCTCCCTGTCTGGTGAGACCAGACCCCATCAGTTGCAAGTGACCAGGAAGGAAAGTCTGTGAGCTTAACCAGATGTCTCATTACTTACTTGCAGTCCTTGATGGTGGCCTATTTTCTCTGCTGTAGCATGATCCCCTCTCTCCTTGTTTCTGGTGGGACTCTCCTTCCCTTTTCCTCCTGTTTATAATCTTTGCAATTACTGTAGGTATTACAGAGATTTATCTTTAAGCATGTCACTAAGTGGGTTTGGTACTAGGATCCACCTATTAAGGAGTACATATAGCGCTTAATTTTCTGTGTCTGGGATACTTCACTCAATATAATTTTTTCTAATTCCATCCATTTCCCAGCAAATTTCATTAATTCATCATTTTTTGATGTTTGAGTAGTATTCCATTATATAAATGTACCACATTTTCCTTATCCACTCATCAACTGTTGGGCATTTGGGTTGATTCCATGACTTTGCTATTGTAAACAGTGCTGCTATGAACATGGTCGTGCTTGTGTTATTGAAGTAAATTTTTGCTTTATGGGGGATTATTCCCAAAGGTGGAATAGCAGGGTCATATGGAATTTCAATTTTTAACTTTTTTAAGAATCACCAGACAGCTCACCAGAGTGGTTGTGTAAGCCTGCATTCCCACCAACAATGTAGGAGAGTTCCCTTCTCGCCACATCTTCTCCAGCATTTGGTGTTGTTTGTATCATGGATTTTTGTCATCCTGACCGGGGTGAGATGATATCTCAGGGAGGTTTTGATTTGCATTTCCCTGATGGCTAAGGATGCGGAGCATTTTTAAAGATATTTGTTAGACATTTCAATTTCGTCCCCAGTAAAGTTTCTTTTAAGTTCTAAGGCCCATTTTTTCATTGGCCCATTTGTTTCCTTGGTGTTTAGTTTTCTAGGAGGTCTTATTTTTCAAAAGACTTTTTTCGAATATTTCATTTTGGCTCTCACATTTTTGGTTCTTTCGGTGTTGTGACTTAATTTTGTTTCATGAACAATGGCTTGGATATAAACCTCTCACGAATGCTGGGAGGGTTTCTTCAGGGTGAGGCTCACTTGACTGGATAGTTTCAGCTAGCCATTTGGTTGAGTGTGGCAAAAACTTCCAGTCGTTAGCTAAAATCCTTCTCCTGGCCTCCTTGCATTTAGTAATGGCTTTCTGACTGAGTTTCACACATGATAGACACATCAACAGACATGATTTCTTTTGCTATCGCCAGTCCCATCCCATGGGAATGACACATGGTTGGAAAGACACAGCACCCTAGGAAATGACTGTAGCAATCTGGGATCAGAGAAACAATGTAGAGACTCCATCTGTCCAGGCACTGGACTATGCAATGACCCTCAATGAATGAGAATTAGACACCATGTGTTTCATTACCACAGGTCTCTCTTAATCTCCCCGATTTCTCATTTTTCCTCCTTCCCCTTTCCTTTTCTCCTCCTTCCCTCCCTTCCCTTCTCCCTATGTGGAGACATTCCCTTCCCCTTGTCCCTCTTTTGTGTATGTTAGCTTTCTCTGACGCTTTACAGAAAGCCCCAAATGCCAGTATTCCTATTTACTTGTTTGGAGATTGATTTCCCTTCTCTGGAGAATGGATTCTGCAATTGCTGGTCAGGTGTCATGCATACAGCAGCTACTATTGTCTTCTTATGTGAAAGACCTTTCTCTTAATTCCAGCTTACAGTGTCTGGCTAGCGCAGACAGTAGAGCGAGCATGAGACTCTTAATTCCAGTTTAGGATTTTAATGCCACTTTCCTCTTTGCTTCCAGTTTCTGACTAGAAATCCTGTTTGATTTGTTAAAGAAATTACCTCCTATAACCAAGACTGGAAATGGCCAGAAAGTGGTCTTCCTCAAAGGGTCTCAAGGGGTTTTATTGTCTCTTATGATTCTTGGTTACAATTCCTTGTCCAGTTTGATAGAACATCTCATAGTAACAGGAGCCAAAGGAACAGACCACACCATATCCACAGAACTTCTGTAAGAGGGACAATCTTTACTTGTCAGACCAGTATGTCTGGGTATACCTAAGAATACAACTTACTTAACCAGCTTCCTCCAGCTTATCCACCTTCCCAGAGATTTGCCCCACCCACCATGGCCTGGGCCTCCCCATCAATCAGACAAACTCCTGCAGGCTTGTTCAGGACTTCACTCAACTTTTTATGCATGTGTCAATTCTTTACCCAGAGACCGAGCCTTCAGTTGTCAAGCTGAAGGGGGTGGAGGGGGGGGGAGCAAAGCAGTTGGCTTGTTGCTCATCAGTATCAGATTCTGCAAAACTAAGATCCTGCTCAGCTGTTTCTCCACCTGTTTCTTCTCTTCCCATTTTGGGGCAGGACATTGCAAACAACGTACAAATGAATGCATGTGCATGTTCTTGTTAGGATGCAGCGATTGTTCCAGACAAAGGGAGTGAAGCAATGCCGTGACCACCATCCCAATGTAAGAAATCTCACATAGTTCCAGCAAAGCTGGGAAAGTAACAGAAATGGTCACTTAAAATAAAAAGACAAAGACGAAGATGGTTATTTCCAAATCAGTCTGCACAATCTTTTAAAATATTTACTTATTCTAAAGAGACAAATCTGTTTCACAGTGCACAAGTGGAAGTCAGAGGACAACTTTGACAAGTCAGTTCTCTCCTTTTACCTTGTGGGTTTCTGAGGGGATCAAACTCAGGTCACTAGACTTGCAAACAGGTGCCTTACCCACTGAACTATCTGCACAATCTCTAAGTTCTTGTTAGTTAACTGCAAAGTAGAATGAAAAAGGCCTTAGAGAAAAGATGGAGATTATGCATTCTATCATAAACTCATGATTTCGCAAGCTTGATTCTTGCTTCCTGTGGTCTCAACATGTCCTAATTCTGCCCTCCTAAATTCTCCTGGTTTTCCACCTCAAAGCCTCCTAGATTCAAGAGATCATGGCCCATGGATGTGCCTATTTTTGCATCACATGGGTTTGTAATCATAATTCTGCGTTCTTGCAGACGTCAGGTTACTCGAAATATTTGACTGGGTTTCAATTGCCTTTGGGAATGACTATGAATTTGAATCAGGAGATAAGCCTTTTGGAGAAGCTTGAATGTATTGATTGGCAGTTGACCGTGTACCTCTCTTTACCAATAGATCTTTGCTTCTCATTATTGCTCTATCTCTTTGTCTTCAAAGATTTGTATAGTATTTCCATTTATCTGGTGTTTCTAATAATAATGTTCGTGATATTTCTACATTTATGGTTAATAGAAAAGTGCCTTTGTTCCGGGCACATTGGCAATGGTAATATCAAATGCCCAAGAAAGAAATCACCAAACACAATTTAATTGCCTCTAACAAGCACAGCTGAATTTGGGTGCCAATATTCCCTTTTAGAACTGTAGCTCTTTCTTTTCATGATAAAAAAGTACTTTAAGCAATAACAAGTTTCAACAGAAGCAGTGGCTGCGTGGGAGGGAATTGAAAACAGGGACAGGCATAACGTTTTATTGTAGGTGGTTTTTCTTCCACTCCCCCCCACATGATGTCAGGCTTAATCGCAGCACATTACCTTCTCTTTGGGGATTTTTTGTGTGTGCCTTTTAAAAACCCACCTGGTTGTTACTGTCAGTTCCCTTTAAAATAAAAAAGGGAACAATTGTTAAGAGTTTGCAGCACCTATTTGAAAAGGGTTCAAATCTGCTGGGATCACATGGGGCCAGACCAAAAAAAATCTGTCCTTGATTTTGTCCAGAGGGATTGTGTCTGGAGATTTTCGCTCACTGTGTATTACAGAAGCTTCGTCTTCTAGCATGATTATCCTTGTCCAGAGAACCCAGGGAGGGTGACAAACATTGAACATGAGGAAGTTTGAGGACATATTAGTGATGTACGTTCTTGCAGATAGAACAAAGACTAGAGGAACAAAGGTGGAGAGAAAGGTGGGTAGGGTACGATTTGTTGGCCATCTTTTCTTTCTTTTCATTTTAACCTTATTAGATGTGCATATTTACCCAGGAGGAAGATTTTACCGAATGAAGGGAGAACTGAGGAGTGGACAAAGGACTTTGGAATAAGCCATGTCAGAGCCTGCCAATCATCTGCCTCACTCCCTGATTAATCTTAATCTACATCAGCAAATCAGAATAATGTTCAATAGTGTATCTTCCTATTAATGCTCTAGTGAAGCTCAGAAGTGTACTGATACATCCTAGAATTTTGTTAGTTACCTTTAAAAACATCATTAACATGCAATAAAATATGTGGATGGCTCATGTTAATTTTGATGAGTTTTTATGTGAAAGCTGACACTTTGAGAGTAAGATTGTCTGTCTTACCAGAGAGACTGAAGTCAGTTTGAGATTCTTAAATCTATACATTTTCCCTTTTACCAAATTTGGATAAAATCCAGATATTTATTCCCTCAGATGATTTTATTATGGGGGACATTATTCTTTCTATCTTCTTATTCCTTGACTCCAAATACACTGTGCATCTTAACTGTATGATTGATATTCACACAACAATCCCCCCTGGGGCATTACTCATAGTCTGTTTCTCCCCATTTAATCTTCATAGGATTAGAAAATTTCAATTGTCTGCCTCAAAGTTCACACTCGATCGTTATTCTGTAATTTTTCTACTTGTGATTAAGCCAAATTTTCAATCCCAGTTACCGATTTTGCAATCCCTCCATCCATGGATTTCATGTCTGTTTTTTTTTTTCAGCTTATGAATACTTTCTTTCACATCCTGAAACATAGCTGATAATTCATTAAATTTCATATCTGTTATTTCTTGTATCTGTTTCATCTTGGGGTTAGCCTCTAATGAACCCCTCATCTGAGTTCTGGGCTTTTCCTCCCTGGATAATTTTGGAATTTCGAACAAATGGTATGTGAAACTGAGCCTGTTCTGTCGTGCTGATTAGAGACACTGCTGTTCATGCCGCCCAGAGGACCTCATTTAGCCGGCCTCGTGTCACCTTCTGCCCTGCAGTTGGAGGCAACTAAGTTCTCAGCTGATTCTTTTAGTCCCAGCTGGACTGCTGAGGTTGTTCTGGTGTGTTTGTGCTAAGAGACTTAACAGAAGGTTGGGGCAGGTGGTGATGATACTGTTTTTTTGTTTTTTATGTCACAGTAGCCTGCATTGTGGCTGATAAAACGACAAAACAGCTTAACAAGGAGTTTCATTTTCTCTTAAGATAATCCAGTTACAGTTCTTAATCCAACTTGGCAGGAGAGGCCACACCAACACCAGGACCATATCGTATCTATGTATCCACAGGACTGCTGAGAGAGGGACAATCCTCACTTGCCAGACCCACATGTCTGGCCAAATATACCAAAGAGTACCAATTTCTTTAACCAGTTCTGCCCACCACTCCCATATTATTTACCTCCCCAGGGCCTAGTCCCATCCACCATGGCTGGGTCTTCCCATCAATTAGATAATCACGTGTAGGCTTGTCCAGGGCTAAAATCAGCTATGAATTATTCACAGCTGTGCCCAGAGCTCCAGCCTTAATTGCCAAGTTGACACCTGTGCTTAACGCTGACTGTTTTTAAGGTGAATTCTTCTCAATTTTTTTCTTCCTGTAGTTATCTCCTTACTTCCCAGCTGCTTTGGTCAAACCAAGCTCAGCTGTGTTCTTCAAGCTAAGAAGGCAGCATGTCTATCTTTGAGCCCTCTCTGCAAAGACACGGTCTGTGCTTGCCCTGTAGCTGAATTCACAAACACAAATTCACCTAAATCTGTTTGCTTTTTAATCCAAGTGGCATTCACCCTCAGTATTTGTCTGGCTTTGTTGTTCAGGTAGTTGATTGTTTAAATTTAATAATTAATTTTTTATTTGTCCCTAGTTTTATAAGCATATTGGGCAATTATCCCTGCCCTTCTACTTCTTCCCTCCCTTCTTCCACTCCTTCCCTCGCTCCCTCCCCTCCTTTCACCCATCCATCCCACTTCCTCCAATCTTCCTGTCTGTCTACTTCTTTGGGTCTCAGGGTTCCCTCTGAATCCTCTGCTCCAGTCTAGGTCCAGATCTTTGTGGCAGACCAAGTGGCCCTTCCTTGGGCAGACCCACCGACAGGGGCACTCCCCTTCATCTGTCTAGCCCTAGCCCCTAAGGTTTCCATTGCATGTCATTATTCTCCAGAGATCCTCCCTAGTCTATGGGGGCATGCTGGTATGTCAGCCATTATGCAGGTCTGGTAAGGACAAGTCTCATTGCAGTGAGTTCCTGGATGCAGCAGTCCTGCCTTGAATGGAATGTCTTGTTCAGTGGTGAACCTTCCCATCTTTAGGCTCCTATAATCTTACCACCCTCTCTTCCGCAAAGTTCCCTGAGCTTTAGGATGGGGAGAGATCTTACTGTCCTGACTCCAGGTGGGCAATGCAGGGTTGTTGGTTCTCTGCATTCTGGTTAGGCTGTTGTTTATTTCACTGCTCTTCCACTGCAGTAGGCTGCATCCTATCTGGCTGTTGAGATCCTCTAGTTCTAGGCTTCTAGATTTAGTGCTGAGTGTCCTTCTAATCTATGGGTAAAATGATAGGTATTTACAGAGCAGTTTGGTGCACTGTCTTCCTGCTTAGAGGCTCATAGGCTGTTCTTCCCTAGCGATCCCTTTCTTAGGTTCTTGCTTTAGTTAACAGTAACAGGGATGTGTTCCATTCTGACAAGCCTGCCTTAAATCCAATCAGAAAGCTGTTGATTGTCTACTTGATACTCATGCTCCTGTTACACTGGGTAGTTGAGGCTTACATTCCATTCAGAGTTTACAGTAATTGGTGGTAGAACAACCTGGTAGAATTACCAGACTTGGCTACGTCTAGAAGTAAAAGCCTCTTAGTCCTTGAGTTCTGACTCCGTGTGTGTCCTTGGTTTCTCCACCCAGAGACTTCATGCAGAACATTTCTAACACCACAGCAACATCTCTGTGCTTTGTTCCTGTAAAGGTCTTGTGATGCCTTCAACAGCTGCAGACTAGTCTTGTCTGAGTCTGGACATGGAATCCTGAAGAGTCTTTTGTACTTAACTCGTTTCACTCAACACGAAGCTTCTAGTCTCTCCAAGGTTTTTTGTATGTACCTGGAGTTTTCTTCCTTCTTTCTTTCTTTCTTTCTTCTTTCTTCCTTCCTTTCTCTTTCTTCTTCTTTCTTCTCTTTCTTTCTCTCTCTTTTCTTTCTCTCTTTTTCTTTCTTTCTCTTTCTCTCTCTTTTTCTTTTTCTTTCTCTCTCTTCCTTTCTTCCTTTCTCTCTTTCTTCTTCTTCTTCTTCTTCTTCTTCTTCTTCTTCTTCTTCTTCTCTTCTTCTTCTTCTTCTTCTTCTTCTTCTTCTTCTTCCAATTGAATAGCATTCCATTATGTGAATGTATTATGATCTATATTTCTACTTTCCTATGGAGTGCAACTGAAATTTTTTGTTTTTGTGAATTACAGCTTGTGCAACCAAATCTCTTGTGAACAGACAGTACCATTTTTCTTTATAAATGTCATGTGCTGCATAATGACATTTTGGTCAACAACAAAATGCATATGTTATTATAATTGTTGTATAAGAAATGTAATGGAACTGTAATATTCCTGTCTCTAGTGGTGTCACAGTCACTGTGACATTGTAGTACAATGTATTCCTTTTGTATTTGTGGCAATACTTTGCTGTGAATCGCATAAAGAGAAAACATGAATACTCACAAAGCGGTTATATTTGATGACAATGAAGGATAATTATAGTATGGTTTATCTGTTTACTGCATTTTGTTTCGGCTTCAGAGAGTAGTCCTCCTCCTTCTCATGAGAGATGAAAGCTGGCCATGAAATAAGGTGTCCTGCCCTGCCAATGTCAGACCTATGAGGGCACGTGTGCCAAGCTGCTGGACTACAGGAAGAGGCCATCTGGAATGAATACTTGGAACATCCAGATCCCAGAAGCTCTGTGTCGCTAGCACAGTGTCAGACTTGCCCGTGGATGCACTATTCGAAATGATTCCTGTCATTGGTCCTGGTTGCATGTAGGGCGGGACCTGCTGGAATTCAGTCCTCCAAAGTGACCTCACCAAGTCACACTATGACCAGCAGCACAAAAGTTTCTGGTGCTTCCCCGTCTTGTCAGGGCCTGATGCTGCTAGAGACTTTAATTTTGGCCATTCCAAAGAGGAGTTAGAAATTGCATCTGACTGAGGACTAATAATAGTGAAAGCTTTGGGAGGATTACTGACTAGTTGTTTAACTTTTGTGGAATGGAATCTATTCAAAATGTTCACCCATCCTGATTATTTTTTTTACAATGCAGCTTTAAAACTATACATTGTAAGAATATATCTTTGGTCAGATGATATGATGGGCATTTCCCACTATTCATGGAATATCTGTTTAGTTTCTTCAGATTCTTTAGATATTTTAAGTCTGGATACTGTTAAATATAACTTTTTTTTTCTTTTACAGATGCGTTTGTTCTTCTGTTTGGACTAAGATATATTAATTTATTCGTGATGGATTTCCAATCTTATCAGAGAGAATATTGATAAGCTTGTGAAATACCTTTTTTTCTTTCACTAGTTTTGAAATATTGTATGTTTGCTTTCATATCCAGTGGAAAATGCTTTCTGAGTGCAGAAAAATATTTTCTGCGTATTTTTTGAGTTCTGGGTAAGATAGCCACGAAGTTAATGAATATCTATTTATAGGGTGACATACATGAGAAGCTGCTTAAGAGATGTCTGGAAAAGTAAATTTCCTATCGCTCCCCCCCATGCAGCAGCAGATATTGTCTAGCAGACCTAACGTTTCTCATCTCTTGCTGTGAATCTATGTGGTGATGTACTTGGAACATACCCAGGACATCTCTGTGCAGCTGCTATTCCACGGCAAGGAGGGCTCAGGGCTGCCAGCTGCTTGGATTCTGCTAAAACATATGGAGAGGAACTTCACTTTGGTGCCTTCGAAGACATGGACACTTCTGGATCAATGATAAAAATGTCAGATTAACATAAAAGCCCTTCACTTTTTATTTTCAGCAAAAGCAGTGTCAGCAGACAGCAGCGCAGATGCTTTTCTGGATATGCAGATTGGGCATGTGGCAATTAGGTGGTGACACCAAGTCTTCCAAGACTGCACTGTGGTTCACAAAGTGAAGTGTGGTTTTTAACGGAATGATGCTTTTCCCCTGAGTGCGCTTTCTGCATGCCTGTTATGAAAGAGTCTTTTGGAAGCGCATCTGAGAGGAGGTAGGCAGTGACAGGGACTTTATTTAGCATGTCTCTTACCTCCCAGCATCCCTGTCTGGTGCTGCCTGTTGGGTGTCAGCTGGAGATTCTCTGCAGACATTGTTGATGAGTCCTCACTCCCAGACTTTCTCTTGCTGTGTGTCCTCAACAGACTGTCCCTCTTCTTTTCCCTCCGCTGCAGTACAATTCCTATGATGCCTTCAATGATGGTTAAAGATGTGTTGTGGATGCTTCTTTTGTGCATTATCTACAATTGCTAACATAGTACTGTTAGACATACTGGGATGTGTGTGCGTGTGCGTGTGTGTGTGTGTGTGTGTGTGTGTCTAAGAGAGTACTTCAGTGTGTGTGTGTGTGTTTGTGCCTGTAGAGACCCAAGAGTGACTTCAGTAATCACCCTGGATTGCTGTATCCTTATTACTTTACTCTGGAGTTTCCCAGGCTCCATTTTCCAAGGCTGGAATCACAGGCCTCAGCTATTTCCGCCTCGTATTTTAAATGTGGGATCCAAACTTAGGTCTTTCTGCTAGTGAGGCAGATATTTAACCACTGAACCATCTCTCCAGCCCCCAGGCATACTTTTTGATAGCCATTTTAGGATGAAGAAGTTCAAATGTAATAGGAACTTCAGTAAATCCTTTACTAGGCTGAGTTACCTATGGAGATTCAAATTTAGAATTGTCTGTCTATTCTATCAATTGTCAATGCCATTCTTTACTGCTTCAAGGGCACCGTGTAGTTTGATCACAGTAGAAGGAAGTCACCTGCTGTAAGATAGTGTCAAGGTAAGTCACACATGCCAAAGTGTGTCAAACTTCATGGATACTTCTTGTTATTTCTCTGTGACCCATCTTGACTCAAAGGTTTATAATCTGTCTTTCTGGTCAATCCTATTTTTTTTTCCTTTGGTGGAGGCTTTACCTATATCCTTAAGCCTATTTTTGATAAGAAGTCATTTAGTAATTTCTAGTTTGATTTATACAGGTGGGCAGGAAAGCTAGCTTTCCTTTATTTAGGTTATCTTTGGTTAAGCAGGTAAGGGAAGGTTTAAAAGCCATCTTATTTTTATCAAGTTTGATCGTTATATGCAGATGAAGGATATTAATGATCATGACCTGGAAATATGCACCGTGGCACTTGGCATCTGTTTTATTGAAAACGTAAGACTGTTGGCGGTATAAAGAGAAAGCTCTGTTGTTTAGGATTCCAGACAGTATTGCTGATCTTTGTAAACTCACCCATCACTGGCTGCTGCTTCGGTGTTTTATGTCTGGATGCCCAAGGGCATGAAGATGTTTCTGCTTCCTAACTTATTCAATGTCTCCAAATAAGACTCGGTAACACCATGACCGAGTTCACTTCCACCATACTTTGTTGCAAGAAACTCACTAACACTCATGGCTGTGTGCTCTTTCCCTGAATAAGGATTTGGACTTTCACCCACTTACACAAATTTTTAAAACAACCTACCAAGCACACTTCAGTAGAATCATTATCTCATCTGGTGAACATTTTGGTATTGTTGAAAAACTCAGTCTGAAAAGCCTTTGGATATATTGACGAAAGAGTTGAGAAAGGTGTTCTCAGTCTTTTTATATGATACAGTGTCAGTATATAGTTTTCAAAAAGAAACAACATACATTTTATCATAAGGGTTTTTTAAAAATCCTGTTTATATTCCAAAATGACTTTTCGGAAAAGCAGATTTTCCTTCCTTATAGTTTATTATAGATTCCTTCCCTTCACTTCAGGGTCTTTGAAGTGTGTGTTAATATGTATGTGTATGCATGTGGAGAAAGATACAGACATGGGTCTCTGTATCTATCCATTGATTCTACACCATGAATTTGATCCATCACAAATGGAAAATATTGAGAAAAACACAAAAACATTTTTCCTTATCCCTAAGTAATACTGCGCATTGTTAGCCTTTAAGTTAAATTAAGAAACGTAATAACTTTATAGATGATTTTCAGTAAGCAGAAGGATGCTTGTATGTTCTAGGCAAATACTTTGCCACTTTGTCTAAGGGACTTGAGCAACAGTGTGTTTGGGCATCTGTGGAGATTCCTGCAATGGAATTCACATGCTAGCTTATCTCCTGTGTATTTTTGTCACCAGCGATGTGATTGTATGGCACCATCTTCATTAAGAATGCCTTCAGACACACAAGCATAAAACAGAAGCGGCATGATCCCACTATATGCAGTTCTGTCTTCCTTCATGCAGTCAGAAGAGACAAAGCACAGACTTTGGTAAAGTCTCCACTGAGAAAAGAGACTGTTTTAAATGCAAATGTTCACAATTATGAAAGTAAAAATGGATGTCACATGGACGGTATCCACTGATCCTTCAGCATTCCAAGCCCATACCAAGTAGATAAGAGAACGAGGAAAACTTGCAATACACCTGCAGGTTTAATAAGCATGGGTGAGTTTCACAAGTGTTACGTTTCACTGAGATCAAATGGTTGCTCTGCTATTGGGAGAGTGATTCTGCAGGATGTGTTTCTAGTAGGAAAGAAAAGGGAAGGGACCTATGTGTGCGATGGAGTTGGGGAATGGACTGGTGTAAGACTGATGAGAAAATCAACGCGGAGGAAGAGAGAAGGGAGGGGACAGCTGTCACTGTTGATGCAACATCAGGGCTGACTGCTTTCTTCTTGCCTCTTTTTCATTCCCTCGCATTGCTCTTGGCTTTGATTCGCTGCAATCATGCCTCATGAGTTCTAATGTCTAGTTGAGGGAGATGTATAGCGACAGGAGGAAAAGTCTTTCCTCATGGTCAGGTCGATGGCCAATGTCATCTCTTCTGACAAGCAGCACTTGTGCTTCCCGAGGTGATCAGAGATGATCTAGGTTCTCCAGGATGCTGGGCTCAGTGTTCAGGATCTGTAATGGGGGAGGGCGGGTACTGCCAGCCCACCCTCCAGTCAGCCCCTGCAGCTCCATCCTCCTACCCCTTTAATGATTACACGTTCCTTCTCCATGCACCTGGTCTTGATGACTTCTGCCCACCTCAACTCCTATCAATCAGGCTTTATGTAACAGTGCCGTGCTTGGTTCCCAAAACGACATCTGTTCTTCAGAGCAGCTATAAGTGGAACAGGCTTGAAGAGAAAAGTGGATGTCAAACTCTGTCAGATCCCCAGAAACAACTAGACTTCCATGGGTGGTGCATTACCTAACGGTGGTTGAATATAAATGGGAGAATCCAAGTGGAGGGATTCTGTGAGCAAGAGAAAGAACAATGCCCCATGTAGGTTAGCAAGTGTTCAAGAGCATTCGAAGCTAGGGAGGCCTAATTTCTTGTGAAACCTTCTGAAATTCTAGCCAACCTCTTGTAATTGTTTTAACTAAACCCTTCAGACCATGACTGAACTGTGAGGAGTCTTATCATCGCCTTCATGGGTTGAAACCGAGGTGCTTGGAGATATAGAAGGAGAGTTGAGTTCATCGGAAACCATAAATGTTCCCAGCTCGCCTCCATCCTCAGCCATTCTGGGGTGTATGCCACACATTGAACAGAGGTAAGTGTCATGGCAGGACGTTATCTGGAACCCTTATTACACCCCGGGGGCGGATTTGCTGTTGTATTCTGAGTCCATTTCAGCCTGTAGTGGCCAAGCTTCAACAGACAATGTCCCAGCCAGGACGCTAGGTGGCAGCAGGCTGCTGAAGTAAACAATTGGCCAGGGGACAAAGGGCTGGGACGGGTGCACCCAGCCCAAAAGAGAGACTGTACTGGCAGCATGTGGTAAAACTGAGCAGCAGGAAGGTTATCACTCAGATGCAGTTTCCAAGGCATAAGCAGTATCTCCCTCCACTTTCCGACCTCCCCCCATGAAACTAAATCAACTTATCTTCGAACTTCATAGAGCAGAAACACTCATCTATTGGACCTTAATGGTTTTCTCTATATTTTCTGTAGTGTCAGCAAGACTTCCATCTATTATAGCTTTGCTCTCTCAGCATGAAACCTAGTTACAAGTCTGTGTGGTCAATTTGTTTCTTTCTGGTTCAAGGTATATCTGTAGCTATTTTAGGTACGAACGTTTTAACTTCCAGTAATTAAAACCCATTGCCTATTCTAACATGGGAGCAAAAATGTGAGTTTGATCCCCAAGTGCAAGAGATTTCTTATTGAAAGCTATAAGGTCATCATCAGTACAGTGTTAAATGGGAAACCAAGGGCAGAACAGTTAAATTCGACAATGGGAAGTGCAAAGGATCACACATCACCAGTGCCCGTGGCATCCCAACCTTGAGTTCTGCCTCTAAACAAACAAAACAAAAGAAGTGAAGGTCTTTAAACTGATTGCTAGCTAAGAATAAATGAGACAAACCTTTAATAAGACAACAGATTACCAAGCATTAGGAAAAAAAATAAAATGGAACAAGTTGGAAAATAAATTTGCAAAACAGAGTGTTATCTCTGCTATTAACTAGCTGTCTCTGAGCTTCTCAGAACAAATGGTAACACAAATGATACTAAGTAGAAATCTTAAAAGAGAGATAAACAGAATTCCCAGTAATAGGACCCAATGTTGGGGAGGGGGAATTCTAATGTTGTTTGTATTACATAAAGTTGTTATGGAAGAGATGTGAGTTTTGTGAATTCATTTTCCATTGATTTAGGCAGTAGGAATTTCTAAATTTCTGCCAAGGTGGAGCAGGTCTTTGTGATAAGGCTGTCAGCCTGTCAGCTTGGCATCACTAAATGTTTTGTGAATACAAGGAAGAAAAGGAAGGGAAACAATCCTGCTTTGCAGGAGGGGCTAAAAATACTTTTCAGCTTAATCATCAAATAATACTTGCCACACTCTGGGCACCAGCCTTCCGTGTTGACGCTTTCCACAGTACCTGCACTCAGTACCAGGCTTCCACAGGGCAGAACTGAATTTGACGAAATATTGTCCTTTCTAGTGTATCTCTTCATATGCAAATTCTCCAAGAGCATATACACCATTCTCATTTGCACATTTAATCCTTGCTGCTATAGAAAGAAGTACATTCATTTGCAGGCAAGATTTACTCAGAAAATAAGTGATATACAGGTGCTGAACAGAAAAAACCAATTTTAAAAATGGGTTCTTTGAAAAAGATTTTGAATTTTTTAATATTTACTGTTTAGACCATAGCAGAATGTATTTCTCTGTGTGTTTCTCTCTCTCTCTCTTCTCTCTCTCTCTCTCTCTCTCTCTCTCTCTCTCTCTCGCTTCTGTGAGGCAGAGTCTCACATGTAACCTACCAAGCCTGAAATTCATTATGTCCTCAGTCTGGCCTCACTGGCAGCCATCCTCCTGCCTCAGCCGCCAGAGTACTGGCTTCACAGGTAAGAGCCACCATACTTGGTGATTCTCTTTACTTCTTTGGCCCAAACCTCCCAGCCCAATGGAAGAGAATCCCTCTGGGCCTCAATCAACATGCCAGTTTTATCCTAATGTGCTTCAGAGAGCCAGTTTCTCTGATTACTGAGAAAGTAAAGCTACTCACAGTTCCATGTGGGATTAAAAGGGACTGTTTTCTTTTTTGGGGGGGGGGCAACATTTTAGTGCATTTTAAAAAGCAGACAGTTTTGCGTGTTAAGTTCTGTTTGCACTTTCAACATGACCTGATCCTTTTCCATTGTTTTCTGTGCTCTTCGGCCTGGGTGGCACAATGCTTGGTACATGGGAGACATCTCACACAGCTTGACTGAAGGCTAATGGGTGTGTCCAGAGGCTCAGGAGTCGAAATACTCACAGGAGATTATTGTGAGTAACCTGAAGAGATAAGATGTCAATGACCAACTCAGTCGGTTCCACGCAAGATTTCTTTCGTGTACTCAATCTCTGAATTCCAGGTTTACAAGCGTATTAGTACATGATAATGCCTTTGACAAGAGTTCAACTTTCTCTTTTCCAGCATGAAAAAAACGGGTACCACTAGAGGGCACTGCAGTTATTAGTAAGGCAGTGAGTGGTAAGTCTCACAGGGTCTTTACAAACCCTCCTAGGCTACTCAGGAGAAAATGATGGACTTAAACATTCAAATGGTCGGTGCAAAGCTACTGTCAGTTCTCCTACTTCCCAAGAGGACATACCTTCTTTCTAAACCAATTCTTTGGACTTCACAGAAGCTTGAGAATAGCTTTGGTAGCTACTGGAGCAGTGTTTGTTTCCTTATCAACATAAGAGTGCTGCCTCTTCTGCTTTCTGGGCTTTTTTTAATATTTATATTTTATTTAATTATTTACAAGGAGGCGGAAGCACATTCTTCCATTCGGGCCCCATGTCTACATGTGGAGGTCACAGGACAACTTTCAAAAGTCAGTTCGTTTTTTCTACTACATAGGCTCTGGGGATCCAACCAGGGTCAGAAGTCATGCCCAGGGCTTTACTCGCTGAACCATCTCATTGGCTCCTGCTTTCTGTTTAACATTTTTTTTAAAATCTCTGGAAAAACCTTCACAGGTGCAGGTACGGGGCAGCAGGAATACGGGGGTACCCCAGTGATAAGGTGTCGCCAAACAATGACAGATGTGCAGAGCTGCTGAGGAATGGGGTGCACATGCGTGGGCCAAGAAGGGTGAGGGTGGGGAAGGCATCTGGCAAGTTCAAGGTGAGACTTACTGTTCCACATAGGCAAGATAACCAGACGAGCAGATCCATCGGCTCACTGCTCCGGAGTGATTTTGGGGAAGGAAAATTAGAACAGACCCTCCTAACCTGTGGGGTTCAGCTGTGCTGGAGCTGCACTAAAGCAGCGCCTTGGATTTAAGGAGGAGGGGTCTTTTCTACAGCATCTCAGAACGCAGGCCGAGTCCCAGAACTGTGATTCACACTCGGTTCTGCACAGTGAAGAGCCCTGTTGGCTAATCAAAGCACTTTTTTCTTCTCCAAGGAATGATGATATCTATGTATTTATATAATACCAGTGTCTGGGACATGCCTGGCTTAGCAGATGGAGACATGGGAGCTGAGGGGGTTTGAAGACACTTGCCCTAGGTTCCAAAGCAAGTCCACACAGATTGCAGAATCCACATCTCCCAAGCTTCTCCCCCACATTCGCCTATCTCCGCCTCCTAGCACTCTGCCTTGGAGTTGTTTGCATTGACTCTGGAAGTTTCGCTCATGCCGTTTCCTCACAGGATGCAGTTCCTGGACTGAGGCAGCGGATGGTGGTGTGCCCTAACAAGGCAAGCCTCTGTATCCACGGGGAGCTCTTTCCTCGCGCTGAGCCCCCATCCACTCACGGTGGGGTCACGAATGTCTCTTCCAGCCATCACACTTCCATAACTGGCTGGCCTTGTGCCTTTGGAGTGGAAAGTCAGGAGAGATTCAAAGTTTCGTATACAATAACAGGAAAAAAAAAATCAAACAAAGGAACATTTCAGACAGTCGCCCCCGCCTCTGAGTTGTTCCTTTGCCCTGGCGACCAAAGCTCTGCATGCCATCAATCCCCTGGGAGCAGAGGAGACATGAAACCCACATCCAAGGTTTGCTCTGTCCCCCTGGTGCAGAGGAAATACTCATTGTTATACACTTTCGCTTCTAGCATAGCTTGTCATCTTTCTGAATGTTCTAGAATGGTCAACAGTTGGAAAGGAATAAAAGTGAAACTGCAGTCTATTTATTGCATGCCTGCTATCATTAATACCTAAAGCAAGATTTTCTGGAGAGATTAAAATAGCATTTACATTTTCAGTTTTAATATGCAAAAGGTAATGGCATTAGCAGGTTATGGAATCTTTTTAACAAGAGGCTCAGTAAATGTTTCAAGGGAGAAAAGGAAAATTGCCAAGCACGGAGATGCAAGTCCATAACCCAGACTTGAGTCAGGAAGATCACTGTGAGATTTCAAGGCCCATTTGTACTAGACAAACTTATGTTATTGGTACAGAGCGGCCACCTAACTAGGGTTTCCAATAACTGCAATTTGATTAACATGTTTATGTTCACTAGGTTTGTAACACATTCCCACTATAGGAAAAAAAGACTTTTCTGGTCTCAGGAGAAGGCTCAGTGGGTTCTGTGCTTGCATTGCATGAAGACCTGAGTTCAAATCTTTGCTATTCACATAAATGCCAGATGCTGGGATACATATGCTCGGTCCCTGCAGTGGGGGTCAGAGAGAAGGTTGAGATAGACAGAACTCACTGTACAGCCAGTCTAGACAAAGTAGTGACATCTGAACTCAGTGAAAGACCCTGTTTCAAAAAGCAAGGGGCCTAGTGGGCTGGGACACTGCTCAGAGGTTGAAGTCTTTACCTCAAAAGCAGAAGGACATGACTTCAGACCCCCCAGATTCCACTTAAAAATGCCAGGCAAGGGTTGGAGAGATGGCTCGGGGCTTACGACATTGCCTCACAAGCAAGGTCCTGAGTTCAGATCCCAGGTCCCATGTAAAAACACCAGGCAGAAAAAGCCGAGGCCTGAACCTCCAGCCCTGGTGGGTGAAGCCTGGAAAATCCCAGAGCAAAGAAATAAGGAGGTAGAAGCAATCCAGGGTGATTTCCATTCACCCTTGGGCCTCTACAAGCACACATACTCAAGTGCCCTCTGATGCATAAACCTGCACACATACACATGCACACATACATACATACACAGATGCAAAAGAGGTGGGCACAGTGACTGAAGAAGATAGTATCGACCCCTGACCTCCGTCTGGATGCACACACACACACCTGCATGCACACTTGTACTGGTGCACACGTATTTACCACACACACATATACGTGCCTGCGCATCTGCAAGCACTTGCATTGGTGCACCATGTGCACCACACACACTGGAGGAAATGAAGAGGAAAGAAGAGAAAGCTCTTCCAGTGTCAGAGGCACTTTCATGCTGGTTTGCTCGTCAGGCAGGTCTTCGAGCTCATGGGTCGATTTGACACACTTCATCCAATCCTTCTACGCTGGAGACAAGGGTAGTGGACTCACAGGAAATCAAGCCGCTGGGAGAACCCAGGCACTCGGCAAGAACACGTGCAGTTTATGGGGCAGCTACTGTGTTTATCCAGGCATCTGGGAATGATAACAAGCCCAGGCCCCATCAAGATGTCACCTTCATAATGATGCACGATGTGGTAAGACACAGGCTGTTTTTCTAGCCGCCGTTCCCAGGATAGCCTTTAAGCGAGCAAAGCATCGGATCTGTGAGGCAATACTGACAAGCCTATTCACTAAACGATGGTAGAAACAGACAGAGACCTTCAGAGGTTATCAGATGTGAGCCTTTCCTTCCGGCAAAATGACACCATCCATTCGCCAAGGAGGAGGAGATGGCTGAGGGGACCCATGACTCTAGCTCATTACTGTTCCAGTGCTAACACTAACTGTCCACCCCACGCCTGGCTCTCAGGCCCCCCAATCCCAGAAAGAACACGGTTTTCATAGAGCTATAAAACCATCAACTGAAGCCTGTAATTAGAGGAATAAATTAAACATGGTGGAAGGAACCACAGCCACGTCTGTCTGAGTCTGGTAATGTCTGCAGGATGGAAGGAAGAAGGGAGAATGTCAAGGAAGGGTGCACAGAACTGACGAGTTTATTTGTGTTTTGGAGACTCCATTTAATGTTCCATGACAGCACAATCTAAGCAGAACATTCAAGTTCATCTCCAGCATAAGCAAGAGTCACGGGATATGGACATTGAGGCATGACTGAAAGATGAAAAGCTTCCACCAGCGAATGAGGATAAAGAAGTGAGAAGCGGTGTTTAGGAAAGTGGATCAGATCGCAAATGATTCACTGTGTCGCAATGCGGATTTTTATATGGGTTTGGATTTTCTCCTGAAGGCAAAGAGCAGCCACTCAAGTGTTTTAAGAAAAGCAGCGGAAAGATAACATTTATCACTGAGAAAGATCGCTCTGGCAGAGCTGGGAAGAAGAGCTGGAGGCTGGCCAGACAGGGACAGTCAGAGGCATGAGTGAGTCTTTATTTGCCAGCAGGTGGGAGGTGAAGAGGCACATTGGATGTCGAGAGGTTAAAGCTGATAAGCACGAAGAAGAGAGCCTGCAGAAACTGCTGTCTGTCGGCAGCAAAATCAGGGAAGGGGCCAGAGCTGGGCCAGTCAGGCACTTGCCCTCAAACCTGATGACCTGAGTTTGATCCCCGGAAATCCACATGGTGGAAGGAGAGGAGTGACTTCTCAAAGTTGTCCTCCGACCTCCATCCATGTGTACTGGTGTGCATGCAGACACCCTTTCCTCTCTCTCTCTCTCTCTCTCAAATAAATTATAAAAAAGTTAAATGTCATTGCCTCACAAGCAACGTCCTGAGTTCAGATGAGGGGGAGGCAGGTTAAGGTTCAAACCTTGGATATTTTAATTTTTTGTATGAGTATAGGTGTGGGTCTAAACATGTGTGTAGGTGTATGTGGATATGTATAGAAGAGGGCATTGTTTGTGCCTTTGGAGGTCCAAGACTGATTTCAGGTATCACCCTGGATTACTCTAACTCCTTATTGCTTCGCTCTGGGCACTTTCCAAGGCCGGAAGTGCAGGCTGTCACTAGTGCCCAGTGTTTTTCTGTGGGACTTGGGATCTGAACCCAGTTCCTTCTGCTTTTGAGGCAAAGGCTTAATCCTTGTGCCATCTCTCCAGCTCTGGATACTATACATTTAAGAGAGAAAGAAGTCAAGAGAAGATATCTAGAAAGAAAAGAACTGGTAAAAATAATAAGTAGATTGATTTGTCGTGGAGGGGAAAAAGCAAGTGCTCAAATTACCTCACTAAAAGCGGTGAGTGTGTTTGCATGTGTGTGTGTGCGCACGCGCATGCGTGCACATGTACATGAATATATGCCTGTGGATGTATGAGGCTAATGGAGTTAGAAAGCTGTTGTTTGCTGATGTGATGGCTTACAGCAGTTACAGAAAGGACAGCAATCAGTTCATGGTCTAGGTACCAAGGGAAAAGCTCATTTGAGTATAAGCTTTGAGTACCCATTTCTTGGGTATGAAAAGAAATTTCGGTCTGTCTGAGAAAGATCCTTGGCGGCAAAGGGCTCACTCCACACAAGTGTCGGCCAAAGTATACAAAGTATACAAAGTGCAGTTAGCAATGTCTACCCTGTGGGAACCGTGCCCACTGCTCCTCCAGTTGGTAGCTCATTGGAGCGGCTCTGGAGCATTCATTAGCAATGCCAGACTAGAGAAGATTTTGTGGCCCTACACGTCACTGCTCTCTTCCTGTTCTCCGCCATGTGGTCATGTCATGGCGGCTCTGTCCTCTCCTCGCTGTGTGCTCATGGCGGCTCTCCCTGTTCTCTCTGACCTTATGCTGTCTCCTCTGCTCTAAGCTTCTCCCTCCTTAAGGCTCTGGCTTCCTCCCTGGCTCCCTTGGACTGAGCATCCAAGAGTTTCTGCCCCTTTCTCTCTCAGCTTCAATAAAATCCCCGCTTATACCTTTCTCTGTGCTCTGATTTCATTCTTCGGCTCTGGAACACAAGCACAGGGATTCTCTTTAATTTTATTAGTGTTAATACTGGGCCAATATTCCTTAGAGACAGAAAAGTATCCGTGAAAATTGAAGAAAAGAAAGAGTAGACAGGCCAGAGTCAATGGGCAGGAAGGTGGAAGGGAGTGGGATGAACTGAAGAAGGGAAGGAAAGGGGGATGAAGGGAAGCGAGGATGAGTATTCAAAATGCTTGTAAAACTAGAAAAATAAAATAAATTAAAGAAATAAAAAAAGCATCCATGAAAGGTCTAACTTGAAATTGTGACTATTTCTTCTCAAATGCAGACCAAAAGGCAGAATTGCAGTGCCTATCTAGAAGGGCAACCTTACCATCAAGAACAAACACAGGCCTCAGCCTGATGTCTAGTGAGCTGTCAGAGTTGGTATTCTTTGGCCTACACTTGTGTGGAGTGAGCCCTTTGCCACCAAGGATCTTTCTCAGACAGACTGAAATTTCTTTTCATACCCAAGAAATGGGTACTCAAAGCTTATACTTAAATGAACTTTTCCCTTGGCACCTAGACCATGAACTGATTGCTGTCCTTTCTCTAACTGCTGTGAGCCATCTGATCAGCAAACAACAGCTTTCTTCTCCTCTTTTAGGAACATCTGAAGATAAAATTGGAAATGTGACCTTCCTCCTGGTTGTTGATTTCAGTTAAATGAAATTGACTTTCACTTAGTGACTCTATCATTCACATTTTTCTTGGTGTCTGTGGAAAGAGAGACAGAGAGAAAGAGACAGAGAGACACAGAGAGAGAGACAGAGAGAGAGAGAGACAGAGAGAAATTAAAGGCTAGGTTTGCCTGTGGGTGCTGAAACCTGCTCACTTGAATTCTCTTTCCTTAAGATTCCTACGTGGCTTCATCCTCCTCTTCCTCATCATCAGATTCACAAAGTTGTTGGATCTGGGCTCATAATCTAATCTTTTACATTATTATTATTTTGTGTATATGCATGGGGCCATGTGTACAGGAGGGCACTGAGTGTGACATTGGGAATCATCATGATTGTTCTACCTCCTGACTGCTGGAAGTACAGGCTGCTGCCATATCTAGCTAACCTTTTTAATGCCTTCTTTATTATTATTATTATTTATTATTTTAGTCAATTGTGCGTGTGTGCACGTGTGTGTGTATGTGTGTGTGTATGTGTGTGTGTGTGTAGAACCACGGACGAATTCGGGAACCACCATGGACGCCTCCACCTCCTCCTTGTTTACTCTGCCCCGGGATTCACAGGCTCCCCCTACCAGGACCAGAAACGCAGGCCGCCCCCGCTTCTGCCCGGCGTCTATACGTGGGATCTAGGATCCGAACTCAGGACCTCCCACCTGCAAGGCAGAGGCTTAACCCCTGAGCCACCTCTCCAGCTTCTTTAATGCCTTCTTTTGGACCAACATTTTTATGTGAGATCTGGGGATATGAATTGGGGTCCTTTTGTTTGCAAGGTCCTTTTCTGAGGACTCAGATAAATTCATGGGTGTTTTTCAAGCTGTCAGGTATTTACCTTAGCTTACGGGGATATAATGCTACTCCTACTGTAGGCCCTTCAGAAAAGAAGGCAGAATAGACAGCAAAGAAATATTATCACAGGGAATAAAACATGTCTAGGAAAACAGGAGATATCACCCCCTTACCTCCTATTGGAAATCAGGCAGCCCTTAGACATGATCCAAATGAGACCCTGAATCTGAATGTGGGTAATGGATGAGAAATCTATTCCAGAATATGATTATTGAAGGACTCAGGAGAATGAAGCAAAAACCCATGAATTATAATAAACTGGCACGAATAACTCAGGCCCAGCCGAAATCCTTAGACTCTTTCTCGACAGACTTAAAGACACTTTAAGGAAATATACTATAGTCAATCCAGAAAGCCGAGAATAGTAAATATCTTCAAGGACAGCTTTATTCCTCAGGCAGTCCCTGATATATGTAGGAGATCACAAAAGATGGGTTTAAGTCCAGAACAGAATCTAGATGATATAGTTGAAATAGCTACAGATACTTTTTATGATAGAAGAGAAGTTTAAAGAAAGAGTCAAGAAAGAAAAAAAGAATCAAAGTTTGATAATGGACCTAAGGGAATGGGATATACTAGTAGTAGCAAGGCATGCCCACCAAACACTGGAAGTCTCTTCCAAAAACGCTCTAAATGTGATCAGCCTGGGAACCTTCGCAAAAACTGTCCCAAGTACAAGAAGCCTCAGCCTGGTCCAGAGACAGCCCACGTATTTTTGGACAAGCCTTAGTCCCATCTACCGTCCTGGTTGTAATGATATAATTCTTCTGCTGGAATCTTGTAGGCTTAACTTCCTTATCTGTTTTGTCTCTTCTAGATTAATTTCCATAAAACTTCAAGTGAGAAATCAACCAAACAAAATCCACCTACCGTGGATCTCTGGATCATCCCAGCACCACACAGATAAGACCATTGACTCCTCACTCTTCTTCACCCCAATTCAAACAGGAAGTAGTCACATCAGTCATTATCTCTTATCCCCTGAGCAATCAAGGCCTCATAAGATAAAGGGAGGGAAGAGAAAGAGAATAACTCTGTTAGGTAGTTTAGAAGAGTATTTTTAGCCAGAATAGGTTTTTTTAAAGGTAGTTTTAGTCAGTGCAGACAGGCTGTTGGGAAGGTCTTCTGAAGGGAGCATTGGCACCAATCCCTTACTGAGATAAGATCATCAACTTCCCCCAGTCCTTTGTGTATGTAAGGATATGGAGATGAGCTAATTTCTCAAAAGGAACAGCTTGCAATAAACCTATAGGTAGGAAGACAGCACATCAAACTGGTCTGTAGGTAACTGTTGTTAAACCCATGGAATAGGAACTTACAGTGGAAACCTTTGGGTCTAAAGCTGGATGAGTTAAGGGAAATTCACCTATCAGTGGGGTGGCCTGAAGAGAGGTAACTTGACATACCATGGAGGCCTCAGCCCCCACTGGGGTAGACAGGCCAAGTGAACCCTGGAGTCCACAGAAGCACACAGGCGGAAGGTGGAAAGGAGCGGGAGGGAATGATGAAGGAAAGGGAAGAGGAGGGAGGGAAGCTGGGATGAATACTCAATATGTTTGTAAAAATAGAAATAAACAAAAAGGGGGAGAGGGGAGGAAAAGCTTGACCATAACATGTGGTCATCAGTCTGGGCCGCCATAGGAACAGACCGATCAGAGGCAGGAGATCAAAAGCACCAATCAGGTTTACACAAACTACATTTAGCCAACAAGGAAAAGCTTGCCTGCGTTTACAAATAGCCCCGACCCTACCAGCCATCTTTTGTTCCCTAGTCTCTCACCAACTCCATGTCTGTGAGTGCCTTTGGCTCCCTGGCCTCTTGTGGACCTCGTGTCCAGGGCTTCTGTTCTTTCTCTCCCCTAATAAACTTGGCCTTAATCCTCTATACGTATTCTGGTTTCAATCTTCAATTCTGGAATACAAGAACCTGGCCATAAACAGCCCACAATATTTAATCCCTGAGTCATTGCCCTATCCCTGAATTATTATTACCGCGGGTGTTCTTAAACTGATCTTTCAAATGTATTATTATTATTAGTGTGTGATGTTTCTTACGGCCACACATCCCTCTGAACATGTGTGCTAATCAGAGGACAACCCTGAGCCGTCTCTGTCCAACTCCTCTTTACCTGCGTTCCAGCACTTGAACTCAGATCACTAGGTTTGAAAGGCATAAACATCTTTACTCACTGACTCAGCCTGAAGACGCCTTCTCATATTTTTAGATTTTTTTTGTCTTCTTCTTCTCTCGCCATCACAATTCATCCACCAATCAGACAGAACAGCTACGGGGAGATAAGGCACGACCATTGACAAGATTTGGAGCTTTTGGTTCCTGTGAGATGTCTGCCCTTCCCTATAAACTAGTTATCAGAAGGATATATGCATTTAAGATTTTGGAAAGAGAAAGAAGGGAAATGGGAAGAAAGGAAATAGGAAGAAAGAAAAGAAGGAAAGAGGAAGGAGAAAGAAAGAGAAAGAAAGAAAGAAAGAAAGAAAGAAAGAAAGAAAGAAAGAAAGAAAAGAAAGAAAGAAAGGAAAGAAAGAAAGAAAGAAAGAAAGAAAGAAAGAAAGAAAGAAAGAAAGAGAAAGAAAGAAAGAAAGAAAGAAAGAAAGAGAAAGAAACAAACTTAGCTATGTACTTTGGTCCTGTTTTTAGGACAAGTTTTTCAAAAACAATGACTTCTGAGCCAAAACCCTGCATATCAGAAACTGCCTCAGAAAATCTCTACAAAATAGCAACAACTTAGAATGGGCTAGATTTAACTTTATGTGATCATTGCCCCTAAAAATAGTTTCTTTTCTTTTGCTAGTAAACTTGGAGGGTGCTGATAGAATCAGCTGAAAGAGTCAAGAGAGGAAAACTCACAAATCTCAGCACTCCACTGACTTGCAAGACCACAAGCATGCATGTTGGGAAATAACAACAATCACAGGTCACAATTTCTGGGGTTCAAAGAAAGCAGAAGCCTCCATTCTTCCCTCCCCCAGCCAGGTGGAGGCTTGAATGAACCAGTGTGGGTAACCCCAGTCCCCATACACCATTAATTCATCGAAGGTAAAAGAGGGACAGAGTAAAAGGTAGCCAGATGTTCCAAGAAGAGAAAAGTTGGCCAAGAAAGAACAACTCCTCTCGTCCCTTCCTTTCCTCCCCCCTCAGCTCTTCCCTCGCTGCTGCTCTTCCTCAGTGGATCCAAATTTAGACTTACAATTCTCCCCTTCTCTTCTATTCTGCTCACTTTTTGGGGAGGGGCTGAAGTGTGTGTGCCTGCAGAAGAGCGAGGGTGACTTCAGGAATCATCCTGGATTGCTCTATCTCCTTTGCTCTGGTTTCCAAGGCTTGCCTCTCAAGACCGAAAGTGCAGGCCATTATCATTTCCACCTGGCATTTTTATGTGGGATCCAAGATCCAAACGCAGGTTCTTCTGCTTTCAGGGCAGAGGCTGAATCCCTGAGCCATCTCTCCGGGACCTTCACTTCTTTTTGTCTACTCCTTCTTCCTCTACTTCCTTCGTCTCCTCTTCTTCTTTCTCCTCTATCACGTTTCCTCCAGCAACATTTCGATTATCCATCCTACCATCCTTCCTTCCATCTTCTTTCCCGGTTGACTATACAGACCCTCCCGTGGCAAGTTGGCTCCCTGGATCAGTCCTTTGCTTGTACCACTGTGACTTTACACACAGGATGAATGCCTCACTCACCGGCAAAGGTGAGACTTTGGGGGCGGGGGAGAACATACTATCTATAACTATTGTGGAGCAGGATACAAACTGTCTCTGTCATATACATCACCACGCGTGTCCAGGTATGAAGGACTCCACGCTGTGGACACATCACTACTGAGTCCATCTCCAACCAGTGAAGAGAACACCCGGTGGCTTCTCTTCTGGTTTCCTCTCCTGTTAATTCAGCCCAGAAGATCTCAGCAGATGCGTTATTTCTCCAGGCCAAGGTGATGGTGGGGACATTCAACGCGTTTCTTCTGAAAGAAAGATTTCTTCTGTTTAAAATGCTGGAAGATGGAAGAATAGAAATGTGCACTAAAAAGTCTCCTGGGGATCATCTTGGTTCTTGCACAGTTTTGTTGGGAGGTCCTTATCCATCCATAGAACTTCGAACAAACTAAAAAACAGTGTATTTTGCAATATGTAGTATGAACAAAATAGCTCTGTAATGGTTACTTTTAATTATTGCTGTGAGAGAACATCCAAAGTCAAATAACTTAAGGAAGAAAAGGAGATTTATTCCCCTTCCAGAGGATGGTGGAGGCAGCATAACTGGCTGGCTGAAGCTGGTAGGCTAAGTTATGGCAGACATCCACGTGGCTGGAGGATTCCTGGAGAGTCTCTCGAGTCTCTCTTCTTCCTGGTCTCCTATTCTATGGTTCCTTTTATCTGGTCTGCTACTGGGCGGTTCCAATGGGATCTAGGGAAGTTCCAGTGGAATCTAGGGCTGGTCTTGTATTGTAAATTTATTGATCCAGATAATCTCTTCAGGTGGTCTCAGCGGGTCCTAGTTAATGCCAGGTCTATCAAGTTGGCACCAGAGCTTATAACACATTTATAAATAACACAACTTATTTTTAATATTTCCTATTTATATTTTCTACTTATGGTTTATCTGTGTTTATTAAAATGCTGTATTCTCTGTCTCAGAAGTTATGCCTTTGAAATCTTCTTTTTAGAGCTTTTATAAAACACAGACATACTGTGTTTCATCTTTTTTCATCTTAAAATATAACTTCTTAATAATTTATTTTCTTAAAACTTGGTAATTTAAAATTCCATTTTAGCCATCTTTTTGTTTCTATGGACACTTGGAAGACATTGTCTCATTTGTCTCAGCTTAAAAGACTAGCAATTAAGAACTGTAGGAGGCTTTGCATTTTAGAAACGTGTGTCTCACGTTTAAATCTCAGAGATAAGTCTTTCTTTGTCTCAGTTAATGCTTCTTCCTGCCAGAGCTAATTGTTCTCATGAATTTCAATTTTTTAAAAAACAGTGTAATTTTTTAATTTCATTTTTATTTATATAAGTGTGTGTGCATGAGTGTGTTGGGGGGAGGGAGCGTGGGCACTGTGTGTCCCTGTGGAGGACCAACGGTGACTTGGGAATCACCCTGGATTGCTTCTACCTCCTTTTTGCTTTGCTCTGGGATTTCCCAGACTCCGCCCACTAGGGGCTGGAGGTGCAGGCTTGTCTCCATTTCCGCCTGGCATTTTTTACATTGACCTGGGATCTGAACTCAGGATCTTCTACTTGTGAGGCAGAGTCTTAACCCCTGAGCCATCTCTCCAGTCCTGAATTTCCATTTGATACTGTCGATAGATCTACTTCATAGTGGGATGCATGTGCATATAGGTGTGTGCAAATGTGTGTGTGTGTGAACATGTAAGTGTGTGTGTGAACACACCTGTGACCAAATGTATGGGCATGAGTGTGCGCAAATGTGTGAATATGTAAGTGTGTGGGTGTGCAAGTGTGTGTAGATAAGTGCAAGTGTGTGTATATACAAAAGTGTGTGTGTGTGTGTGTGTGTGTGTGTGTGTGTGTGTACCCAGCAATATCTCTGTGCCTTGGGCAGTTTGCTGATACACTCATGCAATAAGGAAAGAAAAATTGTACTTCTTCCTCTTGTGGAAACAAGCTGTTCTTTTTAGGAAAAAAATATGTGTTTTTGAGCCTCGGCACGTGTGTAGGACAGACATCTAGGAGAAACCGCAGCAGCGCATTCCACGTCTGCACCTCTTTGTTTTCTACTTCCTTCTATTTTGTGATCAAAATCCAGCCCTCTATTATCTGGGTTCTCCATGAAAGCCTCGATGTTCTGAGGAAATGGTGACTGGGGTGGGATTTCCAAGCCCGAGCGGTCAGTCCTGCAGGCTGCGGCGGTGAGACGTGTTGCCAGTGACGTCCTCTGAATGAATTCCCGACCCCTCGGCCTACGCCCCACCACGGCAGCTGGGGTCCCCGCTCACTTTCCACCTTCTTGTACCTTTCAAACTAATTGTTTGAACAGATCAAGCGTAAGAAAGGACTTTATAATAAACATCCTGTCCAAATGGTACAGTGGCGAAGAATGAAGGCATTGTGCAGGGTCTCTAAACTGGAGCCGGCAGAGCTGAGTGTAGATTTGTTTACTCATATCGTGAGGCACATAATACATAGCCCAAAAGTGCTTTTGCAACAAGCATCCCTGAGACCTAGGGAGAAAGCACCGTAGATAGGTGCTGGTCGGGCAAGCTGGATGACCTGAGTTCAGATCTCCAGAGTAGAATGCATGCACGTAAAAGCATGAGAGTCTGTAATCCCAGCATGCATTGGAGAATTAGCAGGTGGAGCCCTGAGACTCTCCTGGGTCAGCCGGCCTGACTTGCTGTCAGGTGAAAAGACTGTGTCTTAAACAAGGCTTTAAAAAGAGGACTAACACCCAAGATTGAAGGTTGTCTTCTGACCTTCAGATGCACTGGTGATACACTTCTACCTGTGCCCACATGCACACACACACACACATGCACACACCACATATACTCATACACATACATGTACACACATACACACACCTATCACACACACCACTCAGCTGCAGAAATTCATATGATTTACAGCTTTGATTGAGCTGTGCTAACTTGAACTTGGAAGGTCAGAGGGCTTCTCTTTGTCTACTCCTCACTGAAGACAGGGTCCGGATTTTTTTTGTCAATTATTTCCTGGTTTTCTTGACAGTTCACACACACACACACACACACACACACACACACACACACACACACACACATTTCTAAAGAAAATAGAATTTAGCTTTGGCTTTTGGGAGAAATTATGTGCTATGAAATCTTACACAGTTACATATCCTGAAACTTGAACCCTTGGCTCAAAACTCTAAGTGTTCCTGCGTGTCAATGTCTGAATTTGTAGGTCATCTTCAGTGTTGCATACTATGCCTTTAAAAAAAAAACCCAATGTATTCTGCTTCTTCTAGATTCTTCAAGTGAGAGGCTACTGAAGAAAGAGAGGGAAGAAGAAAGGGAGGGAAAAGAGAGAGAGAGAGAGCAAAAGCGAGCGAGAGAGAGAGCATGCTGATGATAGGAACTGTGGGTAGTTACTTCTTGGCGATGTATCAAGACTCAGACTAAACAGAATCAGGACGGCTAGATCACATGTGATCAAAGTTTGAGTTTCTAAAGGATGCAAACCTGTTCTCCACAGTCCTGGAACACATCTCAACACACACCAGATGGGCTAACGGAGCATTGTGCAACAGTCTTGTCATACTTACGTGGAGGACCAGTTTGCTTTTATTGCTTCCATCTGGGGAATGAGAAGAGAGACCCCACAGAGCTGTCCTGCATCTCTCTTGCTTCTGTTGGAGGAGGCTGGCGTCTTCCCAGGCATCACGACCTCTTCCTCGCCTTTTGAATTCTGTTTTGGAGTCTGATTGGTGTGTGTGTGTGTGTGTGTGTGTGTGTGTGTGTGTGTGCGCACATGCACGCACGCGCGCGTTATGGAATCTCTCTTTTTCATGCAATTGCTTGGGGTTCATTAAACAAAATAGGAATGGAGGGCAGGTTCAAAGAAAATGAAGCATGTGAACTTCATTTACCTTCCTAAGCTGCATGAGGCTCCCACATATTTTTTTTTTTTTTTGCTTCCCAGTAGATTCTGCGCTCTGCTGAGTGCTTGCCCAGTGCTGCAAAATCATACACTTGATCTTCAGCGTTTCATTGCTAGACAAATCCTACTTTTTCCCCTCTTGGACTTCTGTGGCTTTGGCTTTCATATGGATATCTTCAACCGTCTTTGAATTGAAAGAGAATGTGTAATTAAAAGTTTTGTGTGTTGGACACAGAATCTATTTAATTGTTAATCTTCACCTTGTTGGCCTCAGCTGCTCCACTTGTCATAGCTCAGTTTCCACTTACCTGTGGATTTTCTGCTGTGTTTTCTATAGTTGCTGGGGTTTTATTGTTGTTGTTGTTCAAAACCTTCCTGTTAAAAAATTTGTTACCGTAGCTTTATAATCTCTATTTCTGGTGGGACGATTTATTCTCATTTTTCTTATCTAGGATCACACTGGATATTTGCTTGCCCTTTATTCTTTCAGGTAAATTTCAAATTCAGCTTTTCATGATCCACAAAAAAAAATTGTTGATATTAATACTGTAATGCACATTACACTTTGGTTTCTTTGCTGAGACTTGGCAAATTGGTAACATAAATCTTTTTTATCTGAGATCATGATATATTATCCATTAACTAAGTCTTTGACAAACTACAGTCATCCTTATTATATCTATACATGTCCTACATATCTTCAGCTTGCTTTATTCCTATGTATTAATGTGCTTTATTATCTTGCAAAAAGATGGTACTTCCTATCTAAATGTTTTTGACATCTTGCAAGATAATGAGATTTTGCTAATTTTTTATTATATTTATTTATTTTTTCCCAATCATATAAGCTTAATAGGTATCCCAGTCCCCTCCCTTCCTCCACCCCTCCCCAGACCCCCTCGCACCCTCCCCTCCTTTTCCCCTTCCTTTCACTCCCCTCCCTCCCTTAGATTTTGCTAATTAACTGATTGCTAATTTTTAAAATTGTTTTCATGTGCACTATACATGCCTGGGGGGACACATAGCATGTGTGAGGAGGTCAAAGGGGAACCTCCGCTGTCAGTCCCCACTATTCCCCTTATCCAAGACAGGGTCTTTTTTGCTGCTAGCCTGTGACTTTATGTAGCTTCTCTTGTCTCTGCCTCCCTTTAGAATCACTAAAATTATAGCTGCTCATTCTGTGGCCTCAGGTTTTTCTTGGGTATTGGGGATTCAAACTCATGTCTTCATGCTTGTGTGGCAAGCACTTTTGCATCTTCCTAGCCTCTGCTTGCCACTTTTTACTTTCAATTTGAACAAACGAAACTGATATTTTGAGTTTTCACCATATCATCTATTCCTAACAGAGATCGAATCTGGAAACGTAGCTTGGTAGTAAAATTTTTACCTACCTTGTAGGAGACCTTAGATTTTTCATTTGAGCTACGATGTAAATTTGTCTTAAAAACAAGAGATAATTTATTTTTATAATTTCCAAAACTCTTTTTTCTTTGTCTTTTTATAGGTTACACTTGGGACTTAGACTATCATGTGGAAGAGCAGAGCTGGAAATCAGCTTGTCATGGTCATGGTCTTCAAAAGAAGACTGAAATTCTGATTGTTAATATAATGTTTGCTCTGTAATTTTGTAGATCTTTATCAAGTTGAAGGCATTGTGTTTTTAATGCTGCTTTATCAAGAGTTCTTTTTTTATGATGAATGGTTTTGAATTTTATGGGGCGCCTCTTCTGAAAGTATGGTTGAATTTTATGGCTCCATCTCTTCGTTTACTAGTTAAAGGAATGAAGGATAATAACCCTGACCTGGAATTTTTCCATTTTGTTCTATCCTTGGATCAGTTTTCTAGAAAGGTCACCCAAATTGTGAAACATGCTGGGCAACATTCCATCCTTTTCTATTCTTGAAAAAGCTTATGTAAGAAATGTTCAGAAGGACTCATGAGGGAAATCTGGAATGATCTTTCTTTTGTGAGGAAATTTTTAATACAAATTCAAATTATGGTCCTGACACACGAAAGGTTTCTATTTCCTCCCAAGTCATTTCTAGGCCAAAGTTGTGAGGGAACTGAAAGTCAGAAGACAATGCTGCGGGATTGGTTCTTTTCTATCCCCTTCATGTAGGTTCCGGGGATTAAAATCAGGCTGTCATGCTTGCGTGGCAAGCGCTTTTACTCAATGAGCCGTCTCGCTGGCCCAATCTCATTAATTCTAGGCTTTCTCTTTTTCCTAAGAAGTCCTTTCTAGCAATTACTTTTGTTGCAGCTCACAGATTTTTTTTTAAACATATACTGCGTCTTTGGTAATGTTAGCTATGTAAACACAAAGTAAAAAAGTCATTCCTCAGACCTTTTGTTTGCATGATCTCACAGTGTGGCAGTTAGTTATACATGCTGGCTTGACAATTGAAGGCTGAACCGTTGCGCACATCAGAGATGAGTTGTTTAGTTAAGGCAAGACCCGAGCAAAGTCTATCGGAGATTATCTAATTGATATGGGAATACCCAACCCATCGTAAGCGGAACTACTTGCTAGGCAAGTGAATAACATGAAAAGAGATGGTTCAGCATTTTGGCAGACTGGGAAATTGGAGAGCATGCCTCCCTCCTCTCTCAGATCTTCCTAGAGACACTAGTATGGCCAGTTCCTTCAACTTCCAATGTTGGTATACACTCTCCTGACAAGTTGAAGAACCAGAACCAGAAACTGTAATCCAAGCATAACCTCTTGTTGCCCTAAAATATTTGGTCATGTTTTTATATTAGCAACAGAAATGTGACTGCAATAGTGCATAGACTATGGCTTTCACAATTTCCAAAGTATTTATTTCTCTTAATTAAGATATCCCTCATGCAATAATGCCACAATTTCCATTGTCTCTCATGCATACATGTCTTAGGAGGGTGAAAATTGAAACAAGCACAGGTAAAATTAGAAAATATTCTTCCAAGTTATTTTTGGTATTTTTGTCACTTAAAACCTGGAAGAGATGAAATGATTTAGATAACTAGTGAGGAGAACTAAGAATCAGTGTGCTGGGCTGGAGAGATGGCTCAGGGGTTAAGACTCTGTCTCACAAGCAGAAGGTCCTCAGTTCAGAACCCAGATCCCAGGTAAAAACACCAAGCAGAAATGGCAGCAGCCTACACTTCTGGTCCTCATGGGCAGAGCCCAGGAGATCCCAGAGCAAAGAAAAAAGGAGGTAGAAGCAATCCAGGATGATTCCCAAAGTCACTCTTGGTACTCCACAGGGACATACAGTGCCCTCTAGTACACACACACACACACACACACACACACACACACACACCTGTGTGTGTGCAAAATTAATAGATAAAATATTTAAAAAATAAAAGAATGAGAATCAGTGTGCTCTCTGTCTATCTACTTCCCAAGGGGCAGTTTTGCTTTTCTACGCAGATTCTTTGAAGAACCTGAATGTGGGAGACCAAGAGTCTACTATTTTTCAGACTTAAATCTTTACTGTGTACCTTTGGCAAGCCATTTAAGCTTTATGAACCTGTTTCCTTTCTTAGGATTTGAAAACCCTAATATCAATATCCAAGATTTTAATGCATTTGGCCATGCTATTTGCAAAAGCTAAAGTGTTTCAGAAGAACACTTGTGTCATAGTTATGCACAGATATCAACTTGATAGTTGAGGTTTTGAGCTCTGGGCACATTTGTGGAGAATTAATGGTCGAGTTAAGCCCAGAGCAGACTTGCAGGAGATTGTCTAGCTGATGGGAAAGACCCAGCCCATGGTGGGTGGGACTAGGCCCTGGAATAAAATACAGAGAACCAGTTGAGAAAGTTGGCATCCTTGTATATACTTGGCCAGACATGCTGGTCTGGCAAGTAAGGATCGTTTCTCTCACAGCTGTTATGTGGTGATGGTGTGGCCAGTTCCCTTGGCCCTGGTGTTGGTACATGCTCTCTCATCAAGCTGGACTGAGAACTGTAACCAGACTATTGTAAGAGAATAAACCCCTTGTTCCCTTAAATCGTTCAAGGTGATTTATCAGTAAACATGCGGGCTGACTGCAACAACTTCTTTTCTTACTTGGATGCTTTGGTTTTTTTTTAATGTGTTTTCCTGCTTCCCCAGGATGCTATGCCAGTTGGATACACAAATCAACTTGACAACTGAGGGTTAAACCCTTTGGCACATTTGTGAGAAATTAGTAGTTAAGGCAAGGTCTGAACAAGCTTGCAGGAGATTATTTGATATAGGAAGATCCAGCCCATTCCCCGGGCAGCTAGATAGGCCCATTCCTTGGGCCAGGTACAAACGCTGGAGAGAGCTGGTTAAGTAGTTTGGCGATGCTTTGGCAGACTCGCAGACTGGACAGTGAGGTTTGCCCTCTCCCATCACTTCTTATGGATATGGTGTGACCAGTTCCCTTGGCTCCTGGTATTGTATGAACCTGCCAAGCTGCCAAGCTAGTCTATGAATTTATTACCAGATCCATAAGCAAGAATAAAGCCCCTTGATTCCTAAGTTGCTTGACGGTGTATTTATCAGCAACATGAAGAGAAGCTGTAATAGAGATCTCCACTTTTATTCTCCAACAACGTGCTTTCTGCATTTGACGCCATATGGATGGACATAAAAGTTCCCATCTTGGTGGATGTAAAGACTTTAGAGACTGAGCTCTCAAAGCCTATGCCTTTGCAGGTGAAGGACAGAAATCTAGGACAGACGGTGTGGAAGTCTACAAATGGCGGTGCTGGAATTCCCTCTGCGTTGATGCATTATAGGGGTGAGACCAGAACAGAGAGGTCTTTTGGCTTGTGTTCTCCGAAACACTCTTACCTTTTTTAAAATTTATTTTACTTAGTTCCTCATGTTTTAGCTGGTAATTAGCAACCATTTTGAGTTAGTTATGCTAACCACAACATCCAGCCTTGTCTCTGTATGCACAAAGTAGGAAAAAGAGCAATTTTCCTGCATTGTTGAAGACTAGCTTTTGTGCAGCGACTTCATGATAAAGAGGAAGCTCAAGGTGCCTACTGATGAACTGAGACATACAACGAAATCAATGTGGTCATTTAGACAGAGCCCTAGATTACAACCTAGAGCTTCAAAAGCCATAGCATTTCAGGTCAGATAGGACTCTCCCTGTTATCATTGATTCTCACTGGACAAAGCAGCCTTTCATGGGGAGTCCCATACAAGAAGACAAGTCCACACTTACTTAAATTGATCCTGATTAAATTGAACTTGATTACATTGATACTGACAACTATGGCCACCCACTGAGGTTCACACCCACTGGGTTTGAAGAAATTGCAATTGTCAAGTTTTCCCTTGACTTGGTGGCATGACATCTAAATAGCTCAAGAAGATGGTCGTCATGCACCTGGATAGCAGCTGAAGGATGCCTGCCAGTATTCTGATGACGCTTGTGGAGTATTGCTTGTTAAATCTGCAGGGACCAGACAGGATCTGGTTAGTGACATCTACTACGGGGGTCTGAGATTTGGAGGGTAGGGCTGGGCGGCCGCCAGGCTGTCCCTGCACGTGAACAGTCTGGGCGTCCCCCGTCCCCAGCCCCAGCATCTTTGAGCTGGGCGGCACCACGAGTCTAGTTATTGTGTAGTGTAGAGAAATCAAAGAATTCCACAGCGAGGCCCTGGAATGCCTGGCCGCCTCCCAGCTAGCTTACGAAGAAATAAATTCCATTGTTGTCTACCGCCTCCTTTCTGCGCCCTCGGAGCCGGCGTTTACTGTACGCCAGCCCCTCTCTCGCTCCAAGGACCTGGAAGTCGCTATCGCACAAGCTGGGATCCCTCCCCGCGCGCATCCGGTGCACGAACCCGCCTGTCCTGTCCCCGGCTGGGGGGCTGGGTGCTCCGTGACTTTCTCCCCGCTCCGCACGGTGTGCATGGTCACCCGTCCAGGGATTCTTGAACCCATCCCAAGCTGGTGTCAGAAAAGGCGGTGATGGATGCTCGGTGCCATCCTGGACCACGCGCTCCTATTGCTGCCTCCAAGCCGCAGCGGCTGGTAAACAATACAGCGTGTCCTTAGCCTCATAAGCAAAGGCCGCCGCGAACTCGGGGTGGTAGGACTTGACCTTAAAAGCTATAGACAATCTAGCCGAGCACAGACGGCTCCATAAAATACAATCACTTCCTGGAATTCTTGGGCCGGTGCGGTCGGAGCCCAGCAGATCCTGTTTGCCTTACATTGTCTCCTGCATTGAATATCATCGGTCTCAAGGGGCCGTATCCATGGCGCTCATAAACAGCTCAGGGCGACCTCTGATAAAGAGCGTACACTTTCAAGAAGGCATTTGTATTTTTTTTTTAAATTTTTTTGGACAAGTCCAAATCAAATCCTATCTACAAAAATGAACCCCCCAAAACCAAAACCAAAACAAAAAAACAAAAACAGAGATGCAGTTTCAAAAACACACTGCAGTCCAAAAGAGTCAGGGTTTTCTGTTTTCTGTTTTGTTTTTAAAGTGTTTGCCTTGCAAGCCTAAGGACTTAAGTTAGGTTATTGGAAGTAGAGACTCACAGCCACAAAACTGTCTGCACATGCCCACATTTACATACATATATGCACATTGTATGCATATATAATAATAACAAAATTTTTGAAACAAAACTACATAAATAACATTAAAAAAAGAAACCCTCATAGGTCCCATCTAGACATACTGTTCAGTCACCGAAGAAGAGAAATGAATGTGCCCCGCACTGAGGGTGAGTTGAATTTCATTTATCGTCACTTCAATTTCCTCAACCAATCCTAAACCGTAGCCCCGGACACTAACCAGATCCAAAAGGATCCCTCCCAAAGATCTCCTTTGCCTCTGATCCTGGTTGAGAAATCCTAACTGTTCACCGTTTAGTTTATACAATCTGTGGCAAGCAGAGACAACAGAAATGTTGAGGACTTGGAATACTCCACTAAAATGGTGTGGGGGGCTGGGGAGCTGGCTCGGGTGGTAAAGTACTTGCTGTGCAAACACAAGGACCCGAGTTGGGATTCGCAACATTCACGGAAAAAAAATCCTGGTGTGCTTATGTGTTTATGGTCCCATCTCTGGACTGTGGGGAGGGCGTGTGGAGGCAGGTGAATCCTTGATGCTCATTGGCCAGAAAGCCCAGCTGAAGGGATGTTTCAGGCTCTATTTCAAAAACAAATGGGTGGAGAATGTTTGAGGAAAGACTCGTTATGAACCTCTGGCTCCACATGCATAGACTCACGCACATGCGCACACACTAAAATGTACATTACTGTACCCCCCCACTGTTGTGCAACCTTTTTCCTGGGGAGATGCCATACAGCCATCTATACACCCCAGATAGGAACTCAAGGACAGACCAAAGTAATGTCAACATCCAACTTGACAAACCAACAAGTTTCCTGGGGTTACTTACAGGAATAGGGGTGAGAATTACTAACAGGAGCAAGGGCAGCTGAGCAGCATCTACATCACCAGAAAGCCTCCCCCACATGGCTGTTGGACTCTCTATGATACAGAGATGTAACCCCCCCCCCAACTAACTTTTGAATCCTAGAGTCTCTTCCAGGACCATGTGTGTAGGCAGGTGTAAGGTACAGACATTCTAGCCCCTCCCCAGACCTCAAGATCCTGGTGGGCACGGGCATAGGCACATGTGTGAGGGGATGGGGGGATGTGTTCAGATACACATGCAGGCATGTACTTCCTAGCCCCGCCCCAACCCTCTGTCTCTCAGCAAACATCAGCAGTCAACAAATGCCATCTTAATAGTCTTAGACAAAAAGGGCGACAGTTTGGAGGAAAATGCCATATAGTAGACACACACACACACACACACACACACATATACGTACACACACACAACTGTTCAAGTTCCAAAATTGATTTGACGTTTCGGTGATTCTCCTGCAGCTTTACTGGGCACAAGATAGGTTCAAAATAAACCACTTTAAAGACTTCCACAGAAAACTCAAAGATGGCCCTCTTAGATTTGCTGTAAATGTCTCAGTATATATTTCAACCCACTAAATCTGTCTCGGTTCATGATTGAAGTATTGGTTGTGTCAACACGTCAAGCTAAAAATTTTGGCAGAGGCAAAACCTGCTAAATATTGGACAGAGTAACAACTGGAGTGCTAAGGAAGAGGCTTTAGGGAGAGAAAGAAAGAGAACAGGAGCTTGGAGAGGCCATTCACATATGTTTGATTGTTCTAGAACCTGGAAGGCTTTGTAAGATTGCTTCACAGTAAGTGCTGAATGTCTTGGAAGAGCAATAACAAACAAAATAAATTCCTATTTAACCTTTAGTTTTTTTGTGTGTGTGTGCGCATGTGTGTGTGTGTGTGTGTGTAGAACAGAGCACTATGTGTGCCTGTGTAGGCCCAAGGGTGACTTCTGGAATCATCCTGGATTGCTCTACCTCCTTATTGCTTTGCTCTGGGGTTTCCCAGGCTCTGCCTTCCAGGGCAGGAAATGCAGACTGCTAAAATTTCTGCCGGGAATTTTTGCATGGGACCCGGGATAAAAACTAATGTCCTTCTGTTGTAAGACAAAGGCTTAACCCTTGAGTCATCTCTCCAGCCTCCTAGCCTTTAATCTTTGGGAAAAAAAAATACAGCACCGGTGTCTTCGATGAGTGGACCTACATTCCAGTCCTCTATTTCTGTGACAAAATGCGGCGACATGAATATGGGAGGGGCTCTTGTGCGGAAGAGGAACTGGCAAGGAGGGGAGAGAAATAGGAAAAGGGTAGAAGGGAAAGAATGTATTGTGTACATGTATGGAACTGTTAAAGAGCAAAATACATCCATAAAGAAAAGTGGGGTAAACATTTAAAGCCCCCCACACCACCATGCATCATAAACACCTGCAAAGCATAGCAGAGTCACATAGTCACAGTTTTCTGTCCCACTGTGCCCGACCAGGGCCTTTTGTATGCTGGCCCTAGGGCGGCGTCTTGCAGCCTAGTAATCCCCCTGGCAGCGCTTCAGCGAGTATTTTTGTCTCTCCCTTCCCGCTCCCCCCAATCTTAGTTTCTTTCCTTCCTCAGTACTTTGCAGGGCCTTTCTGTGGGTTTCTCCTCTCTACATAGTGATCATCGGCCAGGTAGGTCCGGTTTGAGTTTAGTGTCAGCAGCTACCTCTGCTGTTGACTCCATGGCGAAAGGAAAGTGAGAGCCAGAAGGATCTTGAGGTTCAAAGAACACTGTAGCCAAAGCTGCATCTTTGCAAGCGCCACTCAGCATTTCAACCCAGATGTTCATGGCTTCCAGGCAGTTGTAGGTAACAATGCCAGAGATCCTGGAGAAACTGGAAGACACTGGGCAAATCTGATGCTCCTGGGTGGAAGACAGCGTGGGGCAGGAGCGGGAAAGAAACGGCGTGGGAGCGATGAAGTCACATGGTGCCCAGTGACCTCCAAGTCCTTTGACACTGCCTAGCTGGTAATACGGTCACAGCTGTGTCACGTGTTTCATTCCAGCATATTTTTGGACACCAGCATCCGTTATGTAGTCCAGGCTGGCCTGGTACTCAGAAGCTGCCTGTTTCTGCTGACCAGTCACTAAGATGATAGGTGTGGGCTGCTACCGCCTGGCAATATTCTTCCTCTTTATGGGAAGCACATGACCCCTCATTGATTTACAGCAATCAAATGAAAGTTGAGCTCTCCATGTTTTAGTACCTTAGAGGAGAAAATGCATTTTTTTTAAAAAAATTGATGTATTAAACCAGTTCCTTGACAGGATCACTTCTGCCAGCTCCATCTGGATCTGTCTCCTCTTTTCCTAGACACAACTTTCCTTCCCTTGGGCCATTAGGGAGGGACTCCTACCGAGAGCAAGAACAGGTTAGGAGGCCACCTGGTCAGATGCTGCAGGTGAATGAAGCCTATTGGTGTCTGTTTCCACACTGCTGAAAACATCCTGCTGATACCTCGAGCTTGGCCTTGTGATGAGCGTAACTTCCTCCATAGCTCAAGAGAGGCACCTGCTGTGTCTTCGGAACCAAGCTCAGCTTTACAGGTTTTATTTACTTTTCAGAAATCACTTACGGACCTAAGTAGGGAGATAACACAT
This sequence comes from Typhlomys cinereus, assembly GCA_023101885.1. Lineage (NCBI taxonomy): Eukaryota > Metazoa > Chordata > Mammalia > Rodentia > Platacanthomyidae > Typhlomys > Typhlomys cinereus. The sequence goes on along the minus strand of JALPQD010000105.1, from coordinate 2,528,716 downwards.
CTCCTTCACGCAAGGGTCTCGGAGGGACCATAGTCATACAATATTAGTTCATGACACCAACAATTCGACACAGAAGACTCCCAGCTTAATAAACAACATGCAGCTCGGTGTTCTTAACTCTGATGACAACTTTTCAAGTTAAATCAAAAAGGGGCTTTTGCTTTGCTTTTTTTTTTCCTTTTCTTTTTATCTTGCTGTTGTTTGAACAGGGCAAACAGCCAAAAAAACTAAAAGTTCTTGTCTAGCTTGTGGCAGTTCCTCTTTCTGCTGTTCCGAGGCATACTCATACATAACGTAAGGGAGAAAGAGATTTATTTGGCTTCTTATGGTTCTAGAGGAGCCCACTGTGGCAAGAAAGACTTGATGGTTGCAGAAACTGGAAACCAGTTCAGGTCACAGCAGTCACCGTGAAGACAGAGAGAACAAGGAGCAAGCCTCTAGCAGGGCAGGGCCACCACATCTCGACCCCCCACCCCGCGACGTGCCTTCTTCCAGCAAAGCGCTACCTCTGAAAGGTACCACAACCTTCCAAACCATTAACAGCAGGCAAGGATGCAAACACAGGAGCCTGTGGGGGATATCACACATTCACACCATGACACGTCTATTAGGTGCAATAGTCTTGGAAGCTGGATGCTCAGAATGGAGTTTTCTTCCAGCAGTTAGAGGGCATTTCCTTGTGAGCATGAGCAGAAAGAAGAAATGATGTTCGTTTCCGTTCTATCTGTACATAGACTAGAGTTCACTTCTCTGGCAATTCCCCTAGGCCTGGGAGAATAGAGGCCAATCCAATAGAGAAATGATTCTTCCATTTTCAAAGTATCCCTAGAAATTTCTAGGATGTTAGTCTGAGTTATTAACAGTTACTACTCTTGAAAATCATTTCTATTGTTAGACAGTTTCATACCTTTCCCCTCGCTCATCCTTCTTCCTCTCTCACTGAAAATTTTCTTTCCGACAAGTGCCCCACGCCCACTTCTATGCTTCTTTTTGTGTGTGATCCACTGAGATTAATTAGAGGTTTTTATCTGAGAAGAAATCATTTTGGACTTCAGTTCTAGCTATACATCTATTTTGGTTTACTTTTCTGGTAACTCCAGAAGAGAATTACCAGAGAGACCAATTCAATAAAGAAATGAATCCTCATTTTTCAAGTTATCCCTGGATATCCCCAGGATGCACAATCTAAGTTATTAACTGTCACCACTTTCTATAGTTACTGTTATTTTCTGACAGTTTCATACATTCATATAATGAATTTTAGCCATTTTCACACCCTATTTTCTTCTCTCATTCCACTTTCCTCTCTCACTGAAAACTTTCTTCCCTCAAAATGTCCACCCCTACCTTCATGTCTTCTTTACTGTATATGAATCACTAAGTTTAATTAGAGTTTCATATCTGGGAGTGGGCATGAGGTTATTTATAGGATCAAGGGCAACTTAAAAGTGATTACATCACCAGGGAGAATCTCTCCCAATCCCTCAGTGAGGGGGGAGGGCTTATGATCCTCTCAGATGCAAGTTCTATTTTCTTGATCATTGTAGCAATAGTGAATAAGTCATTTAGTTCTGCTTCCAGACAATAGAGGCATTATGGGTTTGTAAACGAGTTAGGGCAAAAGTCCATGTGTGACAGTAACACAAGTTAAAAAACAGTAACCCTCAAAGACAGACAGGGAGAAAGTGACCAAGAATATAGCATTTGGGACTGTGGAGATGGCTTAGCTGGTAAAATGCTTACTGTGGAAGCACAAGGACCTGAGTTCAAGGCCTTGAACCCACACAAAAAGTCAGGTGTGATAAAGTCATGTCTATAACCTCATCACTGGTAGGCAGAGACTGGCAGATCCCTGAGTTCTCTCGTCAGCCAGTGCAGACTAATCATTGAAGTCCAGGTTCTGTGAGAGACTCTGTCTCAGACAATAAAGTGGAGACTAACTGAGAGACCTCTGGTCCCTGCAAACATGGACATCCACATGCATGCACATTCATGCACATGGGCACACACACATCTCACCCATACAAGGTCTCCTTTGAATATTAGCCTGAAATGCACATGAAAGTCATCATGAGTGTACACACAAACTCCAGTATCAGAATTCTTTCACACCTGTAACTCTACTGATAGATGTATACATTCACTACCTGCTCGCAGAAACAGCTAGGACTGTAAGTGTGTGGCTTCTCTCTCTTCTCAACAGTGGCAGCTGGGACTTCTGAAGAAGTTCCTTTTTCCCAGTTGGAGGAAGATGGCATAGCACCATCAAAATGTGTCTGGACAACCTCACGGGGACATTTTCACAACCAGCAAATACACTGTCCCATAAAAGTTCACAATAGAAAACATCCTGAGTTTACAATATGTCCTTGACGTCACGGTTTTGAGAGAATCATTTGTACAGCTGTGGTCCGGACCTACGGCAGTCAGTCCATAGCATGCAGATGTCTTGCAGCAGCTGCTTCCCACCCTCTCTCTAAACAGCTGGCACATCGTCCAGCTTCCTGAGGCGGTTGATTTAAGTTCAGAGTCAGACCCAAGCTTCCTGAAAGATGCTAACCTCCTAGGGGTCATTTCTTCTAATAGGACCAGGGAGGAAGACATGTCCACTTACTCCATAGCATGGATCAATTCGCCCCACACGGAAGCCCAGATGTTCCTCTTCTTACAAATCATGGCACTCTATCATATTTTCTTGTCTCTTGTTAATTCTTCCCAAGAGGTTAGAACCAGAGATTCCCCCTCTCCCCTTGGTTTCAAGAGATGGTTCAGTCACGAAAGCACATACCACTCACTCCCTAAGACTGGCACGCAGGAGTGCTAGTCACTGTAATTATAGCACATGGGAGACAGAAACCAGGGAACCCCAGGGCAAGTTGGCAAGCTAGACTGACTGACTGGTGAGTTCTGGGATGTAATTGAGAGGCCTTGAATCAAACAAAGTGGAGAGAAACTAAGGAAGATACCCTACATTAACTCTGGGGCTCCACATGCTTACGTACATGCACACACATACAGGTGCTTACACACAAGCATACACACTCATGAGTCCCTCCCCCACATATACACGCACTGATTGTCTTCCAAGTAATTCAGATCAACCCTGAGACTTGTAGGATGATCGCATCATCCTATGACAAGCCAGGGGCATGACAGCGTTGAACACAGTCTCTCTTCTCTCTACCTTATCATCAAATCTTTCCTTCTTGTGGGTTTTACTCACTGGTAATGTGAAAGATCTCCTTTGTAATACCAAGGTCTGAAATAATGTCCTTAGAGATACTAGAATCTGGCAATTTTTTTTGTTGACCTGAACATATGAATATAACGTGAGACTCTGAGGCTTTAAAGAAGAAGATCTTTGGAATTTTTGCTCCCCAAATAAGAGTGCAGTGAATAATAGAATAAGTGATGATTTACCAATGAATATAATGAGGAGTACTTTGACTGAGGTCCAAAAACAAGATGGGGATTCATGTAAGACAGATGTCTCCAGAGATAATTCCTGCCTATAAATACAGATTTGGGCTTAACCCAAGAGGCACCCACAAACAGACTTGGAGTGAGATAACTAGAACTGAGAACAATAGGAGGATTATAAATATTCTGGTATATCATCATTTTTTTCTGAAGGGTTTTAGCTATTACACATTTTCCTTTAAAAACAAGAAGTGATGGTGACTCATTTTTGAATATCTCGGTCATTTCAAGTAAATATAGAAATCAAAAGCACCCCTGCCCTGGGAGGATGACCTCTTCTCTTCTGTGTGGTTTCATTAAAATAATTGCTTTTTGCGGGATGAAAAATTATACCCAGCACTGTTAGGTTTTTTTTTCTCCTCTCTCTTTTTCATTAAACCACATTTGGAATGAGAATAAACAAATATCCTTGCAAAATGACGAACTGGATTTTGCCTGGGCTGAGTCAGGCCTGGGCGACATCTCTCCAACTCTTGGTCTGAACCTGTTGAGTCATTGAAAATCAGCAGTGACGTGGAGCTATGTGGAAAAGCTGTTAAAGGATCGAGAGAGAGACAATGTTATGTTTGAGCTGCCAGGGGCATGAGAGCGTTTCAAAATGCCTGGACATGCATGTGGGAACAGGAGGGGTCTTCCAACTCCTTCACAAGCCAACACTCCTGTTAGTAGGAAATGTTGAGGAATTGACACTGAAGTGGGTTTTTTAAAGTCACAAGTTACTCTGGCTCCCAAATTAACACAGAGAATAAGAATCGACTCAAGGTTGAACTATTGGGAGTAAAATTTAAGGTATAGTTAAGGTAATTGTAGAAGTTAGCTTGCATGTTGCTGATAAATCACCATCAAACAGCTTAAGAGAAAAAGGGGTTTATTTTCTGGTTACAATTCATAGTCCAACTTGACAGGCCGAGGAAACTGGCCACACCATCTCTACATAATGACTGAGAAAGAGATGATCCTTACTTGTGAGACCAACCATGTCTGGCCAACTGTATACAAGGATGCCAACTTTCTCAACCAGCTCTCTGTATTTTATTTCAATGCCTAAACTCACTCATCATAGGCTGGGCCTGTCCCATCAGCTAGGCAGTTTCCTCTGAACTTAACCATTAATTCTCTACATATGTGCCCAGAGCTCAAACACTCAACTGTCAGGTTGACACTTGTGTCTAACTATGACAGTAATCAATGCAGATTTCTTGGACTTCACTCTTTGTGATCATTTTCTCACCTCTGTTCCATAGAAGTCTTGGGAATGTGTGGTAAATGGCTGAAGTTACACTTTAATTAGCTTATATATACTTCAAAATCTTGTATCTATTCATGTTAGTAATTCTATTTTACTTTTTAAGATGCTGGTTTGAGGACTTTCTCCTTGCTGAATAACTTATATGGTACCAAGGAATACTGTAGAGGCTGCAGGGGGGAAAGAAATAAATACAAGCTCCATCAACAGCATGAGATCTGTAAGTTGCAATATAGATCACCATGGCAACAGGTGACCACCAGTGTAACAGTGGCATGAGTACCAAGGAGACAACCAACAGTCTTCTGATTGGACTTGTCAGAATGGTACCCATCCCTGTTACTATAAACTAGAACAAGAACCTAAAAAGGGAAGGAATAGATCACTAGGGAAGACAGCCAATAAACCTATAGGTAAGAAGACAGTACATCAAACTACTCTGTAGGTAACTGTTATTATACCCATAGAATGGGAACTCACAGGAGAAACCTTTGGGTCTAAAGCTGGATGAGTGAAGGGAAATGCACATATCAGTGGAGTGGTCTAAAGAAAGGTAACGATATAACACAGATGCCTGAGTCCCCACAGGAGTAGATAAGCCAGAGGGAACCTGAGGTACACAGAAGCACATAGGCGGAAGAGTGTGACGGAAAGGGAAAGAAAGGTGAAGGGAAGGGAGGAAATGGGAGGGAGAAGGGAAGGAAGGAAACTGGGATGAATACTCCATATGTGTGTAAAAGTAGAGAAAAATAAATAAAAATGGGAAAAAAGCAAAAAATAAAAAAACTTGAAAAAGGAAAAAAAAAAACTAGCTTGAACCCAGGAACATATAAAATATGTAATTGATTTCCAGAAAGTTCAGTCCTTCATGACTCTAATGGCTTTTTATGATGTTACTTTTATGAGCTCATCCAGAGATGACTCACTCTGAACACCCCATGGAAAGAGAAAGCCTGAGGTGTGTTTGTCTTGAAGAAATGATGTAAGTCAGCGTATCAGCCTAAAATTCTGGACAAATTCCATATGTACACAGAAATGGGTATGATTTTATTCTTTTACGAATGAATCTGTTTCCTTTGCAGAAGTAATGAAAATATCCCAAACATCTAGAAAGACCCCATGTTTCTTATTATAAAATATGAAAATTTCATTATCATATAATGTTACAGAGAGGGGATACGGAGGTAAGGAGGCATGAGAAGAAGTTGACTTCTTGGAATATTATAATGAATGATTTCATTGATTTTTCAAACATGCATTTCAAGGCAGCATAAAACAGAAGAAAAATAGAAAATTGGCCCTTTTGTTTAGAGAGTTAGGGTCTCCAAACTGCTCCTAAGCAAGGAGTGGTGGGAAACAAAGATTGGCCATTTCAAAATGATTTCAGACTCACTGGGAAAGGCACAAGCGCCTGGTCCGTCCCTTCGCTGGATGTCACTGGAGTTGTCTGTCAAATTAAATCTGAAGGCTCTAGGTCATCACTGACAGTTGACAGCCACCAATCTCTTGATGTAAGTACTGCATTGCTGTGAACATCAGCGCTGGGAGGCAAGCCCGAAGACTTCTGGAGGGGATAGCGGACTTCATTCCCTGCAAGTCTGCATGCATCTCCAGGCACTTAGCCTTCTGGGAGTAAAGATTCTGAGAGATAATGAGAAGGAGATGAAGGAATAATAGAAAGGAGGAAGCACAGGATATAGATGGGAGGAGATAAAGGAATGACAGGACATGTCATTATCAGGCATGAAACTTGTTTCCATTCTAATCCTGCAGGGTTTGTTCAGCCAGGAATCTGTCTTCCCTCCTGGGTAGCCAAGGACGCCTCTACTCCTGCAAGGAAAAGTCTCCAAGTGTTTCCACAATTTGTATACTGATTTGGGGAGCTGCAGACATTGGGGACTGGATGTATAGAATGCAGAGAAACTCTCCCAGAAGCCAGAGGATCGTGTTGCCATGTGCAGCAAGGTGTTGGAAGTCCTTACTCCTAAGAGTTGCATGTTGGACAGGTATATGCAGTGCACATGTCCATGGGGACTGGATGAACATTCCCCAGGGAAAGAGCATAGCACAGGCAGGATTGTTCTTACCTTGAACATAACCTAACCAAGTGGTTGGGGCTCTCAGCCAATGTCAGCCATCTAAACAATGGGAACCTCAATCAGACCAGCCAGTCTGCTGTCAATCATCGTCATCGATGAGCTGCAGAGTGTGGTGGGCAGTGTCGGGGGCAGGTGGCAAGGGACCAGCAGAACCTCCTGGGCCTGAGCCTTGCCCCACATGCAACCCGTAGGTCAGGGGCTGCAACCTGTAGGTCAGGGGCTGCAACCTGTAGGTCAGGGGCTGCAACCTGTAGGTCAGGGGCTGCAACCTGTAGGTCAGGGGCTGCAACCTGTAGGTCAGGGGCTGCAACCTGTAGGTCAGGGGCTGCAACCTGTAGGTCAGGGGCTGCAACCTGTAGGTCAGGGGCATCCCAGCATCACAGGAAACAGTCACCTCAGCAAAAGAAAGAGAGAAAGAAAGAGAGAGAGAAAGAGAGAAAGAGAGAGAGAAAGAGAGAAAGAGAGAAAGAGAGAAAGAAAGAAAGAGAAAGAAAGAAAGAGAGAAAGAAAGAAAGAAAGAAAAGAGAAAGAAAGAGAGAAAGAGAGAAAGAAAGAGAGAGAGAAAGAAAGAGAGAGAGAAAGAAAGAGAGAGAGAAGGAAAGAGAGAAAGAAGGAAAGAAAGAAAGAGAGAGAGAAAGAGGAAGGAGGGAGGGAGGGAGGGAGAAGGAAGGAAAAAGGAAGAAGAAAAAGAAAAGAAAGAAAGAAAGAGAGAGAGAGAGAAAGAGGAAGGAGGGAGGGAGGGAGAAGGAAGGAAAAAGGAAGAAGAAAAAGAAAGAAAGAAAGAAAGAAAGAAAGAAAGAAAGAAACCAAGAAAGAAAGATGAAAGAAAGAAAAAAGAAAGAAGGAAGGAAGAAGGAAGGAAGAAGGAAGAAAGAGGAAAAAAGAAATAAAAGAAAAAAGGAAGGAAGAAAGGAAGGAAGGAAGGAAAAGAAATGCTGAGTCAGATTTTTGCAATAGTTTTCTAGGTAGGAAATCAATTGATAAAGTAGTTTAAATACCTTTCACATATTTTTATTTTTTGATAATGTAATTCTTAATCCATTTACCTACTAGGGATTGAGCACAGGGCCTTGCACATGCTAGGAAACAATGTGCCTGCAAGCTTATGACCATCCCTCTTTTACATTTTACTTTGAAACAAGGTCTCACTAAGTTTCCCGGATAATCCTTGAATTGCCATCTTCTTCCTCGGCCTCCCAAGCAGCTGGGTTCACAGACTTTGTGACAGGGCATCTGGCTCTTTATTCTCTTTGAGATAAATGTCTTCCAGTTGTTTCATTTTCTTTTGCAATCACACAAGTGATGCCTCCAACTCACAGGTGTTGAGGAATACACGGATAAATGTGAATGTCTCCTTCATGCTCCACCCCTTGCCTTCTCCCTAGAGAATCATCAACAGTTACATTATGGAGATTTTCAGTTCTGTATATGCATGAGTGTGCACACAGAGCTAACTAGACACATACACATGTGCCTCTCTCCACATACACATGTATGTTCATAGTCATATACCACTTAACAGTGTGATTTGTACTACAAAGCAACTTCATGCTTTTATGAACATCCCAGAGTACACACTTACACAAACATAACTATGCTACACTAGCAATTGAATTTTACAGGATCCTGTGGTGTATGCGTTGGTCATTAATCCAACTGACTATGCACACACATAAACACATGATATATGCAAAACCATTTGTACATTCATATACATATATATGCATATAGATGTACTTGTGTAACCAGAATTAAAATGCTATTATATTTAGCACAATCATTAAGGAATAGATGAAACTGTTATATTACTATTTTAGGATCTTTATATTATTTTGAGTGCGTAATTGTGTGTGTATAGGGGGGAGCTATAGGGCACTGTGTGTGTCTGTGGATGCCAAAGTGACTGGAAATCATCCTGAAATACTTTTCCTCCTTAGTACTTCGTTCTGGGATTCCCCAGACTCCACTTCTAGAAGTTCAGGCTACTGACATTTCTGTGCAGAATTTTTACATGGGGTCTAGGGAATCTGAACTCGGGTTCTTTTGCTTACAAAGTGAAGGTTTTTAACCCCTGAGCCATCTCTCTAGCTCCTGAAGGATTTGTATATCTAGTAGCAGCTGGAAACCAACGCATAAATGTTACATCAGAGAAGCCTTAAAGCATGCTGCCTTCCACCCCCTGTTTCACAGTAAAAGTTGATCAGGACTAAGAGCTTGTTAGTAAATTATTGTCATTTCTCTTTGTCATGTGCTGCATGTACTGGCTGAAGAAAGCTTAAGCCTTTGGGAGATGACTAGAGTACTCTCCAAGATTCTTGAAATTATTAATTCAGTCAGAAGATTCCAGAGGCATGAGTTCTTGTACGAATGTAGAAGCACAGAGATTAATAGCCGATGTCATAACTTCAAGTCTAAAAGTGGAAAGGTCCCCACCCAAAGTTAATAAGATAATGTGGAATTAGGGAGGTAGGCTTTTGACCGTGAAGGAAATAACTGTAGCAGCTATAAATACAAAATTCAGGTCTTTCCTGCTTGGGAGATCATGGTATACCAAACCCATATTTAGCAAACAAAATATCAAGGCCCGATTTCATCAATGAAGGCAAATTCCAAACTTATAAATGCTTCCCTCTAGGGTTCATTAAGAAAAATAACAGCCAGACTCACTCGTATGCTTACAAACAAATGTCATTGTTTTCTGAAAGTGATCTACCCCATACCCTTAGGAATATAAGAACCTTGTAGCATAAGCTCTTCCCAGGGGGAAAAACTCTGAAAATTCATTTCAAATCCTAAAATATAGCTGATTATTGTGGATACCCTCAAAGAGGAGATAGAACAAGATTTTCGGAAAACGGCAAAGTGTAACCATTTTCTTTCCCCTTTTTATGTCAAAAATATGTATGCTCTATGGAGGGGATGGGGATAAGGATCGGGTCAGCAATTATAAATGGAAGAAGGCAAAAGGAAATGTTTTGAACTTACTTTATTTTTGTGCTCTGTATGTGTTAATAACTGTCATATAAGTGTCTTCAGCCAGCCATTTTTTCCTGAGTTCCCACATGCAGACAGAAAGAGAGGGGGAGGGCTAGTTGCATCTGTTTGCATTTGAAAGTCAGGCAAACACTGCAACACTTTCTGAATTCTCTATTTCCACCCCACTTTTCCACCATATATATCGTCTCTGAAAAAGACCGTACCATTTCTCCAAGTGCTCGCCTACACAATAAGATGGTCCTCTCCCTCATGTCCTCTTACATCTTGACTGACAACTCACCAGCAAACCTCGTGTGTGTGTGTGTGTGTGTGTGTGTGTGTGTGTGTGTGTGTGTGTGTGTGTGTGTCTGTGTGTCTGTGTGTCTGTGTGTGCCTGTGGAGGCCCAAGTGTGACTTTGGGACTCATCCTGGATTTCTCTATCTCCTTATGGCTTTTGTCTCGGGGTTCCCAGACTCTACCTTCTGGGGCTGAAAATTAATCTGCTATTTATGTCCAGTGTTTTCACATGGGATCTGTGGATCTGAACTTGGGTCCTTTTTGCCCTGAGCTATCTCCCCAGCCCTCACCAGTAAACGTTTTAAGTTTTATTTCTCAGAAGGTCTCAGATCATTCCGATTCCATTTTAGCCCTTAGACTTTGATGCAGAAATGTTTTCATGCTACTCTTGTTTTCTGAGAAGAGTGATCTCACACCTCTTAGCTTCTTATCTTGCTGAAATAAAACCCTTTCACTTTACTTCACTTTATGAGATAGAAGGACTTGTAAGAACTGCGATCACCTGCTCTGGTTTGCGAGAACAACCCTGCTTATATTCTTGCCTTGGCTCATGCTTTGACCACCTGATCTCATTCTGAAAGCATCCAAGGTGGATGACAAGTCCAGTGACTCCTACACAAGGTCCTGTGTGCTTTGGCATTGGCCTGTTCTTCCATATATAAATCAAGCTGTTCTTCCCCTTATCCACTCCAGCCACAGGGTCACATCCACATCTTCTGACACAGTGAGAGTTTCACTATTTTGGGAACCCACACCTGCTGTTCTGTCCTCCATTCTACATTTCTTCATCCTCTAAGCCAAGGCTCCTTGATTATATGTGCTGTCCACAGATATGCCTCCTTCAGAGTCTCTCCCGTAGCAGCACACGTGTAATATAAACTTATTTGTGTTTTTGTTGGTGCTCCAAGTGGGATGAGAATACCTCTCTCTCTTTCTCTCTCTCTCTCTTTATTTTTGTCAACTGTGTCTAGCCCAGTGCCTTAGACACAGTGAAAATTCAGTAAGAATTTATTGACTGGGGGCTGGTGAAATTGTCCTATGTGTAAGAAGCCTGCTCACAAATCTAGTGTAGTGACCTGAGTTCAATCCCCAGGTGGAAAAATAATTTCTGAATTTCTTCTGACCTTCACCTATGTACCATGGCATGCATATGTCTTCTCTCTCTCTCTCTCTCTCTCTCTCTCTCTTCTCTTTCTTTCTCTCCCAAATAGATAAATAAAGCACTTTTGACAAAAGAATTTATTGAATGGATGAATGAACAAATACATGAAATGGGTAATTTGTGATCATGAATTTTGAAAGTGTGAGACTGACTCAATTTTGTGTGAAAAGAATGAAATAATTGCAGAAACTCATAGCTTTTCACCAGTCAAAAAGAATGGCAGACAGGCATAGATTTGCCTATGACAGATGACTTCTTGGTTATTGATGACCCTAGATCTCTGAGCTGGAGACTAAGAACACAAAAGCACACTGACTGTATTTCTCCAGGAATTATCATCCTTTTGGGGAGATATACAAAAGAAGCTATGTCAGTGTCATCAGAACACAAAATAGGAATACATGAGAATGGGTGAGGAATCCCCGTCTTAGGGAGGTGATTCAGACTTGAACGGATCTCGTGGAGATAATTGTCACACAATGTTCTGTTTAATAAATCATAAATGTATAAGTACATTAAATAGGCAAGTGAATACCTCACAACCTAAAGGTGCTGCTCATCTATTTAGCTCAGAAATTTTGGGGTTTTGGAATTACTTCATATTGTTAAAAATTCTTGAGGATTCCAACAAACCTTGGGTTACATATGTTTTGTCAGCTCACATTTACTGAGCTAGAAATTATAGCAGAGACATTTAAAAATCTTTGCTCATTCATTTTAAAGTAACCATTAATCTAATATATGTTAGCATAAATAAAATACTTTTATGAGAAACAACCACTATCTTCCAAAACAAGGAACAAATTTAGTGTGAAGAGTAACATTGTAGAAGATTTTAATGTTTGGCTTAATAGAAGAGAGCTGGTTTCTCCTGTCTGTTTCTGCATTCAATCTGTTGTGTTTTGTTGGTTTCTTTGAAATATACAAGGATTATGAATCTGGTAGAGATCAAAAGAGTTGGAAAGTGAAGACATTGTCCATCTACCAAAAGAGCTCTGACATTGTAGCCCATGTCTCACATCTGGTTTTAGCTGGTAGGTGGTCCACAGAATGAAGATATGGCAAGTTTGTTATAAGCAGATTATTTCAACAACTGTAGTAAAGAAGATCGTGAAGAATCTGGAGGCTATTTGTGATGCTCAGGAGATAAGACTGAGAAGGTAAAGTCAACCCTAGATATTGAACATGAAAGAAAGAGAAGGTCTTAACCATATGGAGGTGGATTAGTCTCCTTTAGGCGTCTCTTAAGGTGACAAAACTAACATTAGAAGTGTGAATCTTCATGTCTGGAGTAAAAACAAAGGTGTTGGGGAGATAGCTGATTGCATGAATATGAGATAGAAGGAGAATCTCATGCCAGAAATGGATAATCCCAATCTAGCAGTCAGCAATTATGAAAGGGGACTAAAATATCCAGAAAGAGCAAGCAGAGAAGAGCGAACAAGCAAAAAATCCAGAAAACAGCAGAGTTAAGGGTTGGATGGACACAGAAAATGCTACAAAGAATGAGAATAACTGAGAAGACGTGTTGAGGCCAAAGTTACGCAAGGATAGAGGTCAATGGCGGTGCTCCTTAATGGTCCTGCCACAGCAGGAACACGAAGCAAGACACTGACCACGCATGGTTATTGATGCTCTTAAGACAGTGTCCACGCGTGGAAGAGCAAGAAATAAACAAGCCTGCAGAGAGGACTGAATCATAAATAGGAGGCAAGAATAAAAGAATAAAGGTGAAATAAACCTCTGCCTACAAATTTGAGAACCGAATGAAAGAAATAAAAGTCCAACAAGCCAAGTCAAAAGAACACGTTTGATTTAGCGATCAAGGACATTAGTGTGATCACGAAGTATAAACCAATGCAGCCACATGAGGGTAGAAACTGAATTAACAGGTTGCTGAGTATCACAAACCCAGCTGAGGATAAAGACAAGAGAACAGGTAGAGGATCTTTCGATTTCCCAAGCGTCACAGAATGTAGAGTTTGCAGGATGAACAGACACAAGTTAGAAAGTGGAAGAGACTCAGGAGCAAGCCACAAGCAATGGCTGAGTTTCCTAAAGGAAATTTTACGAGTTGTTCTGCATCTGGTAACAAAGGGTAAGAACAGTCAATTGAATAATCCATGGGAAGCACTAGGCAGCTAGTGAATGGGAGAGCAGAAGGTAAAACTAAAGAGTAGACAGAATAGAAACCATTCCCCAATCCTACAGATTCTTAGCCATGTCAGAGATCTGAGACACCAACACACATGTGCCAGGGAAATTTCATGAACCAACTCTTTTGTTGGTATCTAAAAGACCCCAACTCTAGAATGAGCATCATCCTGAATGTGCACTTTTCAATGCTGGTGTCCTGTGGAATGAGAACCCAACCTGAAAACTAAAACGAGGTGGCCTTTAGGCAAGTGAGTTCAGCAAACATTGAGTTAAACCAAGTTCCACAGATTTCTTCAGAGAAAGACTTCTCAGAATTGTTACTATAATTACATGCACTGAGAGTTATTCAAGTAAGCGATAGGAGTGGGCACAGTTTCTCAAACTTAATCGTAGAACCATTGTTTTCTTTGAGCACAGACTGACTCTTTGCCAGAAATTGGTGCACCAAAGAATGAAGTTGGAGAAGCAGATTCAGAATGTGGCTAAACTCAGTAAAGTCTACTTTTGCCTAGAATAGCCAAATTAGTAATGAAGCGCTTCCAAGGCACTCAGTATAAAGGCTTATTTGTAACCAAGTTCTCTGTTGAACCCTAACCCAACTGGAGTGGTTATTTTTAAATAAATAGCTTATTTATTCAAAATAGTTTTCTTATCTCATTCAGAGTTTCAAGTTTAAAATGAAAAACTTACAACCCATCCTTTATCATTGTCATATAAAATCAGAACGTGGGTTAGACACACAATTGTGTCTTCAATTGTGTCTTGCATTGTAGTTTAGAAAGGTATGTCTTATGCAATTCAGGACGAAGCATCAATGGACAGGAGTTTCTGCAGCCCCCTGGAACCCACAAAGTCTTTTGAATAAATGTTCTCTTGACCAAAGTAACATTCGGATGCTTATTAAATCTATCTATGCTGGTTTGGAAACTATTATATCTATCTTTGATTTTATAAACTACTACTTAAGAAAAATGGCCCATGGGTCTAGTCAACTCTATAATAATGCTTGGATTGGCCATTTCATGTAATTTTCTTGGTCATCTGACTCTTGAGGTCAGTGGTTACATCTAATGGCAATGGAAAGATGAACCTAGAAGAAGGCATTACCTCTATTGGTCTCATAGGAAATAGCTCTTTATGACGGCACATCTGTAAGGTCTACTAACATGTCAAAAACCGTCTTGCCCACACAGCAAGTTAGTTGGTGTCACAGGATTTCAGAAAGAATAAGATGATCTTGTGAGAAACACAGCAAGCTCTCGACATTCCTCTACAATTTTTTCAATTGAAACTTACAATGTGTCTGAGTTTCAATACTAGCTGCATGCTGAGGATTAAAAAGAATTAAAAACATGATTTCTCCTCTTAAGGAACTTGAAGCTGACCTGAATAGATAAGAAAGAATCAAATACTTTGGAGTTAAGTTCATGTCCACTTGAAATATGAGACATGATAGTTGCCTAGTTACTCTTCTGCTGCAGTGAAAACGTACTCTGACCCACTAAGTTAAGGGAGAAAAGGCTTATTATTTGGATTGTGGTTCCAGATGGGATACAGACTATTATGACAGGGAACATGTGGTTGTAGACAGAGAAGGCAAAGCAACAGGGGTAGGGTGCTGGCTATTGTCCTGCAGCCTTGTCCTGCAAGAAGAGAGGAGGGGGAGAGAGAGGGATAGAGAGGCTGGATTACTAAATCTCAAAGCCTACCCCAGGACACATCTCCTCAGCAAGGGTCTACTTACTAAAGGTTCCATAACCTCTCCACATAGCACTTCCTGCTGGGGACAAATTGCCGAAATTTATGAGCCTAAGGGGGGCGTTTCACATTCAAACCGTGATAGTAGGGCAACGTGATTAATAAAAAAAAAAAAAAAAGCAACAGATGACATGGTGTGCAGTACTTTTAAGTGCAATTATGTGTTCAAGTTGATTCTCCAGCCACACACATGTGCCCTTCTAGAGCACTGAGGTAAATCCTCTCTTTCCGAGTCCATGAAGGAGCCCAGACCACAGTGGTCTTCCTGTCCCTTGAAATGCTACTGTCTCCATCCACATCTTGACTTGGAGCTCAATGAGTGTAAGCTAAGGTCGGGTCTAGATAAGAGACTCCTTCCTTCGACCTGGATTTCAGACATCCCTGCCCAAACCAGCCATTTATGAGAAGGCAGCATTCTTGACATGGTTGTTAGCTGACTCACTTTCAGAACTCTCAAATGGGTGCAGGGCGCCGTCTTATTTTCCTCCCGTTTATTTTTTTTCTCTAGCTAGAAAAGCTTCCTGGTGCTGCTTTTTCCTGTAAAAACACAATTACTCTCCAGCCCTTGAATATATCCAAATTCTTACCAAAGGCCCAAATAGGCTCCTGTGTTCTCTCTCCAGCTGAGAACTTGAGGGAAAGTGTCTCGTGCCTTACAAAGAGTGTTCATGGCTCAATCCGTTATGTTACATCACATGTCTGTGCTCTGTGATTCCACACAGTCTCACGATTGCAACCCATTTACCATGGACCAATAAGACTATATACAAAAGAGATGGTGGTCTAGTCTCTTACTACCATTTACTAAAGTTTATAAAACACAGAATGAAAAGATTCTCAGAGGGGTAGAATTTATACCCTGCTATCAAGACATTATAGATATGACTAGACCACAGCAATTCAATGAAAAGGAAATGGCATGTGTCAGATTATATATATATGTGTGTGTGTGTGTGTGTGTGTATAGTCTCAACAAAATATTATCGATTGTGTTGTTTAGCTGCAGGCACAGATCCTCTGTGTATGTCCACAAATCTGTTAATGTTGTTTTATGATTTGTATTTTATACATTCGATTTATATGTATGTCTTCTTTTCCAAAATGTATGTGTGGTTATTCTTACAAATGATGTTTAGGGGTTCTGAGAAGAAAATGACAAGCAATCAGTTAAATGCACACAATTATTAGCAAACCAAATCCCTAGAAGCCTTAAAAACAGGGCCAAGGAGATGGCTCAGTAGGTGAGAAGATTTGCTACTCAAGTCTGAGGATCTGAGTTCATATCCCAGAGACATATGTAAAATGCTGGTCATGGCCGCTCTTGCCTTAATCTCAGAAGTCAGCCTATTCACTGTCCCTAAGAAATAAAGTTGAAAATGACAGAGAATGATAGCCAACTTTAGCCTCTGACCTCTGCATGCGTGGACACATGCACTCACGCACACGCACACACACTGACACACACCATACTACCATGACCTGTCATATCATACCCACACTATTTACCTACCACAGCATCTCACATATCACACACAAACACACACCACACAATAAAATCTCTCACACACACCACACATATGCGCACACACACATATAAGCATGTAAAAATAAAAATATCTTGAAGATGATTGATAATAATGAGAAATAGATTAGTATAAATAAATAAACAGCTATGTCATACACCTCTATAGCTAAATGAATACATGTGCACACATCATACATAGTTAGAAACACATTTTCTCTATAGTAACATGGATCTAACACAATTTTTTTATAAAAATATGGATGTATTTCTAATAAATGGTTATAAGCACATATTAATAAATGGACAGAAAAACACATGTATGTGGAAAAGAAGGAAATAAAATAATTCTTAGCACATTAGGAAAATAAGAACCTACAGTTCATGTTTGCTCATGCAAACTTTATTCTCTGAGTGAATTTTTCCTGGGATGAAGAAAGGTCTTAACGATCATGGAATAAAGTGGAAAGCAACCAGCAGTCCTACATATGAGGGTAACACGATATTTCCTTTTATATTTCTCAGGTTTCTGTAATTCTGGGGTCCATTTCTTTTTAGCAATTTAAGAGGCATTTCAGAAGATGTCTATGCAGTTAGCTGTTAATGAATAAAGAAACAGAGATTTTCAGGATGCTGCTATTTTTCATTGAAGAACCATATTCAGCTTTGGCAAAGCAATCCATTATCGGGAAGAACAGATGATAGTCAAACACTGGGCTGCTGGGCAGGAACATTCAGTCACCAATGATCCCCATCTTATGATATTTAGTATCACCTTTTGAATAAGGTGTGCAAACAGTGAATTCTCGATTTTTAGAAAGATTGTATTTTACTTTGCAAATAAGGTTTTGATATTCTTACATGTATGTCCCATTGTTATTGCAATTGTTAATATTTGAACCATATTGCACAGTATAAATTTATTTTCTTTCTGTATAGCTCCTAATTTTTCTGGAGTTATGCTTTGCCTTATTTTTTGTATTTGTCTGGTTTTCTACATAAGTAGCTTCAGTTCACTTTCAAACCACCAAATCATCAAATTATTCCTTTTTATGCAGCTAAATGTGTTGTTTATTGTTT
Source organism: Typhlomys cinereus (assembly GCA_023101885.1). Lineage (NCBI taxonomy): Eukaryota > Metazoa > Chordata > Mammalia > Rodentia > Platacanthomyidae > Typhlomys > Typhlomys cinereus. Next base: position 2,510,938 of record JALPQD010000105.1, on the reverse strand, counting down.
CTGGTTCCATCAATTCTCATGGAACCTATAGCTGTTTGCCACCATGGTTACTGATAAAGTCTTGACAAAACAGCTTAAGGAAACAAGGGGTTTTATTTCCTTTCACAATAGTCTGTTACGGTTGCATATCCAGCTTAGCAGAGAGCATATACCATCACCAAGGTGTTGAAGGAAAATGAACACACCATATCCACATAATGCCAGGAGACAGAAATTCCTTATTTGTCAGATCAGCATGCCTGGCCAAGTACACAGAAGGATGCCAACTTCCTCAACCAGCTCCCTCCATCTTACTCACCTGCACAGGGACTGGTCCCACCCACCCTGGGCTGGGCCTCCCTCATCAACTAAACAATCTCCTGCAAGTTCACTCTGGGTTTAAGTCAACTACTAATTCTCTATAAAAGTTTCCAGAGCTCCAACCCTCAGCTGTCAAATTGATACTTGTATCTAACAATGAGAGAACCTTTGTCTCCCTCCCCCTTTTATATCTGAGAGGGTTATTCTCCAGCATGCCACAGGGATGTCTTCTGCAAACATCTCTTCTCTTCATTGTTCCTTTCACATGCTAGATTGCTGGTCACCTGCGTCCCTTGTCTTCCCCTTTCCTGGGGTGCTCACTGCTTCAGAAATCCTTTAATGAGTTTCTGGAAATCCTCCAAAATGATCAGAATAACACCAGACTTGGAAGATCACAGCATCCAGGACAAACTCATGGCTTCCTCTTGCATTAACTCAGTGATTAAAATAGGGTTTCACATGATTTAAGGGTTGCTAAAATCAAAACAAAAATAAAAAGTGGCAGAGATTGTAGATGACTTTAAAGCTCACTAGGGGCCAGCAAGATAGATGAGAGGTAAGATGTCAGCTCTCAGACCTGGCGACTGAAGTATTCAGTCCCCAGAAACTCACTGAGTGGAAGGAGGGAATTAACTTTCAAAAATTGTCCTATGACCTCTACCTGTGTGCTGTGGCATACACATTCTGGCTTTCTGCCTCTGGTGCTCTCTCTTTCTTAAACAAACAAACAAACAAATAATATTTTTAAGTTTTCTATCCCTTGTGGAGAGAGGGGAACTCTCCTACATTGCTGGTGGGAATGCAGGCTCATACAGCCACTCTGGCAAGCCGTCTGGAGATTCTTAAAGAAATTAAAGATTGAAATGCCATATGACCCTGCTATTCCACTTTGGGAATAACCCCCCATACAGCAGAGGCTCACCTCGATAGCACAAGCACGACCATGTTCATAGCAGCACTGTTTACAATAGCAAAGTCATGGAATCAGCCCAAATGTCCAACAGTTGACGAGTGGATAAGGAAACTGTGGTACATCTATACAATGGAGTACTACTCAGCCATCAAAAATGATGAATTACTGGGAAATGGATGTCATTAGAAACAATTATATTAAGCGAAGTATCCCAGACCCAGAAAATTAAGCGCCGTATGTACTCCCTAATAGGTGGCTCCTAGTACCAAACCCACCCAGCCCACCTAGAGACAGTAATTGCAAGGATTATGAATAGGAGGGATGGGGTAGGAGGCCACACCAGAAACAAGGAGAGAAGGGACCATGTTACAGTAGGGAAAATAGGCCTCCACCAAGGACCCAAATAAGTAATGAGACATCTGATTAAGTTCACAGACTTTTGTTCCTGATCATTTACTACTGAGGGGGTGTGATCTCACCAGAAGAGGAGGGCATATAGTCTGGCAGATAAAAAGTAACCATTTTGCAAATGGGTGATAGACCCCTCCCTTACTGTGGTTTCCCACTTTTATTACATCTACCTTTGAATGTGCTTTTATCACAAGACTCTAACAGCTTTTTGTCTCTGGCCAGGGGGTAACATACAATGCCCACCAGGATGGAGTGAAGGGCATTGCAGGAGCAACAAAACTGCAAAAGAAAATCAACAAACCACAATCCAGAACTTCAGAGACTCTATATCAACCACCTAGAACTAGGCCAGCTTAGTCTCTCCCCATCTTGAAGCTCAGGGAAATTTGCGGAAGAGGGGGCGGTAAGAGTGTAAGAGCAAAAGGATGGGAGGAGCAATGATATATAAGATACTCTATACTAGTTAGGGCTGAAAGCAATCATAATTGGACTTTGCATGCCCTGCAGCATTGTCCAACACACTGTTGACCTCACAAAGTCTAGCATCTGCTAAAGGCACCAAGAGCCTTGGAGGTAAAGGATTGGCAGCCACAGCAGTGTTCCTATACCTAAGGAGAACACGGGAAAGGGTTCAGGGAAAGGCCACTGGGTCCTTGTACGTCATCGGAGAGGAGGGCCCAGAGGAAAATCAGACATGCACAAGAAAGGACTCTCTGGGAATTGGGGCGGGAGGCACTGGGGGATGGGGAGGGAGAGGGGTGGGGAGGAGGAGCAGAGGGTACGGGGGGGGGAGGAGGAGGGAGGGAGGGAACTGGTGTACCTAATAAGTTTGTATGAGCTGAAATAAAAAAAAAAAGTTTTCTATCCCTAACCCAGGACCTTCTTTACATATTGCCGTGAATTTATAACAATGGTTTGTATCATCTCTATTGATGCGCATAGAGGCTTTCTGCTTGATTCCTGATGTTCTTTATTAAGAACTTTTTATACAAACAAAATGAACTTCTATCCATGCTCCCTCTGTCCCCCCTCTTCTTCCACTCTCCTGTCTCTTGTCCCTTCACCAGTCTGTGCCTGTTGTTGCAGTTTGCCTGCATGGTTACTGATAAATGACCATCAAATACCTTAAGGGAACAGGGGGGTTTATTTTCTTACTGATAGTCTGGTTACAGCTTGACAGGAGAGCATGTAATGGCTGAGAAAGGGACGATCCTTACTTGCCAGACCAGCCTGTCTGGCCAAGTGTACATACACAAGGATGCCGACTTTCTCAACCAGCTCTCTGTATTTTATTCACCTGTTCAGGGTCTAGTCCCACCCACCATGGGCTGGGCCTCCCTCATCAGCTAGACAATCTCTTATAGGTTTGCTCTGGGCTTAACTCAACCATTAATTCTCTACAAATGTGCCCAGAGCTCAAACCCTCAATTGTCAAGTTGACACTTATGCCTAACTATGACACCTGTCCCTTCTGCCCTCATAACTCTCTGCTCATGTGGACCATAAGATTCTCTTGGGTCATTTCTACTAGTAAGGGACCAAGTCTCTATGTCAGCAAAGTGGCCCTTCAGTGGGTGAACCCAAGATGGGCATGCTCCCCTTCACCTGTCCAGCATCTGCCCCTAGGATTCCCGTTGAGGGTAGCAGTTTCTCCTGAGAAACTTGCTGGTCCATGGGGAATATTGGTATGTCAGTCATTGTGTAGATCTGGCGGAACCATGTCTCATCACTGTGAGTTCCTGGATGCAGCAGCCCTGTGATGACAGGGGTGATCTGGTTGGCAGTACACCGCCCCAATTTAGGCTCTTACAATCTTACTGTCCCCTCTTCCATAAGGTTCCCCGAGCCTTGGGATGGGGAGAAATTTGGAATGTTTGATTAGGACTGAGCATTCTAAGGTCACCAATACTCTGCACTCTGATTAGTTGTGGTTTTCCACTTCATTGACCTTACATTGCTATAGACTGCGTCTTGGTTGTGTTTTGAGATATCTTATCTAAGGATATAATGAGACATGTCTAGATGGTGGTTTACTATCAAGTATCTATAGTTAACACTAAGACATCTGGTTCTGTCTAACGTCTATTTTTCTTCTCTTCTGTTGTCATTTGGACAGGTTTACGGTACTAGGCATGTATTTCCTGGCATTAAATGGTTGGTGTTATTGGTTACCCGAAGGCTAATCCCACTCCTTACTATGTGGTAGCCTGTTCTTCCTGCAGCAAACAGAAGAATAAGGCATCTGATTTTTGACCTTTAATGGCTGATTTAATATCATCATGGCTAATTTCCCATTCCAGACTTTCTTGGTTTAGTATTGATAAATTACACTTAAAATTTTTTTATTATTTATTCAATTGTGCGTGTGTGCGTGTGTGTGCATGTATGTGTGTGTATGTGTGTGTGTGTAGAACCACGGACGAATTCAGGAACCACCATGAACTGCCTCCACCCCCTCCTTGTTTACTCTGCCCCGGGATTCACAGGCTCCACCCTACCAGGACCAGACCCGCAGGCCTCCCCCACTTCCGCCCGGCGTCTATACGTGGGGTCTAGGATCTGAACTCAGGACCTTCTGCCTGCAAGGCAGAGGCTTAACCCCTGAGCCACCTCTCGAGCCCCAATAAATTACATTTTTTAAACTATGTCTTTGGTCATCAATTTGGTCAGGATACTGTCAATTTTATCAAAATTTACATATTAAAAGCTTTTGGCTTTGTTAATCTGTTTCATCATTGACTTCTGTTTTATTCATGTCAAATTTGGCTTTATGACTTTATGATTTTACATTTTTCTGTTTTTTCATTTTATAAATTAAATGCTTTATACTTTAATATTTAGCTTTATGTGTTTTCTAATGTAAATATTCAGGTTCTAGCCTCTGTGCTGATCTTTTTGGATGTCATGCATATTTTTTAATGCATAGTATTTCTACTTGATTTATTTAAAATTTTTTTTGAGCAGCTGAGCACTGAATCCATGGACTCAAGCCTGCTGGACAAGTGTGTTCTACTAACCGTGCTACTATTCCTAGTTTATCACTTTGATGTTGAAATGAGTCTTTCTAGTACTCATGATCTATTTTTAAGAACAATTACCATCTTTGGAAATATTTTATTCATTTATTTAAGAGTGGGATGGAGAGAGAGAAAAAGGGAGGAGAGAGACACACACACAAGGAGAGAGAAGGGGAGAGAGAGAGACAGAGAGAGAGAATATATGTCATGATATAAGTATGAAGGTCAGAGATAGCTTTCTAAAATCAGTCCTGCTCTTCCACAGGATAAACCTATGAATCAAACTCAGGTTGTCAGGTTTGCAAACAAGCTCCTTTACCCATTGAGCCATAGAACAAGTAATAGTCTATTCAATTCTATTGTTAACTTTTCTGTTTGTTTATTTTAATGTATTTTCCTTTTAAAATATTATCTTGCTGGGACTCTTTCCTTGTCTCACTTGTTTGCTACAGATTCATATGCCCTAGAACTTAAAAAACCTTCTAAAGCATTTAGAAATGAGAAAACAATGTGTCTTACTTCTTTTTTTAAAAAATCTTTATTATTTATTATGAGTGTGTGTGTGTGTATGTATGTGCGTGTGGTGTATCAGAAGATACTGTATGTCTCTGAGTAGACTCAAAGGTAACTTTGGGAATAATCCTGGATTGATTCTACCTCCTTTTGGCTTCACTTTGGGATTTTCCAGGCTCTGTCCACCAGGGCCAGAAGTGTAGGTTGCTGCCTGTTTCTTCCTGGTGTTTTTAGGTGGGATCTAAAAGCAAGATCTTTTTCTTGTGAGGCAGAGTCTTAACCCATGAGCCATCTTCCATCCCATCTGTTTTCCTTCTTTCAAGAGCTATCCGGAATTGTTTTCAGATGGCCTAGTCACATTAAAACATTCACGTTTGAATGGAGATGAATACTATATACTTCTTGTTTTGTTAGGCATAGAATTAAATAGTGAATAGTCATTTCATTCATGTGTAAAATCCATCTCCCTTCGGTGTTGATACGTGGGCACCAGTATTGTTATGTTACAGTTAGCTCAGCTTTCTGAACCCTTCAAAGGCTGAGCAGCAAGATGGCTAGATAGGGAAATGTTAGCTTGCTGGACACATTCAGTCACGTCTGTGACAATGATCTTCTTCTCCTTCATTAACTGCTTTACCAAAAAGATATTTTTTAAAAAGTGAGTTGCCTAGACAGTGCTAGAAACTACTGTCATCAATCTGAGCTATCACCACTGAAACAGCTTTCAACTCCTCCTCCCATGACCGAGGTGAGACATGTCAGAGAGAGGGGGTCAGGTTTCCCTTTCTTCCTGCTGGTATTTGTTTTCCCTCTGAGGGTATTCCCTGCTCGGTCATACACGCTTTGACACTGTGACCTGTCTTCCTGCTATAACTCTTGGTTGGAAAAAATTAACAATACAGCCAAAAGCCTGTCCTTCCTCTGGCTCCACGTGCCTGGCTCAGAGATCATAGCTTCCAGGGTCAGTAAACACATCTTAGCTGGTCTACTTTTCTACTTGCTTAGGAGTCTGCCTGCATTGCTGGGCCATTGGCTTAAAACTTGGGTCACTGACACAGTTAGGCACAGGTGTCAACTTGACAGTTGAGGGTTTGAGCTCTGGGAACAGTTGTAGAGAATTAGTGGTTGAGTTAAGCCCAGAGCAAACCTGCAGGAGATTGTCTAGCTGATGGGGAAAGTCCAGCCCATGGTGGGTGGGACTAGACCCTGGAATAAAATACAGAGAGCTGGTTGAGAGAGTCAGCATCCTTGTGTATACTTGGCCAGACATGCTGGTCTGTAAAGTAAGGTCTGTTACTTTCTCAGCTACTATAATGGAGATCGTGTGGCCAGTTCTCTCGGCCCTGGTGTTGTTGTGAGCTTTCCTGTCAAGCTGGACTGAGAACTGTAACCGCATGATCGTAAGAGAACATAAACCCCTTGTTCTCTTAAACCATCTGATGGTGATTTATCAGTAATCATGCAGAGAAACTGCAGCAGTCACTTCATGAATAAGAAGGAAGCTTGGCATGAGTTAGTCTGACACCTTTTGGTACTGAGAATATAAAAGCGTAGTGATAGTCCTAGAGAAGCATCTTGGAGGGCTTGGGAAACAGAAGGAAGGGTGATACTTTCAAAGGACCAAAACTCTACCCACTAGAATTATCACTGAGATATTAAGCAGAAATATTCAAATTTAGTGATGGTAGAAAGTAAGGGTTGCCTAGAAGAAGGATCTCAAGAAGCGCCATGCCTCCCTGCAAGACCTGTGAGGGCTAATGCTGATGGGAGAGAAAAGGAAGATGCTGTCCGCAGTGGCATCCAGTGATCTAGGACACTTGCTGGAGCTGAATCATATCAGGCAGCTGTCACCAATAGCAAACCAGATGAAACACAGTGGGCCACACAAGTCATAAGCCTTGAAAATAGAAGGGAGTCTGGCAGGGGAGATGAAGGGTTGTAAGGAGAAAAAGAGGGGGGATTGAGCTGGCGATTAAGGGGTGAAAATATCATAGATACACTACATTCTCGAGTGAAACACTGAAAATAAGATACATATATATTTAAAAAGAAAAGTAAGGGTGGCTTTCCGTTTCCTGCAGAATTTTAGTGTGAAAAATGCAATAGCTAAGGATGGTACTTGTATCAAGAAGGCTCGATGTCTTTTTAAAGTTCTGCCTTGTGTTAGTGATGAGGACGCAGTGTGCCAAGTTCATAGTATTTAAGAGTCAGGCAGGCTATACACACAATGCCAGACACAATGTGAAGTGGGGAGGCTGCTATGGAAAATAATGTGATGCATCTTCAGAAATTTAAAATCAGAATCACTTACCACTCCTGCTTCAAGTGTATAAGCCTAAAGAATTGAATACAGGATTTCAAAGGGATATTTTCACCATATTCACAAGAACCACATATTAGAAGCACATTCATTGATAGGTAACTAGACAATCCAAAAATGGTAACGGTACACACTGCTACCTTGAAAAGAATGAGGATCCTGACACACATTGCAAACATAGGTGAATCTTGAGGAGTCTATTGAAGTGAAATCAGTCGGTCACCCAAGACAAATTCTGAATGAGTCCATCCACATGAAGCATATAAAAGTATTAAATTCAAGGCTGGAGAGATGTCTCAGCAGCTAAGCCTGAGCCTCAAAGGCAAAAAGACCTGAGTTCAGATCCTAGATCCCATATGAAAGCACCAGGTGGAATTGGCAGTGACCTGCACTTCCAGCCCTGGAAGGTGGAGCCTGGGAAACCCCAAAGCAAAGCAAAAAAGGAGGTTGAGCAATCCAGGATGATTCCTGAAGTCACCTTTGGGCCTCCAGCAGGCATACAAAGTGCCCTTACACACACACACACACACACACACACACACACACACACACACACACACACACACTTTAAAATAAAACAAAAGTGTCGAATTCATAATGATTGAAAACATGATTACCAGGAATCCAGAAGACTGGGTAAGAGGCAGATTTTGTTTAATGGATTAAGAATTGGAGATAACCCCTGGTGATTTCTCAGAACCATTGCACCAGCAGAGTGTCTGTCCAGAGAGCCTTTGGACTCTTCTAAGCTTTCACTGGATAGCAGCAGAGGCCTTTGATTCTTCATGCTTCCCTTGCTCACAGTAGACTCTTAATTAAAGCATTAGATTGCTTTTTTCACTAGTCGGGTGAAACTGCATGGCCATTTCCTAACAGCACGAGGTCTATTCTAGCAATGCCCACACATGCATGTTCTGCCACTTCTTGTGTGAGGACTTGCAAGTCCATTTTATGCTCACCCTAAGCCAGCACTCCTGCTTGTCCAGCATGCACTTCTGGTCCACTATGGGAACCATGCAGTGTCCATGGGCCTACTCTTTGTTTGGAATGGATTCTTTGCTTTGCTATTACTTTACAATGGTTAAAGCTCAGCAAGTATTTGCTGAAACAATATGTGACTTCAGCATTAACATATGGGAAAAAGCATTTCGAAGGCCATTACGATGTGTTCTATTGGGTTATATTGTCAATAAAACCATACATATTTTAATCTTAATAAAATGCAATCTATCTATATTAGTTCAATTAAATTGTTCCAATTTTATGGGCCAGAAGATATGGTATGAGGCTAAGGGTAAAGTATGTGGATCATTTCGTGAATTTTTTAGAGTTTCTTCTTCACCATTTTGCTTAGCCCCTAAGAAACTGAGTGTTCACTTATACATATTATACACTATCATGTGATTGAGACATACAAAGGAATATTAGGCATAACTTCTGTGTTGGGAATACCAAGCATCCTTGTCTCAAAAAGATGAACGATAGGTGAATGATAAAAAGAGAATGTATAAATGATAAGTCTTTAAGTATAAGTTCAGAATTCGACTTACATTTGAAAGGTTGGCTTCAATTAAAAGTGACCATTCTTGTGGATGTTACAAAGGGTGGTTGAGAATCCATCAAGTAATACTCCTTCTGGGATGAGCTGCAGAGGAATATTGATGAACATGAAAGGAATCTGTATGCATGTTGAAGAAGGGACCGGACTGAATGAACCAGGGTGTGTCCAGTGCCTTCCTTACTGGAACTTGTCACTGTGAACTTTATCAGGTGAGACTATTCAGTAGAACCATTCGGTTCCAACTGCAATATCATCTACATGTGTGGAAAGAAACATAAGGAATGGGACTTGAAAAATCTGGCCCCATGGACACCTGCATTTGTCAGAGAGTGTGGTCACCTGGGAATATGTGAATCTGTCCATCCTTGGCCTCTTTCCAGACTCATCACAGTAGAATGTTAAGACTAACTTCGGCAGTATGTGGTTTAATATGACTGAAGTTGGTCACAATGCACACTAAAGTTTGAAAAGATCTGGTCTACAACAAGAATGTCATCACAAATATTATTTATCAACCAACCAGTACCATCTTTTGGGAACTAGGAGACACGTTGTCCTGAGTACTTTTCAGATAAATTTCTTTATGCATTAAAAAAACCAAACGAGGACCTGGGGACCTAGCTCAGCTGGACGAGAGCTCGCCTTACACACACAGGTCCTGGGGTTTTATCTCTGCAGAAACTGGCACATCCCTGTGCTACCAGGACTTGGGAGATGTGAGCAGGAGGGTAGAACTTCATCCTCAGCAACATCCTGAGGGCAGAATGTCTAAGAAAACAAAAACAAAAACAGCCAAGCAAATACCTTAGGAAGATAATTATATAACTGATCAATTTCCATTTTCTCTTGCCTGCAACAAAGCTAGTAATCATATTGCATGGACATCTCCTGTCATAATACACAGTCTGAGTTAACACTGTGTTAACTCTCTCTCACTTTTATGCTCCTATCTGATTCCTCACATCTCAATGGTCCTTGACTTGTAATAGTTAAATGCACTCCTTTTTTAAAAATTTTGCAATCCTATGAAAGTCATGCACATGCCATAGAAAATATACTGGGATTTTAAATTGGCTCTGGTGCCAGGTTAGCCACTGGGTAGCAGCTATGACTATAGACCCCCATCAGCCTCTTCATCCTGAAGAACCCAACTGACACTCCATGGTGTGCTGTGTGGCTAATTAAGTTGGGATGATGGGTAATTTAGGATTACTGAATGCATTTCATATATATATTATATATAATTATGAATATATTCTATTTATAATGGGTTCATTAAGAGATGGCTCTGTGCAAGAGAAGGGGTATGGGCACGTTTGTTTTCTGTCTATCTTAATGTATTTTGTGTCTCCTTATGCTACTTATCTTTTTAGAATACGGGTTATGGACATTGTCGATGCTACTGCTTGTTAGGAATAACTCACAGCCAGCTAGATGACGACCTTCCGCACTCCACTCTTCCAACATGTACTTTCCCCATCATCCAGTACGAACCAGTAGTTCGGCTCTCATGCCTGGATTTAACTGGCCTTGGAATGAATATTAGCTGGTTTGTTATCAGGGGAGGTGTTCACGCCCACCCTGGTCTCCAGGGTCAGCGAGATTTCATGGGCTTTTGAGAGTTTCAGCCACTCTGACTGAAGACCCTCTGAGTCACTGTTAAAACAACCATAACTCCATGGTCGTATCACAAAAATTACTTCATTTGCTCTGAAGATGTGTTCCTAGGCTGGAGAGATGGCTCAGGGGTTAAGGCTCTGTCTCACAAGCAGGAAGTCCTGAGTTCAGATCTCAGGTCCCAGGTAAAAACAGCAGGAGGAAGTAGCAGTGGCCTGCACTTCCAGTCCCTGGTGGGCCAAGCCTTGAAAATACCAGAGTGAAGCGAAAGGGAGGTAGAAGCAATCCAGGATGGTTCCCAAAGTCACCCTTGGCATTCCACAGGGACACACAGTGCCTCTGATATACACACAATAAACAAATAAACAAACAAACAAACAAATAAATAAATATATAAATGGATAGATGGATGGATAGACAGATAGATAGATAGACAGACAGATAAATAGATAAAAAGATGTGTTCCTCACATCTGATAGAGCTCTGCTGTCCAGAGTGCACAAAGAATTTAGAAAACTAAACACCAAAGAAACCAATGGCCCAATTAAAAAATGGGCCCTGGAACTTAAAAGAAACTTTACCAGGGATGACATTAAAATGTCTAACAAATATCTTAAAAAATGCTCCACTTCCTTAGCCATCAGGGAAATGCAAATCAAAACTTCCCTGAGATATCATCTCACCCTGGTCAGGATGGCAAAAATCTACAATACAAACAACAACAAATGCTGGAGAGGATGTGGAGAGAGGGGAACTCTCCTACATTGCTGGTGGGAATGAAGGCTCATACAGCCACTCTGGAGAGCCGTCTGGAGATTCGTAAAGAAATTAAAGATTGAAATGCCATATGACCCTGCTATTTCACTTTTGGGAATAACCCCCCATACAGCAGAGGTTCACCTCGATAGCACAAGCACGACCATGTTCATAGCAGCACTGTTTACAATAGCAAAGTCATGGAATCAACCCAAATGTCCAACAGTTGATGAGTGGATAAGGAAAGTGTGGTACATCTATACAATGGAGTACTACTCAGCTATCAAAAAGGATGAATTATTGGAATTTGCCGGGAAATGGATGTCATTAGAAACAATTATATTAAGTGAAGTATCCCAAACCCAGAAAATTAAGCACCGTATGTACTCCCTAATATGTGGCTCCTAGTACCAAACCCACCCTTGAGACACTCATAGGTAAATTTATGTATTACCTACAGTAATTGCAAGGATTATGAACAGGAGGGATGGGGTTGGAGGGCCACACCAGAAACAAGGAGAGAAGTGACCATGTTACAGTAGAGAAAATAGGCCTCCATTAAGGACTGCAAGTAAGCAGTGTGATACCTGGTTAAGTTCACAGACGTTTGTTCCTGATCATTTACAACTGAGGAGGTATGATCTCAACAGAAGGGGAGGGCATATAGTCTGGCAGATAAAAAGTAACCATGTTTTGCAAATGGGTGATTGACCCCTCCCTCACTGAGGTTTCCTACTTTTATTACATCTACCCTTGAATGTGCTCTTATAATAAGACTCCAGTTTAACAGCTTTTTGTCTCTGGCCAGGGGGTGACATACAGTGCCCAGCAAGATGGAGTGAAGGGCATTGCAGGAGCAGCAAAACTGCAAAAGAAAATCAACAAACCACAATCCAGAACTTCAGAGACTCTATATCAACCACCTAGAACTAGGCCAGACTAATCTCTCCCCATCCTGAAGCTCAGGGACATTTGCGGAAGAGGGGGTGGTAAGAGTGTAAGAGCAAAAGGATGGGAGGAGCAATGATTTGCAAGATACTCCACACAAGTTACGGCCGAAGCAATCATAATTGGACTTTGCATGCCCTGCACAATGTCCAACACACTATTGACCTCACAAAGTCTAGCATCTGCTAAAGGCACCAAGATCCTTGGAGGCAAGGGATTGGCATCCATAGCAGTGTTCCTATGCTTAAGGGGAACACAGGAAAGGGTTCAGGGAAATGCCACCGGGTCCTTGTACGTCATCGGAGAGGAGGGCCCGAGGAGAGTCAGGCATGCACATTAAAGGACTCTCTGGGAATTGGGGCAGGAGGCACTGGGGGATGGGGAAGGAGGGGTGAGGGGAGGGGGAGCAGGGGGTTCGGGGGGAGGAGGAGGAAGGGAGGGAACTGGTGTACCTATTAAGTTTATATGAGCTGAAATAATAATAAAAAATGTATTAAATAGAAAAAAGAATAAAAATGATAAAAAACAAAAACAACAACAAAAAGATGTGTTCCTATAAAGTTGCCTGTAATGTGAACCACATTTATACTCTAGGCTAGTGTTCAATGAAAGCACATTGTGACTTCTTCAGCTCCTTTGGTACATGGCTTCCCTTGCTATTTGTCTGGTGTGAAATCAGGTTTCTCGACAACAGAACCTACAGGCAGGAAGGCTCACCTGCAAAGCGCTTAGGTATCCTGAACCTCCTCTTACTATAAATCAAGATGAAAGAGGTCCCCCAATTAGACAGAAGCACTTTCAGAATAGTGAATTTGGAACCCTGGACACCAAACCCCCAAACACCATATATGAGGTGATACTTTTTCACCAGTGAAATTTTCAATCTGAAAAATAACAATGGAGTTTTTGTAAAAGACTTATGCAGCCAAACTTTTTATGAAAACAGAATTAAGCCAAACCACACCATTGCATACTAGGAATTTTTGGAAACATAGTGGAACATTCCAAGATAAAATATTAGGTCATTTCAGGGCTTGAGGTGGGATAAAGGGAGGTAAATTGGTCCTCAGAAGACTTTTTTTTTTTTTGAGAGCAAACACATGTACCTACGCAGGAATAACTCTAGAAGATTTCTTTGGGAATCATTAATCATTCATTCGGTTGACAAGTATTCATGTGGGCACTACTTGGTGCATGGCATGGTGTTAAATCCCAAGATGTAATAGAAGAAATTGGATGGGCGTCTTTCATGCACAGAGCCTGTGTTATTGAACGTAGCCCTTGCTTTGTCTCCTTGGATGGTTTGGCTCTGAACATTTTTTTTTGGTCTGGTCCTTATGTGCCTGTTTGTAAGATCAAGTTATTAGACTAGGTGATCTATTTCCAAGCCAGAGTTCAGTATCTCTGTGATTCTAGAACCAGAGAACAAGTATTCTTTCATAATGTAAAAGATCTGGGACATCCAAAGGTCTAGAGTCTTAGAGTTGTACACTGATTGGAAGGGGGCCTGGGAAATCTATCTTAAAATGACATTGTTTATCTTAAGGTGACAGCTGTTACAGTGATTGAGGCTGGGGTCCCTTTAAGATGAGATGAGATGGAAATGAAGGCATAGACCCCAAACATTCTCCAAGTTCTGGATGTGCATGTTCATGTGCGTGTGTGTGTCTGTGTAAGCATGTGCATGCATATGTGTGTGTGTATGTGTATATGTGCATGCATGCGCATGCATATGTGTGTATTATCTCTTCTATCCTTTTTCTCTCCCTCTCTTTTTCTTTACCTCTTCTTTTCAGTCTCCAATTTAGGGTTAGTTCAAAGAAGGAGGGAATGAATTCACGCAGTTCATAGTGTGCAGGAGAAATAGGAGCTGTCTCCCACCTTCCAGTTCGTTAGCACAGAGCTCTCTTCATTGCTTATGTGGCTCTAAAATGAGAGCCGGGGTATTAGGAGCCTGCAGACAGGGCAGAGACCTCCTTTCCTCAAGATCATGCATGCTGGATGCCACCGGGATCCCCAAGCTTCCTGTTTGCATAAAACCTCTGATTGTCAGAGGCCTTCCAGAATGACCCCATTCTTGGCCGTGCATTACAGATGTTCAGCAAGCATCAAAACCACACATCTCACCTTGGTTAATTTGCACCTGCCATCTGGCAGTTCCCTTCTATTTGTTTTCCAGAAGTTTCGTTCAGTAAAGAAAGGGAAGCTACTACATGTGGTCCTCTCCAGCCAGATGTTGCACATCCAGCAGGCCTCTTTAGAAAGAGGACCGCAGCTGTGTGGGGGCGACCTCCTGTGAGCACCAAGTTTGCTATAAAGCCCAAATATTCTTTTCCTGCTCTTCCGTTTGCGTGTGTGTGTGTGTGTGTGTGTGTGTGTGTGTGTGTGTGTGTACGCGCGGCAAGCCGGGAAACTAAGTCTTCGCCAAGTTCCTCTCCACATTGACGAAAGTCATTCTGAATTTTTAGTTTTCGCTGGGTCGTCCTGAGGTCATCTATTAATTTAACGAACACAAATATGTTCTTTGTGCCACTTCTGACTTGATGCTGAAAAAATGAATGCCCTGCAGACGGAGGACCTATCCAAAAGATATCTGCTTCCCCCCTACATTATCATGTTTCTTTCCTGGACTCATTTACACTTTACAAGTCTGTGGCTGAGGAACTGGACTGTCAGTCCCTAAGGCTCTGGACATCTGTTTTCTTACCATTAATTTCATGTTCTTTTTCCCTAACCTCCTCCCTCCCTCTCTCCCCCAGTGCCCTCTTACAAAGAAGACACCTTACCACAGGGGAGCATTGTTGAATGTGCTTATTTTTTAATTCTTTCAAAGCTTTGTGTCAACTTCTTTGTATTTGTATAGATATCACTGATGTGCAGAGACCATTGGGAGTTGTTACACTGCAACTGCTTCTTTGTAGGAAAAACACACTGTATGATGTGCTTGCATCTCTCCTCATCCAAGGGAGATAAGTCAGCTCTGCCAAATAGTTAATGAGGACAGGAAGTACTCTAAGCAAGAGTGTCTGAGAGATCGCTTTGGCTCTACAAGAGGCCCAGAAACCATCAAAATGGCTTGTGGTTGGTCTGTGGTGTTCTGATCTGTGTCAATCAGTTTCTTAACATGCTAATGACCACTGCCATTTGGATGAGAACTGCAAGTTTCTTCAAAGGGTCCCCTTATTACATGCCAGATTTAGAATATGCAACGATTCTTATATTTTCTTTGGTTGACTCAATGTTAAACAAAAAAAAGCTGTGGAAAACAACTTGCACCACTAAGAGAAAGATAATGTATAGAACCATTCAGAAAATGAACTTAGTGCTTTAATGCTTCAAAGAAATGTCAATTTTTGATTCCATCCAATAACCAGTATATTAATAACAAAACCAGTTGTATTTTTTTATTACTTTCATCTAGAACATTCCACATCTTAATCTGAGCCTTGCAGCTTTTTCATTTAGAGTTTGAAGGTGTTTGGGTTGCATTTTACTTTTAGAGAACTTCTTCATGTGGATTGACAAGTCAAATAAATGCAGGTCCAGTTTTCTTTTTGATGTCATGCTATTAAGATGATAAGAAGTATTAAGTAATTGACTTTAGATTTTCTAATTTTTTCCCTGAGTTCCTGCTAGGTTTCATAATCTAGCAGTCATTGTGCTTCAGTGAAATGTGAAAATACTGTTCTCTTTGACCAGTAGAAATTTCTTGAGAGTTGCTTGTCACTTGAACCTAATAGCTAGTATAAGCAACATTTGATTTTCAAAGTGTCTGAGTCATCTCTTTTTATTTCCAAAATGTAATTTTACAGTTCTACATTTTAAAAAGTTTGGCCATGATTCTAGATATATGCTTCTAATTCATGTACCTGCACGTGTGACTTTTACGAGCAGAAACCTGCATGTACAATCTGGTTTACTTGTAACTCTCTGGTTGTATACTTATATCTGTGGATTCAAGTTACTGAAGTAAATACCAATAAAAAATTAGAAAAAATGCTCACAGCTAATTAACAAGCTGCTCACAGAATACAAACAGGGAAACAGGCACAGAGAACATAGACCATGATCTAACTATGCACGATGAATCATAGGGTGATTTAGGAAACAAATCCCAGTTGGTTGACTCGAAATCATAGTGTCTAGGAAAAGACACATCTGGGTTCAAATCCTAGTGTCACCTGCTCATAGGGTCACCTCGCATAAAGCACTTCTCTGAGCTTCCCTTGGCTTTCTCCTTAGTGAAACTTCATAATCAAACCTGTCCCAGAGAGGCCGTGAGAAGAAGAGAAATGGTGGCACACGCACGCTCACTGCAAGTGGCAGACATCTATCAGCGTATTTCTTCCTTCCACTATTGGTTTCGACCTTGAAATAAATAACTAAAAAATGCAGAACATTGGAAATTTCCAGATGGCTTAACACCCCTTTCATAAAGACGCAGGACTGCCAAGCGGAGTGCTGTCATGAGAACAGAGACCTTGGCAGAGAACAAGGCCAAGGCCAATTCAGAATAAATGTTGAATACTTCCCTCTTCCTTCCGTCCTTTTTCTTCTCTCCTTCCTTTCCTCCTTCTCTCACCTTCCTTTTCATTTCATCTCCCCTCTCTCACCTCTCTTCTGTCTATATTGTTATTGTTTTCCTGTCTCATCTTTTTCCTCTCTTTTCTTCTTCTTTCTCTCTCTTTTATATGTCTTCCTTCCCCTTTCTTCCCTCTGTTCCCCTCCTCTACTCTCTTTTCCCTTTCCTCCTTTCTCTTTCCATTCTTTCCTTCCCTCTTCTATCTTCCCTTCCCTCCTTCTCCCTTTCTTCTTCATTCTTTTTTCTTTTCTCCCCTTCTCTCTCCCTTTCTTCTCCTCTTCTCTCCTCTTCCTCTTCCCTCTTCCCTCTCTCATCCTCTGTCTTCATGCTCTCTTCCCACACATCAACATGTTAACTAACATGCTGAGTTTTCTACTACCTTAAAAGTAAAAGCAATCAGTTGCAACCATAATTCTTTGCTTATATTAAGTTGCCTCACTTAATTGCCTTTTCCAGCATCATGTGTTGCTCCATATATATATATTCCTATCTTAGCTTTTCTCTGTTGCTCTTGTTCTCATCCTGTAAATATATTAACCACAAAACAAACATGTCTTCGACTGATGGGATCATGATTTAAGAATGTTGTAGCCTAGAGAAGGAATCCACACAACTTTCTGACAAATTCATGTTATTGGCTATCTATGTTTCTTGAGTTTCAGTGTGCGTGGAGCAAGTCAATGTAGGTGAAGGTGCTGGAAATTATGTTTTCAAGCAGCGTCCCTTGGGAATTGGGAATCAGTCTAATTTGGCAAAGTCTCCAGGAAGACGCTTCTTCCTGCGTCCGCCACCACCCTCCTCCCGCCCCCAGTTCTTTGTCCCTTGTTTCCCACCCCAGGAAGCCAAGCTGAATTCCTCTGTGGGAGAGGACTGAGGAAGAGAATTAAGAGGCATCTCTACAGTTGAAGTATTTTCCCTGACACGCGTGCTTTGTGCTGGAGCTGGAGAAATCTTCTCACTCACTGGAAAGTGCTTTATGGCGCTTTATGGTTCACATGCAATGATAATGCAAGATTTGAGACAAATATAAATTGCTATTGAAGAATAAGTCATAAATGAGTCAAACAAGAGAAATCTTGTGCTGTTGGCTTACGGTTCAAATCAGTTATCTTTGGTTGCTGTTATTCAACTTATGATGGAATGGTTTCCATTTTTCTACAGTTTTTGCAGTTTTGGGGGAAGAAACTGCCAAAACATGGTCCATGTATCTGGGTGACATTTAAAATCTTTGTTTTTATAAAATCAGGCTCTTAAAATTCCACCAGAATAAGATGGAAGTTTGCCAATGGTATGTAGGTATATCTCCTCAAGGATGGAGTAAAAGATGTTTTCAAAGTTGTTCTTCATAATATTTTCAGGACAGAGAATCCTAAGTGTTTTATTTTAGGTCCTCTTGCTTTATGTCTAATCGAAACATTAGAACATCCAGTTTCAAGGGAAATAGATGTAACTGCCTTTCAACATGGTGTTAGGGAGCTATTGTTTATCTCGTGAAAGTGTTGTTGAGCTTTACACAAGTGAAACTCTCTGGTCCATTAAAGACCAGTCCATTAAAGACCAGTTCTCCAGTGAAGTACAATGAAGCTTAAAAGTCTAGTTGCCTTTGATAAGGGAGAAAGGCCTTGTCCAAGACCACTGCCAATGTTAACAAGCAGCAGTGCAAGGAAGCAAACTTACTTTACCCAACGTGAGCCATGCCAGCTGTAGTCAACTAACAATGAATTTGTGCTGTGTGTAAAGCAACTCGTACACACACCTCACGTGTGTATGTGCAGCACCTATTCATGTGTGACATGACATGGAAACTATTCTGTCTGAGCCTTTATAGAAATCATTTCAGGCTAGATGGTCTGGCAAGAATGGCTGTCAGCCATCCTGGAGACAATATTAATAGTCTATCCATTCTCCACAATGCGTTATTGTCTCAGTATAGAAACATTTGTTTAAATATTGAACATTGAGATATTGCCTGGTAATTAAAGTATATTAAAAAGAAAGTCAGAGAGAGAGAGAGAGAGAGAGAGAGAGAGAGAGAGAGAAAGAGAGAGAGAGAGAGAGAGAGAGAGAGAGAACAGGCCGGAAATCAGTTAATAATCTTAGACTCGGGCCAACCAAGCATCATTTGTCTGGGGGGCATATCATCCACGTAGAGGAAGCCCCATGCAACACAATTCCGGCTGTGTTCGCACACGATGTTTACAAAGCTCTCATGATACGTGCCTGTCTTCTCATAAAACGTGCAGAAGCTAAGGAACAGTGTTGTTTCCCCAAGGACCTCTCTCATAGACCTGCAAGTCTGAATGCAAGATTCTGTGTGCCACTTAGAGTATTTTGATCTGGCGCAGATAATGCTGGACAAAAATGCTTTAGAATTAAATGAAAGGCAATGTGATTTTGCTGGGTCTCCCATTTGTGAAGTGGTTGGCTTTGCCTTCAGCTTAAACTGATCTTTTGGGTTCAATTCAAACATCCCTGGACACCCACTGTGAGCTTGCTGTCTCTCTAACAGAAGAAAGAAGTCTATAAAAATTTAATGTATTTTCCATTTATTATCTCACCAGAGGGAATTACATTCTAATTATTACTTTATTCTAACCCTTACCTTTTTTCTGAGATAGATTTACTAATACGACCACCTGATATGATATTGATCTAGGCCATGTCTTCTTATAACTTCTGTCAAATACAGTACTAAATAATGAACAAAGATTCCAAGTCTTGTTTTTAAATCATCAACACTTCCAGAACTGCAAACTTGTCAATGATGGGTGATTGATTTTCTTTATTCAGTAGATACTGAAGGAGAGAATGGAATATGATCATTTAGATAATAAAGGCTTAATTAATACTTTGAACATCTTAAATGAAGGAAATATACCAATAATATATTGATGATGGCTGGTTATTTGGTTAAACATAGATGATGTTCTTTTTTTCTTTGAAAAGTGGTCAGTTGAATTTAGCGTATTTAACTAACAACTTCAAATAACATTTATTAGTATCCTGGTAGCCATGGTGTGAATTTATTTTGTGACACAGATGAAGTTGGTTCTCCCAGACGTCATTATTTAAACAATCATTTCTGGAGCACCTATCACAAGCCAGAGGTGTCGTGTTAAGTGACATCTCTAGCAAGTCAAAGTTCCTAAGAGAATGTTGGGATCCTGGCAGCAGCAGGCATGGGATCCTGAGGAGCAGACACGTATTACACCGGAGGATGTTGGTGTAGGTCACATGACATGAGCAGCAATAGTTGGGTATGGATTTGGTAACAAAGTCATTGGTGACTGTGTGGAGGATGGATGAGGATAGAGGGGATGAAGGAAGACTGGGAAAAATGAAAGGCTGTTTGGAAAGCTTTCAAGATAACAAGAGCTCTAACACAATGGATACTATTCAGCTACTGAAAAAAATGAAATTTGCTGGTAAGTAGATGGAACTGGAAATTATTATATCGAGCAAGGTGTCTCAGACACAGAAAGACAAATACTACATGTTTTCTCTTATATGCAGATACTAGCATTGAACCTCTGGTTTGTATACTTAATTTGAATTTCCTGTAACGGTCAGAAAACTAGAAGGGACCACTAAGCAAGAGTGGAAGGGAGGAATAAGGTGAAGACCTTAAAGGAGAAGATGCAAAAAACTATCACAACAAGGTGGGAAGAGGAATAATGAGGGAAAAGTATAAGAGTGGAGGGAGATGAGGGGAGAGGGTACAGGAAAGGCTGAGGGAATAACAATGGCCGTAAGATAAGATATGAGTAGACAGAAACCTCCTTAGGAGAAGTACGTCTAAAGCAGTTTTGCTTCATGGGGATGTGGAGAAACTGGGTGATAGAAAAAATGTTTGGTAAAGAGAAAAAACTTTAGGCAAGCCTAAGAGACAAACAGAATCACTCAGCTGAGAGAAAAAGTACCTGATGTGGGAAAGGTGGGGGGAGAAGCTTGCACTGGAAGGTGGGTGGACATGATGGATTGAAGAGGAGAGGGGAGGATGGGGGAGAAGCTGACTGGGTAGGAAAGGATGGGAGAGGAGGTGATAGGTAGGGAGAGTGGGAGAGAAGGGAGTAAATGGGAGGGGGTGTGACAATGACATAAACCCATTTTGTTTGTACATGAAAAATGCTCACTATAAAAGGATCAGATGTAGAAGAATGTAGGAGTCATTTCACTCACTAAGAAGAACAGATAGCATGAGATGTATGTCTAATTGTGTAAGTAGGGATTAGAAAGTACGGCTTACGCCATATTTACATGTGAATGGATTTGATGGTTTCATAACTGCTACACTGCTCTTAACCGAGGCAAGATGAGCTATGTACTAGAGATTTTAAGAGTATTATCATATCAATACCTTAGTCAGCTAGGAAGGCTGGGTAGTAAAATGTGTTGGATGAAAGAAGTATGCTATTTGTTAAAGTGGATTTGAGTGATATAAAATATTTTTAAGCTTAAAATCATATAACATAAACAAGCATCTTCTATGATTTAGACCAGCTTATGTTGCATGGTGTTAACATAGTAAAAACATACTAAAACACTGCTGTCTATAATATGTATGTAAGCAGATTAATTCTATTCTGACTCATTTATCCTAAGTTGTGAAGAGCCAGATTATTTCACTTCATAGTGATCTAGGAAAAAGTTGAGTGTAGGAAAGATTCCTACACAGTTTTTTTTTTCAGTGGCCAATGATGCATGAGTAATTGAGCATGCTCCAATAAAGTTTTATTTGCAAATGTAGTAGAAAGTGAATTTGGCCAGGAACAGTACGTTATCAGTGTCTTAATACAGGATGATGAGAGAAATCTCTTAGTATTACAAGATCACAGCTAAGGCATTAGAACCGTAGGTTTTCTCAGTTGATATTTCTTTTAGCAAACTTTAGGTAGCGTGACATAAGTAAGCCTCTATTGTGAGCAATCATTGTGATAGTCTCCTCAGGTTTTGAAGCCAGTCTAAGGGAATTTAGATGAACTTGCTCTTGTCTCTCAATATCCTTCAGCCTTACTTGCCTTATCTGTAAAAGGGAATAACCCTGTTTCATAAAGTAGCTCCAAAGGACCACGGTTCTTTTAAATATTTTACTGGTGTGCATTCATTGTGCATCTCAATGGGTTTCACAAAGACAGTTCCTTACAAGTGGATATTGAGTGGTCCCTATAATCAGCATGTCCTCCCTTCTTTCTTTCATTCTCCCTTTCTTTCCTCCTCCTTCTCACCTTCCTGCCTCTTTCGGTCTTTTCCCAGTCTTTACTCATGTTACATCTATAGAAATGGTTGTACGTATCTATGTAACATTCAGGATCCATAAATGAAAGAAAAAATGCAATATTTAACTTTCCGCATCTGGTTTATGCTAGCATTGAACTTCTGTTTTGTATACTTAATTTGGATTTCCTGTAACAGCCAGAAAACTTGAAAATATGACAGGGGGATTCATATGATGATCTACATATACACCCATTTTTCCAGCAAATGATACAATTTTCTTCTTTTTATGACTGAAGAAAACTTCATTATATATGTATTTACATGTATCTATATTTATATAGTGCACCGCATATTTTTACCCATTCATTCACTGATGGCCATTCAGGTTGATTATATAACTTGGTCATTGGGAATAGTGCTGCAATAAACACTGGATGAACAGGCTTGTCTATGGTATGTTGGCTTGGTGTCCTTTAGGTAAAAACCCAGGTGTGGTAGAGCTGGGTCATTGGTGGATCTATTTTCAGTTTATTGAGGGAAATGCATACTGACTTTCATGGTGACTGGAGCAATTTGCATTCTCACCAGCAACATAGGAGGTTACTTTTTCCCCACATCCTCACCAGCATTTATTGTTTTATGTTTTCTTAATGGCAGGCATTTTGACAGGAGGAGATGGAAACTCAATGTGGTTCTAACATGTTTTTCCCAGATGACTCATGTATTTTTGTTACTGTGACAAAACACAGGACAAAAACAACTTAAGGAAAGAAGGGTTTCTTCTAGCTCATGGAGGGTAAAGACCATGATGACGGGGAAGGCAAGGTGTTAGGAGTTTGGAGGTGAACTGGTCATATTGCATCTGTAGTCAGGAAACAGAGAGATGGATGCTAGTGCCCACTTCTTCATCCTTATTCAGTCTGGAACCCAACACAATGATCCTGACCACATTTAGGGTGGGTCTTCCCACCTCAATTAACCTAATCTAGATAATCTTTCACAGGCGTGTCTGGGGGTTTGTTTCCTAGGTGATGCCAGACCTGTTAAGTGTCAACATTAATCATCTTTTATATACTTACTCACTGTGTGTGCTTAATCTTTGGAGAATTATCTTCATCTCATTAGCACATGTATAGCTTGAGTTGTTTGCATTGTAGCATTTAATTTCTACAGTGCTTGTATATTCTAGGTATCACACCTCCCTCAGATGTCAATCTTCCATTAGATGTTATTGCAGTTTGTCTTTATGTTTCTGATAAATATATAACCAAATAACTTAGGGGAAACAAAGGTGTTATTCTTGCTTGTGATTCTGATCTAGTCTAACTTGGCAGGAAATTCCATACCAAAATCAGGAACCAAGGAGACTGGCCACACCATATTCACAAGCAATGCTGAGAGAGGGGCATACCTCCTCATCTCTGCCAAAAGTATTCCCTAGCATGCACCTCCATCTTATTCACTGGTCCCACCCACTAAGGACTGAGTCTCCTTACATCAATTCCTGTACCAAACATGTATTCAAGACCTGTTCGGGCTAGTAATTCTTCCCAGATGTGCCCAAAATTCAGCCAATTGTCAAGTTTACACCTATATCAATCTGGCACAGATGTGTAGCTAATAAAGACTTTCTTCCATTTATAGACTGTCTCTCTGCTCAATTAATTGTCCCTTTTGCTGTGTGTGGAAATTCATCAATTCCAGGTAACACCATTTAGTGTATATCTTCCTTGTGTAAGCTGCTTCCCTGGACTCCTGTCTCTTTGCCATTCATGCTAAGTATGAAATTACCAATTACAATATCCCTTGTCATATGAAAGCCATGTACAAGAAGATTTGATGTAAATCACTTAGAGAAGAGCTGGTACCCCAAGTTCTACCTCTATCACCTCTTCATTCTACCTTGGTCCCACTTGACAAATGAGTGAGTTTAGTGGGGTTACTTATAGAAGCCTGGTCATCCCAAAGCAGTCAGTCACATTAAGAGACTTACCCGACATGGCCAAAGGTTTCCCTATAGCTGCATAGATGGAGTCTCAACTTCAATTAACAATCCTTAAACTACATGCCCCAGCACCCCTCCTAGACCTCAGACTTGAGGACACATGTGTTTAAGGCAGACTCTGACACCAATGCACCCGGAGGTGCTCCAGCTAAAGGCAGAATCCCAGGGAACTACTGTCCTGAAGATGTGAGAAGGAGCCATAGGAAAAGAAGTTTTGTTAGTAAAAGTGAAACTGACTTTTACCTTCTTCACACTTGGATCTGTTAAACACTGGACAAGTGAATTTTCTCTCCCTAATGTCTTCTACACAGACTACAGACTCGCTGGGCCACACGCCACCCAGGATTTAGGTCGTGGAACTGATTCCCCTGCAGCAGGACTGAGGCGCCACACCAGTTCCCAACTTAACCCTAAAAAATTATAGGGGGCCCTGGGGAGAATCTCCCCAAACAAATGAAAGAAATCCAATTTTCTTTAGTTCCTACAAAAGATACCTTCAGGTTTCCGCATTGGGGCTCAGCACATCTCAGAGAGTAAATAGGTCGTTTCAGAACATGTGGAAAACAGTTACTTTTAATGAGGATGCAATTCATTAAAATGTCTTGATAGGAAACACTATTTTTTTAATCCCCTTGCTATGGATGAAGAAATTCAAGCATGGAGAGGTTGGGGATTATTGCAATTGTTCCTCTTTGCTATGAGAAAAATACTCTGACCCATGCAGCTTAAGGGAGAAAGGCCTGTTGATCCAAGCTATTCACTTGCAGCTATCAGGATATATCCCCAGAGAGAGAGAGAGAGAGAGAGAGTGAGAGAGAGAGAGAGAGAGAGTTGCAGTTACTTTTATTTATGCTCTATGACAATATTTAGCTTCAAATAATTTATTTGACTTAGGGTCCATTATGGTGGGAATCACACCGCAAGAAGGCAAGCATTAGAACGTATGAACCAGTGAGGACCACTGGCATTCAAACCATGATGGTTACCAGGTTGAGGACATCGATGGGTTACTGGAACTCAACAGCATGGCTCTAAGACCCCTCCAGGCGGGTCAGCAGCTTCCCCTTGATGCCCATGGCGTTTACAGAGTCTATCAGCACTGTCTTGTTCTTAGACCAGTGGTTGTTGCTTGATAGGGGCACGATCAATTTTGATTACTGACTACAAGAGTAAATATCATCAATGACATTAAGTAGAAGTGAATTGATGAAGACTATATTTATAATAAAGCAGAGCATTGATATATTTTATTTCACTTTTATTCTGCACCAGTTGACCCTTCCCATAGCATAGCTTCATTGTAAAATACTAATTTTTTCAAACAAGCAGCAGTCATGGTAAAGAGACATTGGAAGAGGTGATGAGAGACAGGGGTTGGGGAGAAGGAGATCAACAAACCCTTCCGTGTTGTTTGTTCCTCCATATACCACTGCCTCCCAACTACTTCCCTTCTAAGGATGAGAATGTGGATATGCATGCCATCTCCTTGCCTCTGTGACTTATCTAGATGGTTGGTATGTCCACCCAACAGAAGTCATGTCTACATTCTACAAGCCTTTCAAAAATATTTGCTTTCGAGGTGGGGAGCCAATCCTTGTTTATAAACCCAGCTCACCAGAGGAAAAGAGCACACGTGCACACACACATGCACGCATACATGCGCCACATGCACGCACACATGCGTGTGCACACACACACACACACACACACACACACACACACACACATACTTGCACACACACATTGTCTAGAATTCAGTGGGTCATCTCTGTGTTTGGGTTAAACCCTTCTCTCCGAAGCCACGCCACATAGAGCCCAAGCTTCCTAGAGACTGGGCAGTACTACAGTGACCCTGAGTCAGGGTTGCCATGGAGACTGTTGTGTTGTATTGGAAGCAACCACGAGGCTGCGTGCCTGCTGCTGCAGCCCTGGCCCAAGGGAAGGGCAAGGTCAGGGGGCCTGGCAGGACCAGTTCTGCCTGGCAGTGTTGATTCGGCCAACTAGGTTTACATATTACACTTCCTTTTTTGGTGTTTCCATTCCAATCACAGGCCCCTCCCTTCTCCACTGTAGCTCTGTCATTGCCGTTCTCTAAGCAGGAGGCTCATGCTCAGTGATAAAGTGGAATAGGTAGAAGGAGGCCCAACTCTGTCAGTCAGAGGCAACCAAACAGATCCATCTCTATTCACGAGGGACACATCGGGGGCGTTCAGATGTCCACAACAGACCCCAACTTGCCCTTTCTCTGATACCCAGACTGAGGATCCGTAACCCTTTGCTTCCATACCATTAGCAAACACATGAAGCTGGATTTCAGGATAAAAATGACCCTTCTGAACTCTGGATTCCACTTCTGCTTGAAATGAAAACTCATTCTCCACCTAGCCAGGGCCCTGCAGACCCCTGGGTGCTTCTGATTTGTTCCTAAGGGACAGAAAACTTACTATTCACCAAGTAGTGAGAGACATTTAAAAGCCGTAAACATTTTTTTCTCCCAGCAAGGGAAGCATTTGTCAGTTTCCCAAACACTTTAGATATGATTTCTGAAGGGGACGCATTTCATTCTTCTCTGTATGAGCATAAACATTCCGCATTTTCGACTGGAAACAGACAATGTTATCTACTTCTGGTGTCTTATGTAACTTTTCAGGAATGTTGAAGGACTTTCCGGGCTCCCTGAGGTTGGAAATGGGGGAAAGGAGTAAAAGGGATTGGGGGGATGGGGGGAGCTCACGGAGCAGAAAGATCTCAAGTTCTTTCCATACATCACCACAGGGGCTGTTTGTGACATGAAGTTATTGCAATTAAGATAGAGACCGGATGTGTGGGCTAAAACCCTCTGCTGATATCACATGCATTTATCGATAATGAAAACTTGGAGGAAGAGATCTGGAAAATTGTCTTCCAGTGGTTTCCTATGTAGAGGATAAACCACATGGTTTTAGAAAAAGAATTTCTCTGCCTTATCTACCAGAGGAGAGCACTGTTTATTTTGCTGAAGAAGGAATGTTTCTGCCATGTTTTAAGTGTCAATCTTCTGGGTTAGGGTCCTATAGTGTCCATTCTGCCACATGCACACATTGTCTTGCTTTAAACAATCACTGTGGGGCAACTCTGTCACTAGGCAGGCAGTCCCTGCTGTAAGAAGAAGGGATAGAAGTTACCAATATCCAGAAAGCTTTGATTACATAGTACTGTTTAGCTTTACTGAACCAAATCCCTCAGTCAGGATACGTAAGTGCCTCTCAGACCTAGTGAAGCACAATGAAATTCATTTGAGAATATTCTATTTTAAAATGAGACATAATCGGAGAAGAGTATAAATGTGTAGAAAAAAGTATAATGGGAATAATTAATGCAAATCAAAAGCCTCAAGAGACTAGTTTAGAAGTAAAATATAAGAAGAGAATATTTTAGACAAATGGTAAGCAGAGAATAATAACAAAAAAGAAACTTAAAATGAGTCTGGGAGATGATTCTATGGATGAAGTGTTTGCTGTTCTAACTGTGGAAACGGGGGTTCAGGTCCCCAGCACCCACATAAAAGCCATGTGGGGGCTTATAGAATCACTCAGTCCCAGAGACACCAAGAAAAGGCTACCAACCAGCTGGACCATCCAAATTGATAAGCTTTATGCTCAGCGGGAGGCCCTGTCTCCATAGATTAATTGGAGAACAATCTACAAAGACACCTGACATCAACCTCATCCCTCCACCCACATGCATGCCCAGTCATACCTGCACACATGTGTGTCTGCATATAAGTGAGCACACATGCATATACACATGAACACTATATACTCATATACAACAAAAAACCTGACAATATTATATGGCCACAGAAACAAATTATCAGGGCAGGGAAAGGGCACAAAGCAGCATAAATTTCAGGGTCTTTTTCTGGAGACTTTCCAAGGTGCCCATCATTCTTCACTGTGGCAATGATCACATGTCACACTCCTCTTGGTTGAGCCCATCACTGTGTCTGCCACACCTACCCCATCATGGGGATTAAAAAGCCAGGTGGTTGCTTATTACAATAGAATAAAAATGCTAGAGATACCTTCCTGATGTACCCAGAGGAGGTGACTGGCCTGTTAGATTACTGGTTCCACAGCCACATGGAGCCAAGATTATGCTAACAGAGTATCAGCTCAGGATAACTCTCAAGGAGGAAACAAAGCTGCTCTGTATAGCACGTGTAATGTCTGTAAATCATCTGGGTCCCTTGTGTAAGTTAGAATAGGTCTAAAATTGCACTAAGAGCTAAGAGTGTTTCTGGAAGATGCTCCAATAAAGGCCAAAAGTCAGGAAATTCAACTGAGTGGAGTTATTTACTTTAAAAATTTTTATTTACTTCAACGAGAGGGAGAGAGAGAGAGAGAGAGAGAGAGAGTCTATGCCTGTGTTCTCTCTCTCTCTCTCTCTCTCTCTCTCTCTCTCTCTCTCTCTCACACACACACACACACACACACACACACACACACACACACACACACGCCATGATGCCCTGGTGGAAGCTGAACAATGTTTAGAAATCCTTCCATCATGTGCATTCCTGAGGGTCAAACTCGGGTTGCCAGGTTTGGAAACAGGTGCTGAGCTATCTGATTGGCCCACATTCATTGTTGTCAAGTGGCCCACAGAGAATGTTCTTGAGTCACAGAGAAGTAAACTGAAGGGCTGGAGCAATAACTCAGACAATGAAATGCTTGCCTCACAAGCCATAGGACCTGAGTTCAATCCCCAGCACCTATGTAAAAAGATGGGTGTGACATCATAATCTCAGTATGGAGACACACAGATCCCTGGAGCTTCTTGGGCAGGCGTCCTGATCAATAAGCCTCAGATCTAAACACAGAACTTTCTGCTGGTGAGTAAAGTCTTAGCCCCTGAGCCATCTCTCCAGCCCTACATTGACTTTTGGAAGTGATGCCACTTGCCTCTTGTACTGAAGTTAATAGAGACCATATCTTCTCCTTTCCTGGCTGCATCTTCAGCATAAAACCCAACTCAGAGTGCAGCATTCCCAGCATTTCCAACCTCGCTCACAGATAGGCACGGTGGCCAGCATTGTGGAACGCTTTCTCAGAAACCAGTAGCTTTCTCTAGAAAACTTATTCATTTCAGGATCTTCCAGGGAAGTGAAAGAATTGGCCCAGAGCAACTCCAGCCTTTATGGAAGGGAAGCAGCACATGACGTTCTTGTCCATTTAAAGAGGTGCTTGCTGAAAGTAGAGGCACTATAAATAGGCAAATGAAAAGAGTAAAACAAAGTAGTCAATGGCTATGGTGGACCATGCAAAACTATTTTGTTAATAAAATATTAAGTTACAAGATATTTAACAGTCTTCTTTCTTATTGATCCATCGCAGGACCTCGTGCATGCTAGGTGAATACTGTGGCCTTCAGCTACACCCTCAACCCACAATATTTTTACTGTAGATGATTGTGTGTCATTTGAGATGACTAGAAAAAGGAAGTAATGAGCCACTGTAGGAGGAAAAAATTGATATTGATATTTACAAAACATGACACGCTCGAATGCAAACATTTCCCATTGAGTCTGTACTTTTAGTGTGTAGGTTCCAGGGTGAAGAGAAGGGTCAACAGGATCAGAACGAGCACGCTTCCTAAGGCAGACGAGAGGAACCCAAAATATCAGACAGATCCTCAATACCGGGATCAGAATGTGTACACTCCATTTCTGTGTAGTCTGGGCCTAAATCCAAACCCAAACAATCGCAATCTCAAAAAGTTCCACTCTGATAGCAGCAGGTTTCGTTTCCTTCCAGAGGTTTGCTAACATGAAGTCATATAAGGATTGGTGGTGATTTTGAAACCAGATCTCACAGGTTCTGGGTTCCTTGTTCTGCATCCAGTGAGCACACAGGATTCTGAGGACCCAGCACCCCAGAGGGAAGCCCCCACCAATGTCATAGTAGATCTTAACCTAAACCACAACACCCCCAAAGAGGAGATCTTTGAGCACATGAACATCGGCAGAATGACCCAGATTCCTGTTTGCGCTCCAAGTGAATCATAGCAGAGGGAAGACATTGTTCATGTCTGGTATAACTGCACTTACTTATGGAGGCGTTTGCTACTAATACTGTCATTTGCCACAATTTACATCTGTAGTTATTCACCAATAAGACAAATAATATTGCTTTTAGTCAAACATTTGAAATGCAAAATTGATTTTAAGCAAAGACAAGGTATACACTTTATTTTCTGGCATGCCTGTGTATGTGTGTGTGCAAGAAAGCATTGAAGTATGTGTGCTTGTGGAGGCCCAAGGACAACATTAGGAATCATCCTGAATTGCTCTACCTCCTTATTGCTTTGCTCTAAGGTTTTCCAGGCTCCACCCTCCCGGGCCAAAACTGCAGGCTGCTGGCATTTCCATTTTTTTTTGCATAGGTTTTTGGATCTGAGCTCAGAACCCTTTGTTGTTAGGCAAAAGCTTTAATCCCTGATTCATTTCTCTAGCCCAGGGTGCATCATTTCTAAGACATTGCATAATTATTTCTTGCAGAGAGTTCCTGGGCCACTTGGTTTTGTTTTTAGGTATGAGCATATGTATCTTCCTTGGTTTGGCTACTAAGAGTAACAGACCATCCAACGCCAATCGAGATGATATGAAAGATAAGCTAGAAGAAAACTTAGGCACACATTTACTCAGCATCTGTTCTACAATTTTCCTGGGATAAATGTGAAAAACAAATTGGATAATACAGGCAAAACACCTTTACAAATTAAAGACACTATAAAAATGAGCTGTATTATTATAAAAAGCAGCTTTTATGTAACAATGTGGCACTTTATAAAACCTAAGATTCTTGCAAAACAGAAATCTGAGTAGCAATCTTTCAAATCTGTTTCCAGAATTATCTTTGGATCACATTTTCAATCCTTTTCAAATAGAGATTTGTTGAAGAAAAGAAAATTATTTCGTTATGCCTCCCCCTGCCTTATTTTTATCCCATATAAAAAGATGGGGTATTTCTGGATGTTTGAATTCAAAAGCCCTAATCTCTCATTACCAACACTAGATTTATATAGAGCAAATTCTCTAAGAATAATATTAAGTGTGGATTCTCAACCCATTTGCCTCTTTTTTTTATTATTTATTCAATTGTGCGTGTGTGCATATGTATGTGTGTGCGTGTGTGTGTGTGTGTGTGTGTGTGTGTGTGTGTGTGTGTGTAGAACCACGGATGAATTCGCGAACCACCATGGACGCCTCCTGGGATTCACAGGCTCCGCCCTACCAGGACCAGAAGCGCAGGCTGCCCCCGCTTCTGCCTGGCATCTATACAGTGGGATCTGGGATCTGAACTCAGGACCTTCCGCCTGCGAGGCAGAGGCGTAACCCCTGAGCCACCTCTCCAGCCCGCCTCTTGGTTTTTAACAAATTCATTCAGGTATGTTTTTGTTTTAAAGAATCAATTTGTTCATAAATCCTTGTGAAATTAACAGAGCGCTGCACTTGTGTTTGAGTGAAGAATATTTTGCTTATAGACAGCTATGCAAAAATCAGCTTTTTAAAAACAATAAGGCTTAGTACAGGAGGGAAGGGGGGGCAAACACAGGTCCCTAGATGTCTCCAGAATATAGTGTCGTTCAATGAAAGAAGTGTTTGTTTTTCTGTGCTACATCTGCTTAATTTTGCCACTAACAATGATAATAAGTTTTTGTTCTGCATCTCTTTTAAAGGTTTTAATTTTTTCCAGTTTTGTAAGAATGAATGATTGTCCTTGCCCCCTCCCTTCTTCCCCCTTTCTTCTTCCACCCTCTCCTTCTTTCACCAATCCCCCCTCTCACTCCCACCCTCCTGTCTGTTAGCATTTGTGGACCCCGCAGTTCCCTTTGAATTGTCTGCTGTAGTGGGGGCTCAGGCCTCTGTGCCAGACCAAGTGGCCCTTCCTTGGGCAGACCCACTAATAGGGACACACCCCTTCGCCTGTCTAGCCTTAGCCTCTAAGGTTCCCACTGCATGTAATTATTTCTCCTGAATTCTTCATTAGTCTATAGGAGAATGTTGATAATCAGCCATTGTGCAGGTTTGGTGAGGGCAAGTCTCATTGCAGTGAGTTCCTGGATGCAGCAGCCCTGCCTAGAGTAGAATGTCTTGTCCAACGGTGGACCTTCCCATCTTTAGACTCTTTCCTAAGCCTTAGGATGGGAAGAGATTCGGTTGGCCTGATTCTGGCTGTGCCAGTACTCTACATTCTGGTTGGTTGCTGATACCTATTTCACTGCTCTTCCATTGCGCTAGGCTGGGTGTCCAGTGTTTGTGGTCAGTATTGAGGCAGCTGATCCTGTCTGCTGTCTGTTTCATTCCTGCCCACTGTTATTTAGACTGGTTTACAATGCCAGGTGTGTGTTCTCTGTCACTGGTGGGGTGGTGTTAAGGGGCAGTAAGCAGGTGATTCATTACCTGGAGGCTAACCCCTCTCCCTACTACATTCTATTCTTGTTCTTTCCTCTCCTTTAAGATTTTTCTTACAGAGAAGCTTTTAAAAAAAAAAAAAACTTTACCCACATTCTTTTGTTTCTGCTCTTTTTGGATCTTCTTCCACCCCCTGGCTCATGTTCCCTTGTATTTGCGGGGTGCTGCAACAGTTTCTGTTTGATTACATTCAACTGAAAGTTTAATGCTAGGATCCACTTATGAAGGAGAACATAGAGTGTCTATCTTTTTGCATCTTGGATATTTCACTCAGTATGATTTCTTCCCGTTCCATTTATTTACTGGCAAATTTCACTCGTTCATCTTTTTGACAGCTGAATAGTATTCCATTGAATATATGTACCACATTTTTATTAACCATTTTATGAACCATTAACTGTTGAACACCTAAGCTGGTTCCGTTTCTTTGCAATTGTGGAAAGGGTTGCTCTGAACGTGGTTGTACTCGTGACTCTGTTGCAGGATCTGGTGTTCTTTGGGAATATTCCCAGGAGTGGTACAGCTGGGTCATATGGAATTTCAATTTTTAACTTTTTGGGGTACTTCCAAATTGATTTCCAAAGGGATTGTATGAGTTTGCAATCCCACCAGCAATGTATGAGGGTCCCTTTCTTCCCACATTCGTACCACCATTTGTGTTTTCCATCATAGCTATTTTGACTGCATGAGATGATATATCAGATTGGTCTTAATTTGCATTTACCTAATGAGTAGGAAAGTACAACATGTTTTAAGATGTTTGTGAGACATTTGAATTTTATCTTGTGAGAAGTTTCTTTTCAGTACTATAGTCCATTTTGAAATGGGCTTGTTTACTTCCTTGATATTTAATTTTTCAAATTCTTTGTGTACTCTGGATATTAGTCCTTTATCAGAAATGTGTTTAGTGAAGACGTTCTTCTATTCCGTAGGTTGCCTACTTGCTCAATAACATCTTCTTTGCTGAGCAAAAGCTTTTCAGTTTCATATAGTCCCACTTGTTTAGTGTTGGACTTACTCTCTCTGCCTATTGAGGAAATGCTGGATGAGATCAATCGATTGGATTTTTTTCTTCTAGGATTTTTATAGTTTCTGGTCTAAGGTTGAGGTCTTTGATCCATTTGGAGTTGATTTTTGTGCAGGGAGACAACCAAGGATCCAGCTTCATTCTTAGGCACGTAGATATCTAATTTCGCCAGCACCAATAGTTGAAGATGCCTGTCCTTTTTCTAATGTATTTTTTGCACCTATATCAAAGATCAGTTGACTGTAGGTGAATGCGTTTATATTTGAGTTTTCAATTCTAATCCATTGGTCTATATCTCTTTTTTGAAGACAGTACCATGCTGCTTATATTATTATGCTTTTATAGTATAGTTTAAGGTCTTACATGGCAATACCTCCAGCGGAATTTTTACTGCTCAGATTTTTTTTTTTTTTTTGCTATCCTGGGTTTTTTATTTTTCCATATGGAATCTGAGATTGTTTTACCAACTTCTGTGAAGAATTGGGCTGGAATTTTGATTGGCATTGCATTGAATCTGCATAATACTTTTAGTAGAATAGTCATTTTGAACCAACCTTATGTTTCTGAATAAACCTAACCTGGTCATAGTGGATTTTTTTTGATATGATTTGAATCTGGTATAATAAATCTGTGTGTTCAGATTTTTATGTGGATGTGAATTTTTCAACTCCTTTGCAATTGTGGAATCATGTGATTAGACTATGTTTAGCTTAGTAAGAAACTGACATGCAGTCTCCCAAATTGGTTGCATGAGGGAAGAATTTTTAAATATTTTTGGGAGCAGCAAAAGACATACATTATACATTCTCAATTCATCCACTGTATGATGTCAAAACTTAATTAGATAATACACAAAAGTCTATGATTTTTTTTGGTTTACATGGGGAAACCTAATATTATTGAATGAAGAGACAAAAATGCACATTATTTTAATCTGTAACAAAATCTCCACTTTAACCAATCAGTACCATTTTGTGACTAGAGTCTGTCACATAAGCAGATGATTAGTGACTTTATTTGCAAATATTATTCCCAGCTTTAGTTTTATCATATGTCTTCCCTGAGCCTAAGATTCCTACCCAAAAGTCCACAACAGCTATTTGCCTCAAACATATCCCAATGTTCTCCTTGCCAAAGGGGCCTAAGATCTACAAAGGTGAGCTGTGCATACAGCCTTCGCCTTGGGACTACAGTCATGTTTTTAACCTAAAGCAAGACCATGCACAGGGCAGATTCATTGCAGCCGCTATGAGAGTCAGTCTTTTGAGTTCTCATGGTAGCTTCTCCATTGCCTTTTCCAATCAACCAAGAACTCATTATCCATGGTAAATAATCAGTAGCGCCTGCTCCATCCACAGTGGATCTCCCCCAAGAGGTTCTGTGGAAGCCTGAAACAGTGGGTAGCACTGAGTTTGACAGAGAGTATGTCTACTCCACACATTTGCCCATGTGATAAAATTTAATTTATGCATCAGACACAGCAAGAGATATATAGCAATAATAAAATAGAGTAATATACTATCGTAAAAACTTCCTAAAATGTATGAATTGTCTATGTCTGGAATTTTTCCCTTGAGCTCTTCTGACAACAATGAATATAACTAAAACCACAGAAAGTAAAGTTGTGGTTAAGGTTGGACTACTATATATACTCTTGGAAGAACCTCTACTGTGTATGTATTCCTGGGAGAACTCCCTCTCTTGTTTTTCTTCCTTCTGTTTTGCCTTCTTTCTGTGATTTATTGGCTGAAAACTTGCAAGGTGATAGACAAAAGTAAGATGCTGCTCTGTTTAGAAAAGCCCTGGATTTCATAGAGATAAAACCATAAGCAGAGTCATGTACTAAGTAAGATACATGGTGGTGACCAACATGTTCTCAGACCACAGAGAGAGGCTGAAGTTCCCGATGGTGGTAGGACTGTCTTATGACACTGGCAAGAGCTTGTTAAATAGGGGGGCTCATGGATGGTTAGCTAGAAGTCTGTTTTCTTGATTAGCATTGTTGTAATGGTTTGATTATTTTTATCTGTGTGTGTGTGTGTGTGTGTGTGTGTGTGTGTGTGTGTTGGTGTGCTGCTTTGAATGTGAGTTGCCTTCCACAGGTTCCTGTGGAAGAGCAGATCTTGAGGTTTGGTAGCCAAGTCCTGCTTCCTCTGAGTTTGCTCTTGCTCTCTGCCTCCATGATGGCTGCAGACATCTAAAGCAGCCTCCAGCTTTTGACTTTTAGCCATGACTTCTGCCATGAGATTAGCAACATAATGGATCTGTCCTCTCTGGAATGCGAGTCAGGTGAGTCTTGCTTTCTCCCTTACTCTGTGTCCTGCGCGTAGTCTCACAGCATCAGGAAGAGTAATTGCAACAGTATGCACGCATGTTCATGTGTTTACAGATGCACACATGTGTGGGGCACACAAGGACATGTGTTCAAGCAGAAGTCAAAGGACCACCTGGGGTGTTTTCCTCACAAACTATCCATTTTAGTTTCTGGGGCAGAGTCTCTCTCTGTGACAGGGGCTCACTGGTTCGCCTAGACTGGCTGAGCAGCGAGCCCCAGGGACCCGCCCGTCTCTGGCTCCTTGTGCTGACATTGCATGTGTGTGTCACCACGCGTGGCTTTTGTAAGTGGATTCTGGGACTTCAGTTCCATTTCTCATGTTTGCGCAGCAAGCGCTGTATCCAAGGAGCGTTTGTCCAGTCCTAGGATTTGGTTCTTAAATATTGCATAAAGGCTCCAGAGTGGAAGGCTTCCTTTTACTGCTGATGTCATGGCTGGGAAGTGGTGGAAACCTGAGCAGGCAGGAGCTGCTTGGAGGACTTGGAAGTGAGCCTGCGAGGTTCGGCTGAGCCTCCCATCCCGTTCTCTCCCTCTCCTTCTGCCTCCTGTCTGCTCCCCTGAGGACATTTTGCCTTGTCACAGGCCCCATAGGAAAGTACCAAGTGATCGGAAACAGAAACTTCTAGAACCGAGAGCTGGGACATATACACATCTACAAGTTATTCAAAGAACTCAGACACCAGAGAATACTCTGGAATCATTATTTCAAACAACTATAATTGTCAAGGAGAGGAAGACTGAAATATTTCTGTCATTAATAAGCCCAATTCCCACTACAGGAAAACCCCCATGCATAACGGGCTAAACAGATTGGAGATGTTAGTGGAGCTGACATTCAATAATATGTCTAATCTTACGTAAAGCTTTGGTTGGTTGAGATCAGAGAAGTCTTCTGAAGCTAAGCAAGATTACCAAAAAAAGTAAAATTAAGGTGATTAAAGTTAAAAATACCTAGTAACTTATTTACCCATGTGGAGAGCCCAGTTATGAATGTTGATGCATTTTAGGTCAGATGAGAAAGCACACGGATCCCTGTGTAAAGCTTTTCACAGTAACCAGGACCCAAGGATGTTGGGGGAAGTACCATAAACTCCGCGTAAAGAGGCAAAGGGCCAAAACTGCATCGGTAAATATTTACAGGCAGCTCACAGAGGAATGAGAGGGATTTTATTGTAGTGGAAAGGCAACAAGTCAGTTCTGAATAGTGGTATTTGAAACTGGAAGCAAATTGGTAGCTGGAATACAAATTGGAGGAAATTGCTTTTGTGGGAAAACATTTCCTCTCCTTGGTGGGTTGCTCTTTTGTGTTCTGCCCGTCCGGGCTGTGGAATTTCAGAGGGACTGACTGGGATCTCCTGATAGGAGAGGGGACAGGCTTCTGTTCCAGTCTCCCCCAGGGTGGCCTCAGACGAAGTGCCTTCACTTTGCATTGGCCTCTCTCATGGGAATAGTGACCTCAAGGCTGAACTCCGTCAAATGTTGTAAGATCTGCAGACGCTTGCTTCCTAATGTGGACCATTAAATGGGGGGGGGGAGCTTAAGGAACTGGCAGTGGTCACCCCAACCTTTCTTTATTCCCTTCACGGAAGTTGCATAATCTAAAAATTTTCAATCATGACCCTGGGCTGGGCACTGTTGGGAGTTTTTAGTTGTAGAAACGAGTTTGCGTGTTTGGACAATGTGAACAACAGGAAATAAAGATAACGAAACTGATCATGAAACTTGATAATTCCCTAGTGCCTGGCCTCATGGACAAGGGAGTCTTTCTTTCAGTGTTCCACCTTGGGTCTATGACTTGTGAAAATTACTTTCAGAGAACACCAAGGAAAAGGACTCAGAAAGGAACCGTGAGTGCAAATGTGTGGATGTGAAAGTGTGGAGGAATGTAGGTGAGGGAGGACCGTCTCTGTCGCTGGTTGCATGTGTCATGCTTTGCCTAGAAAAAGAGGAGGAGGGAGAGGGAGAGGAAGAGGGAGAGGAAGAGAGGAAGAGGAAGAGGTAGGGGAAGAGGAAGAGAGGAGATTGAAAGATGGGGAGAGGGAGACAGAGAGGAGAAGAGAGAAATTGAGAGAGGGAGAGAGCAGAAGAAAGAGGGAGAGGAAGAGAGAAAAAGGAGAGAAAGATTGAAAGAGAGAGAAAGACAGAAGAGATAGAGATTAAGAGGGACAGGGAGAGAGGAGAGAAAAGGAGAAAGGGAAAGAGAGAAGAGAGAGAGAGTGAAAAAGAGGACTAGAGAGAGAGAGGAGAAGGAGAGAGAAAGAGAGAGACAGAGACAGAGAGAACTTAAAGGATGAGGGTACCCTTCTGCTCCTCCAGGGACAATTACTAAGAAATGCACAATTGTAGATGGAGAAACTATTTGTAAGATATGCCTGGTGAAAAGTCTTTCAGTATGTAAAGAACTCTTATCCACTCAATAAACAACAACAGCAACAACAACAAAAAGTTATCAAATGGCTGAAGCTTTGAATGGTGGTCCCATGAAAGAAAACATTTGAACAATCAACAGACAGGCAAAAAAAAAATGTGTTCAGTATAGTTGACTTCAGTAATCAAGTGTAATCCGGAAAAGCAACTTGAAATGAGTGTAGGTTATCACCAAGTATCCACCAGAGTGGTTAAAATTAAGATGGAAAACCTGACCTCATCCAATGCTGGTGAAGAACTGCACTTTTTGGGTGGTGATGGTGTGAAGCATGAAATGGAATACTCATATCGGGAAAGGAGATAATTAATTAATTAATTATGTAGTGTGGGAAGGTACTGGTGTGTGCATGTACGATGGTGTGATGGTGTGATGGTGTGTGTGGGTGAAAGGGCACTGTGTATGCCTTTAGAGGCCCAAAAGTGACACTGGAAATGACTGTGGATTGTTCTACCTCCTTATTGCTTCACTCTTTTGCTTTCCCAGGCTCCGCCTTCTGGGACTGTTTCTGAGGGAAAGGCATAACGCCTCTGCTCAGCCTGCAGAAATTCCACTTTGACGCATCAGCCCAAGAGAGGAGAGAACTGAAGTGTTGGTGCAAAAATGTTCTCAGCAGCTGTTTTGGTGACAGCTGTAAATTGAAAACAGCACAGGTGTCCACCAGCAGGACAGTGAATCCACATAGTAGGATTGTATATAATGAGCCATCCCCCAGTGCTAAGACAGGAGGACCAAGAGCTTGTGCACCAAAGCAAATCTCAAGAAAGGTGTGAATGAAAGGATTTTTTTTAATTTACTTCCACTCATACAAACTTAATAGGTACCCCTGGTCCCCTCTCTCCCTCCACCCCTTCCTGAAGCCCCTTGCTCCCTTCCTCCGTTTCCCCTTCCTTTCCCCCCTCCTCCCTTTCTCTCAGTGCCCCCTCTCCCCCTGCCTGGAGCATCCTTCAATGTATGTCAAACTTTCCTCTGGATCCTCCTCTCTGATGAGGCTGTAAGGACTCAATGGCATTTCCTAGAACTTTTTCTTGTGTTCCCTTAAGTATAGGAACATTATTGTAGCTGTTAATCCCTAGCTTCCTTCAGTCCATGCTAGACTTTGAGGGGTCAATAATGTGTTGGTCATTGCGCAGGGCATGCAAAGTCCTATTATGATTACTTCGCCCCTAACTTGTGTGAAGTATCTTGCATATCATTGCTCCTCCCCATCTTTAGGCTCTTAGAATCTTACCGCCCCCTCTTCCGCAAATTTCCTGAGCTTCATGATGGGGAGAGATTAGGCAGGCCTAGTTCCAGGTGGTTGATATAGAGTCTCTGATGTTCTGAATTATGGTTTGTTGGTTGTTTTTTTTTTTTTTTAGTTTTGCTGCTCCTGCAATGCCCTTGGCTCCATCCTGATGGGTATTGGATGTCACCCCCTGGCCAGAGATAAAAAGCTGTTAAATTAGAGTCTTATTATAAGAGTGCAGAATGAAAAGATTCTTGCACGCTAGTATGCGTAGTGAATGATTCCGCTAGGTAATATTCTAAAACCAGCCAAGCAATCATCATGGAAAAAAATTCAAATCCCATTACATCCTGGGGTCTGAATTTTGATTTTTCGAGGAACTTCTGCTGGATTTCATAAAGACTGCACTACTTTACTTTTCACCAATAGAGTGTAAGGGTTTTCTTTCCCCCACATATTCACAGCATTTGTTATTTGATTTCTTAATATCGGTCACTCTGGGGTAACAAGATCAGGGTTACACACCATATACTATTTCACAAGGGCTAGTTTTTCACTTACTGAAATGACGTAAAGGAATCTGTCTGTTGTACATTATTTCTTTCTATCATCTACCATCTATTATCCATCATGTGTCTATATTATCTAAGTCTGTCTATCCATCTATTACCTCTCTATCATTTGTTAGTATAGCTTTAATTCACATTTCTCTGGTGACTAATGAGATTGAAATGGTTTTATATGCTTATGGGCCATTCATGGTTCATCTTTGATTAGCCATTTACTAGTTGGGTTGTTTAATCTCTTACAGTTAGCAAGAGCTGTGTTTTAAGATTCTCCAAAACCCTAGAAAATAAGGTTGGAGAGAGGACTCAGTGCTTGAAGCACTTGCCTGAGTTTGCATCTCGAGATCCCCATGTAAAAATGTGAGGTAGGTGTGCTGCTCACTTGTAATTCTACCCTTGGAAAGTGAAGCCGGGAAACCTCAGAGCAAGGTGGTTAGCAGACTAGCACTGATACATATGCCCTGGGTTTAATTAGAGACCCAAACTCACAACAATAAGGTGGAAGAGTGATTGGAGATGATTCCCAGTATCATCTTTACATCTCCACGGACTAACACATACTCAAGTGTGTTTGTGTACATATTTCACACACATGTGCACCCACCCACATGCAAACACGCACACACACACACACACACACACACACACACAGACTCATACACAGATGCACATACATGCATCCTCTACACAAATACATAAAAAGAAAGACCTTGAAAGTATGCAAGGAAGAATCAAATACAATCTTCACACCAGGACATTGACAACAATGAATCATGTATAATCCCAGCTGTAGGGGTGGTACCCATGAGCAAAAGTAGACACAGTGACAGCATTTAGGAGAGTCACTCATGGCCACAGAAAAAGCTGAAAGTAATCTATACTGGACAAAGTCAAACCAGGATGGCCACTTTCTGAGATATAATTTCTACAGCTTTGGGCAAGCTTTGAATGACATATACTAGGAGTTGATGAGATTGTAGAGGACAGGGAGGCAAAGAAGGTACCAGCTTCCCGCTGTCTGTCCCCCTCATCCATACTTCATTCATTTTCTGCTTTGAATTCTCAGTGTAGGAGCATTGCTATTAAAAGTTTATACTTTAGAGTTTTTCACTGTATAATTTGTTTTTAATCCAAGCACTCACACACAAATACATAGCATTTTTTTTAGAATAGGGGTTATACTCCAAGTATTATTGTATAAGTTGAATTTTCACTAATGATATGATTTGGAGAAATCTGCTACCATCCATTTTCTATCTGTCTGTCTCTGTCTATCTATCTATCTATCTATCTATCTATCTATCTATCTATCTATCTATCTATCTATCTAATCTATCTATCATCTATCTTTCTATCTATTTAGCATCTATCTATCTAGCATCTACAATCTTCTGTCTATTTACCTATCTCTGCAGACTTTGAGTTCACAGAGAAGGACACAGAGGAACAATGACTTACTAAGAAGTTGATGCCAAGGATTCAGGAAAAGACTATTTTCTTGGACTCTGCTATAAAGCAGGAAGGGAGGGGTGACTAAAACTCACAAATTTGATTTAGTGCCCATGCTGAGTGGCTTATGTGAAAAAGTTGTGGGAAAAATTTTAATGTGGCATATAATCCTTTGTCACATGCCCATCTTTGCTGTTAGGAAGTATACCCATGCCACTATAATCTTTTATGTTAACTGCAAAAACAGTCATTATTTCTCATTTACACTGTCACCCAGCCTCTTTAGTGTTAGCTAACTCTCCTGGGTGAATTACACATGGTGAATTACACTGTTGAGTACTCATTACTCCAAGGGTGGTAAGGAAATCATTGCTACATTTATGTTGTATCATTTGTGGAGTAATATTCTCACCACATTACAATATCAGGCTTTATAACGATTTTATTTTGCTTTTGTGTCCACTTATTGTCTTGCTACTTCCCCATACATATTTAAGAATATGATATGTATTTCCTTATTTTTTCAATGTCTCTTACACTGT
The DNA here is from genome assembly GCA_023101885.1 of Typhlomys cinereus. NCBI lineage: Eukaryota > Metazoa > Chordata > Mammalia > Rodentia > Platacanthomyidae > Typhlomys > Typhlomys cinereus. Next base: position 2,468,751 of record JALPQD010000105.1, on the reverse strand, counting down.
CTCAGCTTTTACTTATTTGCCCTTATCATTGACAGTCTTTCCCAAGTATTTCTAGATTCAGCTCAGAAACATGAATTTACTTTAAGATTAACTCACTCTCAATCATACTCCAATGGCTTATTCAGCAACTACAAGCATTATCCAGGTTGCCCTTAAAAAAGTTTTTTTCCCCTTAATTCAGTTTTAGGAGCAATATTGAGGAAAGGCATCAAGAAGAATAATGGAATTCTAAATAATGGAGTTGACTTTATTTAGCGATATCAACTGAAACATGCACCAAGTGCATCCCTACTACACTGATAGTGATAAGATGATGTTTTATTTCCTAACATATTTTACTCTCTATCATTTGTGAATATTTTGGATCTCTAAAGTAAAATGATGCTTATCAACTTGCAGTTGCAGATTACAAACAAGCTCGGATATTAATATTTGAAGCAGTCAGTGATTCAAAACAGAAACTCAGACACTGGATGTACAAGATTTGTCTCTTCCACCATCAAAACAAGCTTAGGAATCCAGAAGCCATTGTCTTGAACTTACCCACAATTCAAGTTTCCAATAGTGCACAAAGCTTTCAGATCATATGGCCTGAACTTGAAGTTGTCACTGTGTTGACTCTGAACCATTTAGCCCATAACATCTGCCTCAGGAAAAATAAATGTCTGGTCTGCTACTGTCTGTTTCACTGCTTCCCTTGGTGATGAATTCAACTCTTCATGATTGACTCTGATCAATAGAACTTAGACCAGGTTCCTAGACCTTAGTTGCAAAGAAGTCAAGGAAATATAGTTTCAGATTAAGACCTTATCATAAGAAGATTGTGGCAAAAATGAATGACATCTGTCAAACCGTGGATCTCACTGCGGTTCTCATTTTTCATTTTCTGCTGGTTCCTTGACTTCTGACATTGCTCTTCCCATTGAAGAATAAATGTGTCTTCTCAATTTTTCCACATTAGAAAGAATCATTCATTCTCTTTCTGTTCCTTCTTTTCCTTTTCCTGTTTTTTCCATCTATAATTCAGCAGATTGGTAAAACATTTACAGTAATAGACATAGAGCTTCTCAGAAGAACCCAAACACCTCCATAAAATGGATGGACTATTGAAGAATTCACCGGAATTTCTAGCATCTGGACTTATTATTCATATATACATATTCTAGTCTTATTTATATATCTATCACTATCACAAGGCAAAGTTTTATTTTACAATATGTCTTTAAAATAAACAAAATTTTCATGCTTGGGAAAAACAAATATTTCAAAGAAGCCTGTCACCTCACCTGAACAACTAGTCATCTAGTTTCAAAAGTGGGATTAACTTTCATTACACTTTCTCTTCTTTTAACATCTGAATCACTTGAGAAAACTTAACTACTTCTTAATAAGATGTAGCTTAGATAGACAGATAATAGATGATATAGAGATAGATAGATGATAGATAGTCATATATATTTATATTTAATGTAATTTTCTCTGTTAAAATGATATCTTCAGTAAAAACTAGTTTGTGTTTGCAGATAAGAAGTTTGATTAAAATGTAAGCTTTGCAAACTAAAAAATGAGTACTCTGAAAAAAATAACACTAATTTTGATAAAGCTCTAAAAACCCTCAGTTTGAAATTTAAAGGGCAACATGTTCGGGGCAGAGACATCTCATACATTCAATAAAACCAAAATTATTTATTGGTCCTAACCAGGTATTTCAAATACCCTCTCAAATGTTGAGGCTAAATTAGCTTATTGACAATAAATGGACAAGTCATGCACCCATCTCTACCTTCCAGTTTTCACTTTGTCTTCAAATGTCTTTCAAGAACTATTTATGATAGTCAACTGCCTTTGCCCTTATAACTAACAATGTGTCCTGTTACTCATTCATAAGTCCTGTGGAATCTATCCATTAAAAGTATTATTTGTGAGGGGTAAAGTTATAACCCAATGGTAAGTGACTGTCAATTTTTTTTAATTCTCTCTCTCTTCCTCCCTTCTATCCTTTCTTTTCTTGGTAGAAAAGGCACCAAGAAACAATGTAATAGTTGTCAAGATAAGAATACTATTCAGTAATGCTATAGAAAGAAACTCCTACGTGTGTACTGTCCAGAGAACAATGCGGTAAAATCAAAGCAATAGCTATCAGACCACAGAGCTTCAGAGAAGAGAAAGTTTACCATTTTCCAGCCCAGAGAAGTGATTTGGCTGCAGCACAATCTTTCTCACCCATTTCTTCTTCTTTTGTCTTAGAGAAGATTTTTATAAATTGTACATCTTCTCATTTTCTGTCATTTCAAAGTGACAGGAAGCTTTCTTCAGAAGTGATGTCCAGCCCATGCTGAATGAACAGCAAGTCGTCAGAATTAGACACATCTTTCCGTCCCCAACTATCTTGATCAACTCACTCACCTTTCTGCAGCTTTAAGCAAGCCAGGATATGGCAAAATTTTGCATTTTCAAAATGGATCCCTCTGAGGAGTTTCCCACCTACTCATGCACATCCTTGCGGCTTAGTGGATATTTACTTGGATGCCAAAGAGTTGCGTCCGTGCTCTCATTTCCAGCAAGTGTTCCCTGGTCTTGACCTCCTTGAACAAGTTTGTGGTAGTTAATCCTGGGTGTCAACTTGACACACCTAGGCTTTAACTAAAATCAGCTGAGACCACCTTTAGCGATTAACTGGATCAATACATTTACAATACAGGACCAGCTCTAGATCATATTGGAACCTCCCTAGATCTGATTGGAACCTCCCATAAAAGGAACCACAGAACAGAAGACTGGAAAGAAGAGAGACTCTCCAGGAATCATCCAGCCTTCAGTCATCACCCACTATCCTCCTGTGATTTAGCTGCCTTCAGCTTTAGCCACCAACCATGTCACCTCTGCCATGAAAGACTGCATCTGCCCTCTGGAATTGTAAATTGAGTAAATCTCCCTTTCTCCCTTAAGTTGATTGACTTTGAATGCTATCTCACAGCAACAATTAAAAGTAACAGTTACAAGGTTGATTTGACTACTCTATGGCTTCTCCTTGTTCTAGCATATGTAACATTTTATCCCATCTGCCTGTATTTATTTCTGATTCTTTAAATCTAAGTTTGGCTCTTTGAAGAAGTTGCTTGTCTGTTTCTTTGACTCCCTGGCATGAGGTTCTGCATCTAGTAGTTCTTTCTCTTGCTGAGTACCACAGCCACTAAGTAACTTCAAAGGGGAAACATGCATGATCTGAATCCTGAGCCATTAACAAGATTTGGACAGGATTCTGGCCAAACAAAGGAGAGTGAAGAAAGGAAGGGAAATCAGATAAATGTGAGTAAAGGACTGAGGGAAAGAAAGAGAGCCAGAGTAGTGGGACTAAAGGCTGGATGTGTGACAAACACCAACTTTTGAAACCAGAAGCTACAACTTGAAGATTTCATTGCAAAAGAAGTAATGTGGAGAAAAGAGAATATATATTATACAAAGAGTATTGAGGTAGAGAATCCTGAGACCTCTTAAATTTGTCTCCATGCCTCTCCTCTTATAAAGTCTTTGTTCTAATGGAATTGATATGCATATTAGAACTTATATCTTATGGTAAACTGACAAATTGTAGTTGTATGTATTCAGGGAATACAAAAAGAAGTTATGATTTATTAATACAGTGGGGAATATTTAAATCAAATCAAGCTAATTGCACACACATCTATCACCTCAAATACTAGCCATTATTTTTTCATAGTGAGAACATTTGAAACTTGCTTTCTTAGCAATTTTGAAATACACTTGACAGTAATATGTCTATATTCATCCCAGACCAATATTGAGTCAGCTTACCTGATGTTTTCTCCTGGATTTTTTATAGCTTATGACTTCAAGCCTATGCCTGACTTAATTGATCCAAATTTTGTATATGACATAAAATAGGGATCATTTTCATTCTGTATTTGCACATCTAACTTTCCAGGCACTATTTATAATAGATACCATGCCTTATTGTCTATTTTTCAGTGCTTATGTCAAAAATCTTTGGGTTGCATATACATGGATTCATTTGAGGGCTTTCAACTCTGTTATTGTTAATGAGTTTTTAATGCTAGAACTCTGCTGTATTAAGTATATTTATTAGAATTTATGGAAGTGCTAAGCAAGTACTCTTCTAGAAAAGTACTCTGCTTCTATTAATAATGGCTGTAATCAAGTATATTTTATTATGTATAAATTTCATAATGTTCCTTGAGAACTATGGACAAGATTGAATGTCATGACATCAACAAAGCCAACTACAGTTTAGGAAGAAAGACTAATTTTATATCTCTTCTAAATTAGTCACTAAAAATATGTATGTGCTTTTCAGAATTGAATCTTTACAACAGCCTTTGTGTCTGCAAAAACTGAACTCAGATCATTGAAGTATCATCCCAGAGGTCATCTGGCCATCAAAGAGAAGTTTCCATTCACTCTATATCTGCCCATGGCACTCCAAAGTAAGACAAAGCCATCATTTTGGTGCCCACTCAAAATTTTTATCTACGTATCTTTTACCAAAGGATGTTTAAGGATCTTAGTTATCAGGAGAACATTTCTTTTTCTTTTTGCTCCCATCTCTAGCTGCTCTCAACATTCCCCCACACTTCTCTCTTTCTGATCCTTTAACTCCTGCTAAATATTCTCTTTTGGCTTTCATGTTACACATAGTCCATATTCCTCCCTTGTCTCTCATCCCTCCTTTTTGGAATTCTTCCTCCACTTTCATAACTAACTTTCCATTTTCATGCCATAGGTAGATAGATAGATGGGTAAATCAAAGATTGATAGAAATACATGATAGTTAGATAAGTACATACATGTATACATAAATTTAAATATACAGTCTCATAAGAGAGACATATGCTATAATTCTTTCTGAGTCTGGCTCATTTTATTTAACTTAATGATCTATGGTTCTGTCTCAATGCAAATACTGCAATTTCATTCTTTACAGCTGACTAAAAATCCATTAAGCCAATATACTACATTTCTTTTATCCATTCATATTGATGGATCTTTATTTTAGTTTTCTATCTTGCCTATTTTGACCATTACAGCAGTAGGTATAGATGTGCACATATATCTCTGGTATGTTTACTTACAAATCCTTTGGGAATATGTCCAAAGTAGAATATATAGATCATACAGCATTTTCAATGATTAATTTACTTTTAGTTAGTATGCAAAGTAGTGTGTTCCCTGTAATATTTTCATACATGTTTAGTTTTGATTGACCTCTCCTCTGCTCCTTTCTTACCTCATCCTGCCTTCCCTTCCAACTTGTAGCCTTTCATCCCAATTTATTCCCTTTCTACTTACACACCACCTTTCCTATTCACTTTCCTCAAAACTTCCTTTCTTCCCTTGAGGACCTCTTTTAGTTTCATGACCTCTACCCTCACTTACTCCCACATAAGTCAGTGATAGCCAGGATCCCCGTAAAAGAAAACATGAATCATTCATCATTCTGAGCCTGGGTACAACCAAAACAATATTTTCTAGTTTCATCCATTTTCCCACAAATTTCATGTTCCTTCTGGCTAAATAAAAATTCCATTGTGTATATGTGCTATGTTTTCATTATCCATTCATCTACTGATGGACATCTAGACTGTTTTCATTTTATTACAATTGTGAACAGAGCACCAATAAATAGTGATTTGGATGACAGGACACCGAGTCCCTTAGGACCAGTTTCCACAGTGACTGAACAAATTTACACTCCCAGCAACAGTGTATAAATTTTTCTTTCTCCACACCAGGAGGCCATTTTGTAGAATCTGAATTCTAGTGGTTTTAATTCTAATTCATCTATGTAATACACATACACACTTTTTTTTGTGAAAGGTGTTGGAGATAAAGGCTTGGGATGTTGGGGAGGAAGACAATTGTATTTGTAGAAATATTGATTGAGCCACTGTGCTATTGCCCTAAAAGAAAATCTTGTGGAATTTGGCTGCCTTCTTTAATTGAATTGTTCTACCTCATGAGCCCTTCAGAAAGCTTTGTCTGAGTATAGTTAAGTAGCCCAGCCTGAAAGTCAATCTGTGGTCTTTTTAAATCACAGTGTAGATTCCTACCACCAGCTCTTAGGGAAGCTTGGGTGCGGGACATTCTTTTGTGAGGTGTCTTCTTGCCTGAGCCTCCACCCACCCCTGTAGTAACATGTGGCATGACTAAAGCTACCTCTATCAACAATACCATAAATCATCATGCAATGAGCATAGAGCTTAGTGAAGACCAACTGCAAAGTTCTGGGCTGTGTCTTTAGCAATGCTTCTGATGGCTTTGAGATTTTTTTCTTCTTTTTTCCCTTCTTGTTCCAATACTGTTTAACTGAACTGTAGGGAAGACTGGTAAGCTCAATGGATGTGCCTGGATCTGGAGAAATTGACCAATGTTCTAAAATTTACATTACTTGGGTAGCTGAGTTATGTATCCTAAGCCTAGTGTTCTTCTTGGCTGCAGATAGCAGATAGACTACCAGCATTAGTCACCTACCATGAGGATCTTATAACACAATGGTTCTCTGCTTCTGTGTGAATGAATGTGAATGTCTTCATTACACTGTTAGTAATCTGCCCTTCATGACTGACACAGCTTGCCTGCATATTGCTGATAAATGCACAACCAAACGACTTAAGTGGGAACAAATGGTTCTATTGTAGCTTATAATTAGAGTTCACACCAACCCCAGGGGCTGAGGGAAATAGTCATGCCATCATCCACAGGATTGCTGAGAGAGGGGCAAATCTTACTTACCAGACAGCATATCTGTTCAAATATACTAAAGAATGCCAGCTCCCGGAGTCTTTTCCCTCCCTTTTATCCGCCTGCCCAGGAATAGTCCCGCCCACCCGGCTGGGCCTCCCCATCAATCAGACTCTCCCCGGCAGGCTGGCTCATGGCTTACCTCAACTCCTCATTCTTTACAAACGTTCCCAGAGCTCCAGCCTTCAATTGTCAAGTTGACACCTATACCTAAGGATGATAACAATCCTGCCGCCCAGCAATATTATATTCAGTTATTGTACACAGACTTTCATATGATTCTTTCTCACCTTGATGTCTCACCTTGGAGTCAGCCTGCATTGTTGCCTGCATCAATAGCCCCATTCCAGTTTTTACTCCAGCTTGATGGGAGAGCTCACATCAACACCAGGACCAAGGGAACTGGCCACACCATATCCATGCAATAGCGGAGAGAGGGACAATCCCTACTTGCCAGAACAGCATGTCTGGCCAGGTGTACACAAGGAAACCCACTTTCTCAATCAGTTTTCTGTATTTCCAGGGTCTAGTCCCACCCACCATGGGCTGGGCCTTCCCCATCAGCCAGACAATCTCCTGCAGGTTTGCTGTGGGCTTAACTCAGCCACTAAATCTCAAACCCTCAACTGTCAAGTTGACACCTGTGCCTAACTGTGACACACCTGTAACTGCAGTACTGGGACATAATGGCAGAAAGGACCAGAATTTCATGGTTATCCTCTACTACATAGTAAGTTCAAAGCTAGCCTGTGCTACAGGAGACCTTGCCTCATAAGCAAACAAACAAAACAAGTAACAATGAAAGAGAGGTGATTTGTATAATGGCAACCTGTATTTGAAAAATAAAAGGGACATTTTAAACTAAATCTATATCTAAACAGGCTCTGCAAGTATTTGTTACTGTCTAAAATTTTTAAACGTTCATTTAAATCCTCATAAGAAAACACAACAGAAAGAAGTTGGACTTTTCGGAGCTCCCGTCTCCCCCCTCTAATTTCATGCATTTCCTAATGTTCCATCCTTCTGGCCGGACAGAATTTATAATGTTTGTGACATCCCTGAGCAAATGCCTTCAGCTCAGATGAATTCCACAAGTAGCTAGGAAGTGGCAGCTCCATTGATAAGCTTCCCCTGTTCACAGCACATGGGGCCATAACAGTCCCATTAACTTTGTTTTGAGCAGTGATTAATGACACCGGGTAGTGAGGAATCCAAGTTAATATAGATAGGAGCTGTTATTTTCCTTGTCCACCAAAATTTGGCTATCGCTGGATAAACATTCCCTTCCGCGGAAGCCTTCCTTCTTCTTTTGTGGGAATGCCAACGATGTTGCCAACACTCTATGGAAGAACGTAGAAGCTTGCTTTGCCTGACCCAGTGCCCTGACTTTCAAATCCAATGTTCCCTTCACATTATGATCTCCTCAGTTTCCCCAATATCCCCGTCCACTTCCATAATCGTTTTGTTCACAAGCTCTCTGAACTTATAATGGACCGGTTAGCAATTTTGGAAAAGACCATGTCCACAGAGTGGTATATCATAACTGCCCACGTAGAAGAAGACTACCATTCTAACCACTAGAAAGAGCTTTGGAAAAATTAGAGCACAATGTTGATTTTCAACACTGTAGACTTTGAATCTAGATTTTGTACAAGGCAAAAGAGTGGGCTGACTTATGCTAACCCACATCGATTATTATTTATAAGGATCCAAAGTAGGCTACTGAAGCATTAAAGAACTGTCAATCCGACTTCTACACTCATGCCAGTATCATTAATGGATTCTCCCTATAGTCAGATCTCTATGGGGAGACACAGCACAATCAGTGTTTGCTTAGACTGAGCACACAAGGAGTTCATGAACTGAATGCTAAAATGTATCAAGTTCTCAGTGGGAGATTGGAATTATTAGTGAGGATTTCAGCATTTAATGACATCCTTGTTTGTAAGATTCCCAAGAAGACTTGCTGAGGCATAAAACTGAAATGATGCTTAATTGACCAACTGCATACTGGTTAGTAGAAGGTATAGGATGTTGCCAGGAAAGATTTCCACTGAAGGATGAAAGTGGAAAATGAAAGTTTTGTCTGTGTGTCAGAGAGAAAAAAAATACCAACCTTTCTATCAGTCACAGATAAGCCAGAAGTTAGCCTCAAAAACTCAATCTTGCCCACTGACTGACAGTTGGACTAACAGTGACAGACAATCGACAATAATGGCTTGGAGATAGAGACATGGTTTAGTCAGTAAGACACTTGCTATACCAGGATAAAGGCCTGAGTTCAATTCCCTAGTAACCACGTAAAATAGCTGGGCATGGTGGTGGTGTTAGAAAACGCTGACAAATGCCACTCAAAGATGCAAAATAGCAATATTTACTTGTGCTACTGTTTTGCCTAGGGAGAAATTCTTTTTTTCCAGTCTGGGCACTGTTTTTTCTTTTATACAGTATACCTTGAGAGCTCATCCATGCAGCCCTGATCTCTCCCAGCACAGGAGGCTCTTAGCTGCAGCTGAGATGCCAGAAGCAGAAAGAACAGGACTAAGCAAACATTTTACATGAAGTTCCCACTTCAGTTCAGACCAATAATCCCAGCTAAGAAGACAGGAGAGTACCTGGGACTTACTGACCAGCAAGTCTAACCAGCGAGTACCAGATTCCACAACACCACGTCTCAGAAGTTAAGTTGGCAAGGGATTAAGGAGGGAGCCACCTGACATTGACGTCTACCTCCAGATGCATGTGCCCACCCTGCCTGCGCATGTGCACACAAACCTGTACCTGTACTGCAGCAAGCACAAAAACAGTATCGAGTTTCAAGTCTCCTGACTCCCCTTGATAGGAAGAGAATATTGCAGAACTCCACGTCCTCTGTCAATCAACAGAGTTCCAGAACTGTCACCTGCGAGAAGCAAATAAATATATTAAAAATGGTCGTGCTCTATGTGGTCCGTCCCACGCATCTCTACCATTATGCCACTTCATGGAAATTAACAAATGGGCCTTTCCACTCACTAAAGAGTATAGGAACAAGCATAAAATACTTAGCCTAAAGAAGCCTTCCCCAGAAAGTTAACCACTCAACCAAAATGGATGCAGCAATGTACCTCCTTATACCATTGTTTTTGCTCGTTTGTATCATGTATAATTACTTCATGTGTCAAAAAAGAAACACCTTGGCTGTCTTAAGTGCTGGATGGAACAAGCCAGTGCCTGTATCTATCTGGTTCTGTTGCTTCTTTCTAAGGTAAGAGCAGGGCCAAAATGTGGCAGCAAGGGCGAGGGATCTAACACACATCATCTCCATGCATGCACTCAGATAGACAGAAAATTCAAAGCTGCTGCCAAAAGGCTTTTCTGAAATGTTTTGCAGCGGATGGTTGCTTGGAGACACAGAAATCCAAAATAAATGGTTCTTCCTTGTCCTAAATGTATACAAACGGCACTAAATAAACCACAACGCTTGCAAACTCTAAATCTTTAAGGCTGGAATTGGCAGCTAGCCTTAAAGTGTATTTTTTTTTTCAAAACCAAAACCCTCGATTATTTTGAAAACCGTAACATGCTACAAGTGTGCATGCTCTTGGCCCTTGAAAACATCCAGAGATTATTATAGAAGATGCCTTTCTCCTGACAGTAGTCCGGAACTGCTCATCCAGGATTTGAGATGCTGATCATTTGCCAGCAGAGAAAGTGATGAGTCACCCCCGGGCACCTGGGTGCCATTCTTTGCTGTTTGCAGGGCTCTGCCAACCATGAGCACTAGGCAGCATTTCATGTTCTTTCTAGCAATCCTCGCTGCCGCTGACGGTAACTTGGACCATGCACCAGTGTGTCACCTTGGCACAAAAGCTTGCCCGAGAGCTCTGTGGAGATGCGACATGTCTGCTGGCCTCACCACCAGGAACAAATGTTGAAATAAACAAGAAAATACGTCAGGCCGAGCCCAGGTGGATCCTGTATGGACCTAGAGAAGTATGAGAGTGTTTGTGTTTATCATGGTTCACGGACAAGAAAGGGGCAATTTTGAAGATTACTAACTTCCCCTCCTTGGGGACCACAATTAAAAGACCTTTCAGGGCATGGGATGGCATCCTATTGCAAAACCAGCTATCAATCTGTGGCCCAATTTTTAAGACATCCCTTCTAAGTTGGATTTGCAATAATATAGAGCGAAAGACAGATACATTCTTTCCAGGCTGTCTAACTTGAGCTGATTTGTCTTGGCATCAATATAATTTATAATTGGGACATTTCTCTGGCATGTCATCTCCTCTGGTATCTATCTCCATGTTTGTACTCTCCTCTGTGGAAATCTCTATTGAAGATTGACTGTAAAGACCTCATTAGTGTCAAACATTGCTTCATTACTATGCATTTTTTCTCTCTTGCATTCCCAGAAGGACATCACAATTTCTCTCTGCTCATCTCTGAACCCCATGGCTACAGACTTTAAATATAGACTACATGGGTACATCAGTTTGGGACTGATTCAGAAACACATAGCCTGCCCCCCCCAAGAAAAAGCCACATCTATCTACCAATAAGTGCCCAGCTTGCCTAGGTTTTCTGTCTATAACTCTTACCCCTGGATAATTAGCAACAGAAATCCATCCTGCTTTAGAAATTCAATCTTTTTTCCCTTACTCAATATTTTTATTTTTTTCTCTTTGACTATAGTAAAATCGCTACAGATTTCATGTGTGCCATGATGTTTTCTAATTGATTGACTTCATTCATTTTGTGTTTATTAATCTTCATGGGCTGATCTTACGCTTGCATGAGTTAAGTAGTGACTTTCATTTTACTGACCAGCCTGTGGCATGGACATCTGCAGTTAAAGCATGAACAAGCATGAGCATTGGTAAGAAGAGTTTCCTTAGATTCGCAGAACATCATTGGGGATCGAGATGCCAATCAGTTCGGATGTGCAGTGTGTCTCAGACATGGTGGCGGACAGACATTATGACTAAATTGGACCCTAGCAGCCATGTGGAGTTGAATGAGAAGAGACCCTCTTCTTATATCAGCCCGATAGGGCCAGGAAACCAGCATTCCCGCTGGTCCTTTATGTGGCCGTGTCAGCCAACCTCTATGAACTTCAGCTTGTCCGCTATAAAATGAAGGAAGTTACACATTCTGTATTTGATTAACAACACATTTTAGAATTACCACTCTCACTGCAAAGATAGGTTGAAGAATCTATTTGGCAGAGTATTTGAATAAGTCAAAGCAAAAAGGCATTGATTTCCTGTACATATTCTTTGAATAAGCAGTCTGTACAATGACTTTTAGTGGAGGTCTTACCTAGCTTCTCCTGCAGTTTCATTCAGAGATGCAGAAAACTGAGAGCTTGTCCACATCACAGCACTGCGGACTAATCAAGTATCATCACACACATTAAATGCTTGGCTCAGTACCTGTTGGATCATATGGGGAAACACTTGTCACAGCATTGACTGTGTGTCAGCTTGTCAAATGTCACAGTTCTTCCAAGCTGGTCATCATCATCTAGGAAAGTGAGAAACTGAGAACTAGATGTGTTGACCAAATGACCAGGCTCTCAAGGCCAGAAAGTGATGAGCTCAGTGTTTTTGACTCCACAGTCTGCCTGGTACATTTTACTAACATGTGTCTACCATCTTCTTTTTTCTACGTCTTATATTCATTTAGTGTTTCACACGTGAATATGATTTTATGATATTTTCACACCTTTATCCCCAATCCCATGCCCCCATCTTAGCCTTATGACCTTTCTTTTCCCCAACCAGACGTCTTCCTGTTTTCAAGTCTTGTCGAGCATGTGCAGCCCACTGGGTTTCATCTGGTTTGCTGTGGATGGCACGTGCTTGAGTGCTTGCTGAATCATGAATCCTATATCAGAGATGATGAAGATAAGGAAGATGAGGAGAGCATCTTTCATTTCCTTTCCATCAGCATTAGCCTTCACCAGTCTCTCAGGAAGGAGTGGAGTCTCTGGAGATCTTTCCCCATTCATAGTGAAACTTGATAGGACAATTCCCAAGCAGGTGGTGTGGAAATACGCATAACTCCCATGTAAAAATGGATATCACGGCCCTGCCATATGCAGGACAGTGCCGGCTGTACCCCTGCCCCCACTTCAGTCTCTTCTAATGTCACTGCTCCCTCTTCCCCAGTCTTCCCTGAGCCTTGGAGAGAGGGTGGGTGTAGCACTTCTTTGTCATCAGCTCTGGGACAATGCAGTTTAATGCAACAGGGTGGATTTCAAAGTAAAAGTCTCCAAAGGAGCGTGATTTTTCCTTTAGTTCACCTAGAAGAGTTGTTAGAAGACTTTAGGTCTTATATTCCCAAGAAAAGTTTGGTGAGTCCCTCACTATACGCCTCAGACTCTTCTAGATGGGCTCCTAGCATTCAATACAGCAGACTAAACACCTAGCTCTCAGGGAGCTGACGTTCTCTGGAGGGAGAGACACAAAACAAGTAAGCAAGTGGAACAGATAAATAGGCTCCCTGGAATTAAACGCTATGTAGAAGCATGAGACAGGGAGAAGGAACAGAGAAGGGCTTTCGTTGAGGGAAGGTAGGTGGATGATTGCAGTTCTGCAAAGGGCTGTGGGGAGGCCTGGCTGAGACTATGTTCTTTGGGTAGAGATGAGGAAGGACGAGGGAGGATGAGGGAAGGAAGGAGGAAAGTAGGGATCCAGATTATCTTCTGGGGACAGAATCCTTCAGGTTCAAGGGAAAGTAAGTGTAGAGATCCTAGAGTAGAGCTGCCCATACTGTGTTAGGAAATTGTAATAACCTCTCGTGTGTGTGTGTGTGTGTGTGTGTGTGTGTGTGTGTGTGTGTGTGTGTGTGTGTTGAGAGGATATGTGGATATGTACATGTATGAATGTGGAAACCAGAGGTCAGTCATAGACACTGGCTTCTTGTTTTTGAGATGGGATTTCCCGCTGTCCTGGCACTCGCTAAGTAGGCTAGGATGGCTGACCCCCGAGCTTCAAGTCTTACCCTCTCTCTATGGTTCCAGTACTATGATGACAGGCGTGTGCTCCCATACTCAGCAAATTTTATGTAACTTCTGGGGATTGAACTCTGTGGTCTTCTTTGTGCTTGACTGAGGCTATTTTACCAACTTGAGCCATCTCTCACCCCCAACCCTTCCCTGACTTTCATGTCAGAGAGACACAAAGACAGATGTGTGTACAGACAGACACCATTGAGCCTACCTCCTCGGGCTGCCTGACTCAACTACTTGCAACTTAAAGAATCACATGATAGCATTTAACCTTACCTGGAGGAGAGATCTGTCTTAGGAATATAAATTTTACACTAATGAGGAGAATAAATTTGCAGTGCAAGATAGTTTTGTGATATATTTTTTAATGTGATGGCCTTCTAAGGGTTTCGGTAGGCCCTGAGTTATTTCAGAGGAATTTGCTGAGGATCCTCGTGAGTATATGAGGTGATTTATTAGAGTACTTGGCAGCCTGTTAAGTTGGCTGAAAATATAAAAGATTACTTTTATTATTAATGAAATGGACTTTCAAAAACTGCCTATGGTGTTTTTCCAGCTGTAAATTCTGAGCATATTTTTAAATTACAAGTATTTATTAGCGATTTAAAAGTATCTTCTCCCTTCATTTTATCTTCTGCAAAAATATTCAATCATTTGTCTTGAACAAATTCTATTTGCCATGAACAGAAATTCTTTTGGGCCTACAACCAAATAAAGGAAACTGATTACATCATGCCTTGTACCATCATAAACCTCTATAATAGACAAACCAGGATCATCCTTCCAGTTAGTAATTGGGCAACAAGGATCAAGAATTCTGAAGAAGTTGCACTTTTGACTCTCTCCTTTCACCCCTGAGACTTCATGAGATCAAAAACAAAAAGGAAAGAGAATTGCTTGCAAGAATGTTTTCTATTAAGTTATTTATAGCAAGAAACAGTGCTATGTTCATTACTTTTGTGTCACTGTGGCCAGAATATCCGACACAAACAACATCATAGAGAAAAGATTTATTTTGGCTCGTGGTTTCAGAAGGTTCTGTGGGTTGTTGCTGGGTTTCACGTTCTTAAGCCAAATGTCAAGGCACATCACAGTGGACAAAGAAGAAAAAAGGGAGAGAGAGAGAGAGAGAGAGAGAGAGAGAGAGAGAGAGAGAGGAATGTATAACCCTCAAAAGTCTGACTCGAAAGACCTTACTTCCTCTACTTATCTCCTAAAGTTCCCAAAGCAACAATCCCCAGCTAAGAAACTGCACTCAGAAACTATGGGGTCCTTTCTGATTCCAGCCTTAGCAACTTCAAATAGCCTAATACGTTAAATATGACTGATCTATGCAACAGGGAAGATATGCCTTTGCAAAAAATTAAACTTACATAGAATTTTTATTGTACAAGAACATGCTTAGAGTTTAAATGGAATAAATTCAAGGTGCAACATTGTGGGGGTGAATGTGTCCCATGACCAGCTAAGTGTAAAATGCAAAGCCAAACAAAGCAAAATGTTATCAGCGATGGGCTTGGGATTCAGGGGTGGGATGAGGATACAGTAATTTTTGTCTTTCCAGTTCATTAAAAGGTTGTAGCAATGGCATTCAGCAGAGGTTCTGCTCTTACCCTCTGCTGCCTGATTGGTCTTAGTACCGTTTGCACAATGTTGATTTAAGCACACGCTAAAATTCTTTTCTCTGAGCCTTTTCAACAAGGGCTGACATCACTGATCCCCTAGCAAAAAAGGAAGCTGATAACCAGCTATCACTGTTAGAGAGTAGATGCTCATGGCCACAAGCAAGCTGATGAATCAATCCCCAGTGTACGAATTTCCCACCAACATGGACTTTTAAGGTGTGCTTTGAGAGAGCTTTGTCTTCCCTGAACTGCTGGCATTCTGGACTGTTCCAAGCTGCTGAAGAAGATATAACCAGTGCCAGTGAAATACAAGTACCCCCCTTCTTGGGCTTGCTGTTGCAAAATGATGAGGGAAAAGTTAGGGGGAAGTGTATTATAGCTCAATAGTTAGCTATTGTACTTGAATTAGAGGATTTGCAGGAAGCAAATACGTGCTGGTCTATACAGGATAAGCCATTTCTTTTCATAAGCAAAGAAATATCCCACCTAAGACCACGGGGTCAAGTTTCTCTAAAAGATCCAGGTTCAAGAAAGCTCTAAGTGACATTAAAAAAAAAAAAAAAACTCTTGTCTGGCACAAGATTGGGCTTGGCAACCTTTCATCATGGATGGGAGGGACTAGGGAGCCCCACTTGTCCTTGGGGAACTGTTGACAGTTAATGGTTGCTCGAATGGGGGCCAGGAAGTGTCACTTTTCACCAGTGGTATCACCACCGAGAAGTAGCCCATGCTCCAGTAAATTCAACTGGACTCTCGGAAGCAACTCCAATTAAATTCTAACGAGAACAGGGAGTGGAAATGAGTGAATGCACCAAATACAGGTATGAAACTATCTAAGAATAAATAACTTTTTTTTAAGTTTCAACTGATTTTGTTTCAGGCTCTGAACACCTTAGCCTTGCCATGGGCAGCCAGTGAAAACTGGAGGATCAGATAATCCAAGCTATCTGCTTGCCTTTATCTTTCAGCGAACAGAAAGAACCAGGAGGGAAACGTGTTCCTCCTAGGTGCTTTAGTATCTTTGTCATTGGTTCTTCTACTCTTGGGGAGGTGGGCTTTGCTCTGCCTCAGGTTCAGAGTCCACAGCACCCCTCCATGGGCGTGTGACTAGTGACAATTTCTCCCTCAGCAACCTGTCAGGTTGGAGCATTTTCTGTGGTAACGACAGACAGGCAGGGGAGTCTCAGAGTCTCCACCTCCCCAAACAGAAGCGGCAATCTAGATTGTCCAGCCAAGATCGTGGAATAGACGGTAATTTATATGTCTTTAACAGTATTCACCACATGCCTTCAAAAAAAAAAAATCCCTGCTATTGAGTTCTTATCTGCCGAACTACAGAAATAGGAGTTTTGTTTCCTGTTATTGCAGTACTCACAGAGTTGGAGAAATGCTCTCGATTTCCCTTCATAAAGTTTCTTTCTGAAACAATCAGTACTATAGCAAACACTGACCCCACAATGAAAGGGTTCATTTCATGAATTTCCAGGAATGCCCGTGCTCTGAGCATTGTTTTTGTCGTACAGATCTCAGAGTTTAATTATGAATGTCACTGAGGTATTTCATTTGCTTCGATGCTTTCTCCAAAGATTTCCCATCTCCAGGGGCTGAAATGCCCAGAAGTAAGGGGTAGACAACTTCCGGTGTCTGATTCATTTTCTCTAGGAAGAAATTCTTCCCTTTAGAGATAACAACTAAAACGCAGGGCACTGGGACGTTAAACCCGAGACTTCCAATGCTGCGAAAGCAAATGAATTTGAGTTTCCATGTTGTTGTTGCTGCTGGTATGTGTGTGTGTGTGTATACACGTGTATAAGAGGGTCCTTGAGTGTGTGTCCCTATGGTGACGCGAGGGTGACCTGAAGAATCATCCTGAATTCCTCTACCTCCTTATTGCTTTTCTCTGGGGTTTCCCAGGCTCCGCTTCCAGAAATCCAGGCTGCCATCATTTCCTCCCTGTGTTTCTACTTGGGCTCTGGGATCCGAACTCAGGTCCCTCAGCTTTGGAGGCCCAGGCTTAACCCCTGTGCCATCTCCCCAGTCCTCTTTCTTGTTTTTATTTGTGGTGGTTTCTGTGTTCCCTGAATCGCCGCATGTGTCTTTAGGACTCAGTCTGAGCTTTCTTTTGTCATCTCTGACCCAGTACTCAGGCCACCTCTTCTGGTCTTAGACTGGTTTCTGCTGGTGTCTCTTGGCAGACTGCATGCAGCAGGGCTCGGTAATTCTGTGTCGTTATCAATTTGATCTTCGCAGCCGACTTTGAACTTTGATCTTGATTCCCAGGACCTGCATTGCCTTTCGCCTCTTCCCGGACTTAATGTTGAGATTTCTCTTCCTTTCTCCCTTCCTGTTTCTGGGGTTTATTTAGTTTTGTTTTGTTCTAGAAGGCAAGGTAACACACAAATGCTAGGCAAGTCGACTCCTCTAGCTCTTGGATTTCTGAGACGGAGCCTCACTGGGTAGCCCAGGCTGACTCATAATAACCCTCCTGCCTCAGTTTCCCGAGAGACAGAATTACAAGCACCCACTTGTGTGATTTTTCTATGAGCACAGTGACAACCCTGTGTCACTTGGTACTTGGCTAATTTCTAGTTCCCCTAAAAGCCAGCCTGTGTCTTTCCCCATCATTTCTACTTTTCTTTTCCTGCTCCTATTAAGTTCCTTCAGTTTTCACATTCCTTTCCAATGCATCGTCATCCCCACGTAGCTGGGCCTCCTGAAACAGTCATTAAAAGGTGTCGACAAGATATGTTCCTTTTTGCACACATACACACAAGCACTAATGTGTGTGTTTCTGTGTGTGTGTGTGTGTGTGTGTGTGTGTGTGTGTGTGTATCAGAGGTCATTGTGTATCGCTGTGAAAGACCAAGGGGGACTTTGGGAGTCATCCTGGATTGTTTCTATCTCCATTTTATTCATTTTGTGTCATAATTTTCTGAATGTATTATATGTATATTCCACATATAAAATGTGACAAATTCATACATCGGTAAAGTCATCAGGATTAAGAAATACCATACTGTTTCTTTTTACCCTAAAAAATGTTTGCTCTAAAAAAATGTATCAATGATACTGCACGAGTTGCAGGAAATATTAAGACAACTGTTGCCTTGATGGGGAAAAAATATCATCCATGTCTTCTCTCTGCTTCTCACCTCAGCAATCAATGTGAGGTCCGACTTGTGTTCTTATGCTAATTTTCACATCAGACTTGGCCTGTCCCATCCACTGGCCTGACATTTTGAAACTAATCAAGTCAATCTTATCTTTGTTTATCTCATCCCTCATGCTCAAGTTCTCGTCTTCCAAACTTTCCTCCATGGGGCACAGACTCCCCTGTTTTAAGAGTTGGACCTTTGATTCAGTATTTTTAGAGTGCAGTTTTACAACACCAAAGAAGCAGAATGAGAGCTCACCCCAACATCATTCTCTCTCTCTCTCTCTCTCTCTCTCTTTCTCTCTGTCCAGGATCCTACCATGTTAGTCCAGAGTTAGCCATTCTCCTGCCTCTGCCTTCGAGTGTTGGGATCACATTTGTCCCCTGCCTTTGTCCCTTTTTCGAGAGTTTTCCACCTACTGGCCTGCCATCCTCCCCTTCACCTGTAACCACTTCTGGCCACTGGTCACTTAGGTTTACCTAAGGATGGGTTCTTTCTCCAGAGTCTGACCCACTCTCTCCTTGTGTCTGAATTCCAGCTGAGTCCTGATTTTTAAATGTTTTAGCGTTAGCCAAAACCCTTCATCATGTGAGCCTCGGTTTCCCTACTAGGAAGAGAATAGACCATGTTTAGAGATGAAAGGGCTCTCTAGGGATGGTCTAGAACCCAGGCCACGTCCTTATCAGTAAGGGCCAGGAGTGCACTGGAAATTAATAAAATGTCGCTAGTGAACCATCACCTCAAAACTTCTGTTATCAAACTCTTTGAAATATGGCCGAGGCGTTCTCATTAATACCTTTCCTTTTATTGTGAAAGTGAACCCTTTTCATGTGATTTTGGTATTCCAAACCTTTTAAAAATAACAAAGTGCTAGAGAGATGCCTCAGGGGCTAAACCTCTGCTTCACAAACAGAAGAACTTGAATTGGGGTCGCAGATTCCATGTAAAAATGTGGGAAGGAAATGGTGGTGGCTGTTCTGACCTCGGGAGGCAGAGCCTAGGAAACCCCAGAGCAAGGCAAAAAGGAGGTAAAGTGATCCAGGATGATTCCTAATGTCGTCTTTGGGCCTTCACAGATAGACACGGTGCCTCTGATACACACACACACACACACACACACACACACACACACATACTGGTATTAAATAGGAATCTTTTCTGTATGCCTGCTGCCTCCTTAGAAAAGCTATTTTCCCTCAATTTCAGTCATACTCCTCAGTCCCATCAGATGCCTCTACGCCCACCTTGGGTAGAACCCCCACCAGCCTGAGAACCCTGTTCTGACCACTCGCCTTGCTGACTATCGACATTGACTTAGGATGGCTGTTCTGAGTCCTCTCTTGACCCTTACAATACTAATGACCGGCACTTGTTGCCTTAGGAAGATCTGTCTAAGAACTTTCTAGTTTATCCTTCTTCAAATTCATCCCATGGAACCCCACTGGGAGAGAAAGATTGGGGAACAGTGGTGCAGAAAGATCTCTTTCCAGGCACCGATTTCCACCAGTGTCTTCGTCCACCAAGAAGGAAAGCCAGGTCAGAACACTGAAAACTGGCCCTGTGTGAAAGTCATGCCAATGGCTAGAAATAGCTTCTTCTTCTTCTTCTTCTCCAGCAACTCTGCAATTATGTGTACTTCACCAAGAGCTGTCAGCAGGTCTCTTTACCGCTCTCCCAGTGCCAAATCCTCAGCTGCCACATGCCAAGCTGGCTCATGGGAGTCTTCCCGCAGAAGGCTGAAAGGCCGTCATATGACCACCGTCTCAGTGCTCCTCCCGGGAGGGTTGGATCGGTTCTTTCACTGCTGACAGACAGCTCTCATTTAGGTACGCAGAAGAGGGAGGCCGAGGAGCCCAGAGGACTTCTGTGGCGGACGGTCTGGAAACATCCTTGCTGCCCAAGAAACAAAGGTCTGGACGCTCATCTTTGACGGCCTCATTCCTGGAAAGAATGCTTTAACCACCATAAAAATTGATTCCCACATCAAGAATTTTTTTTTCTTTTGAGTGCTTTATCGGAGACCAGAAACAAAAAATAAACGAAACAAACACCTTAAAAAAGAAAAAGAGATGTTCTGGAAAGTGGGAGGAAGCAGACAGGAAACACCAAGAGAGGAGGAGGAGGGAGGAACGGGGGAGAAAGAGAGGAAAGGGGACGGGGGAGTGGGATGGGGGACAACAGGGAGAAAAGGAGGAAGGAAGGGAAAGGAGGGGGGCAACGGTACCTACCCATCGAGCTTCTATAACTAGATAAAAAATGCAAAAAAAGAGAGAAAAAGATGGACCATGTATTTTCTTAATGTCAACTTGCAAGGTGTGGGAATTCTCAATGATTGACAGGAGAAATGAGTGATGGCAGGTTGGGGGCAGAAAGTTGGTTACCCATTGTTTCAGTAGGCAGACATGTTTACTGATTTTTTTAAGATCAGTGGTTGTTTTAGTAATGAGAACAACCTTGGGTTGGGTAGAAAAACAGTTATGTTTCTGAACTTGAAACCATGATCTAAGCACACAATTGAAATTACACTTAATAATAAAAAGTCATAAATATATCCCTAAGGGAGCTAGAATTCCAGTCATTTCTACAAGAGAACATTGGCTTGTACCAAACACATTTAGGACCTGCCCAACCATGTGACGATGAGAAATTGAAATTAGAAAGGACAAGAAAGGAAATACGGTACAATTCCTGATAGTATTGGAAAGAGAGAACTTCTATATCACTTTTAGCAGCTGCACTATTTGAGATTTTTAAGTGGGAGCAATCATCAGATATAATCTTGATTCACTCTGCTGCTAACAAGACCTAATTTGTATGTCCCAAACAAGGCATAAATCAGAAATGATGCATTAGTTCAGATGTGGGCCAAAGTGTGGTTTTCTGTGGGTCTTCTAGGGGCGTCTTGGGTCTTGAGGAACCCAGATTACACACTTTCACCTGGGATTTAGAAATTCTTATTTTTGCAGAGTAAAACGCCAACGATAGCATGTGCATGTCTCCGTTTCACACTTCTCTAACACTGTAGACAGTATCTTATACTCACCTCTTTTGTCAGTCTTCTTTCTTCTTGACCAGCTTCATGAAGCTTTAAAACAACTAGCAGAACAACTAAAACTGAGTGATAAGAGAGTTATCATCCAACACACTACTCACCTAGATGAGGAGTACTGGATTTCCATGTTAGAAATACCCTTTTCTTGCACTTATGAAAACCTTAAGAACTGGCAACCATGCTCTTCTGCCATCCATCATTGTTGTAAGACTGAGTTATGGCTCTAAGAATCTATAGAAAGAAAATTAATGAATGCTGAGATATAGCAAAGTGTCTCTTTAGAGACTCCAAGAGAGAAAGGGGTGTCCTGCTTGCCTATTTTCTCCCTAAGCTTCAGAATATGCTGTGTCTTTACAAGGTTGAGAAATAACTACCTCCATGTAATGTTTCTGAATCTTTTTTTATTAAAAATGTAATTATACATTTTAAAATTTTTTTACCAGTTCCCTCCCTCCCCCCATGTTTCTGAATCTTAAACATTGCCTTTCTCAAACTAATGAGAAGGTGCTGGCTATAGAAATACTTCAGATAAACCAAATCCAGGACAGTGATTAGAAAAAGAAATGAAGAATCTGAATGCTTTCAAGATTCTCTGAGGATGATAGAAAGATTTGGTGTATACATGCATCATTACTGTCTTGACTGAATTTACGTGTGTGTGTGTGTGTGTGTGTGTGTGTGTGTGTGTGTGTGTGTGTGTCAGAGGGCACCATGAGTCCCTGTGGAGGACCAAGGATGACTTTGGGAATCATCCTGGATGCTTCTACCTCCTTCTTGCTTCCCTCTGGGATTTCCCAGACTCCTCCCACCAAGGCCAGAAGTGCAGACTTCTGCTGTTTCTCCCCCAGGTGTTTTTACCTGGGACCTGGGGTCCAAACTCAGGACCTTGTGCTTGAGATGCAGAGTTTTAACCCCTGAGCCATCTCTCGGGCTTGTGTATTTTTTTTCTGGTAATTGATTGATAAATCAGAGAATCTTTCTATGTCACCTTTGACTCAGAGAGAAATGGAGATACAAGAAAATAAACTAAGCTCTGTGTCACAAAGCAGATTTTTCATGCCATGTCCCTCAGAAGTCTGATTCCAATTTTGGATCATCTTCAAGTCTGTTAGACGTCCTTTCAGACCGGAGGTAGGTAGTGGAATTTGATGAGGCAGAAAGTTGATCTAATTACGAATGGTTATCACACTCAGAGTAGATGAAACTCTCACAAGTAAATGGACCATTTATTCAAGCTTGCAAAAAGCTGAGTTTCCTGACTTCCTAGCCAGCTCCCATGGCACTCTAAGTACCCAGAGAACTAACTGCCTTCTTTGAGGAAAATTTTCACAGTTATGAAAATTGATAATGTATCAATATCTAGTCTAATCTGGTTTCCTGTCTTAGGAGGAAAGGTCTTCCCTCTCATTCTTATTAAATTTTGAAAACCAAATAACCACAGCAGATCTCAACAGACTCCATGAGTTTATTTTACACTGCAGGAATGTAAAATGATTGGGCAATATGTCTCAGGGGAAAGAGAGCGAGAGAACAGCTTGTTGCTTTGAATAAATCAACTCTGGCTCTGTTTGTCAAACAGATTATTGAGATTATTGAAAGTTAACTCTCTTCTTCCTGATCCTAAAATTGATCAAGGGGATATAAAAATCACTCCACCTTGAAGCATTGATGCAACTCTTAGTGACTTAAGGTAATTGCTTCAGAAAAGAAGTACAAAGGTCTCAACTTCCCATCCATGTGTTATTGGGCAGAGGAAAGGGAAACATTTTTTAGAGATAAGCTATCCTTCTGAATATTGAAGGAATTTGAAAGAAAAACTATGACTGCAGATATCGATCTCTTTAATAAAGCACCTGCCAGTTTTTTCTTTGTGGCTTAAGGGAAAAAATTATTTACCAATACTAATCATCCAAATGCATGAAATTTAAAATGAGGAAACTTTTTCTCCTCTTTTTAAAAGTTTATTTTCTTTAAAGCATAACTTTCTTTTCAGGTTGAGTGAGACTAAGTAAGGAAATGTCAAGGAGTAACTGCAAAAAAAATTATCGCTGAATCTTCACAGGTGACTCATCATGATGGGAGTTAATTACTATTATTTGTTATAATTATTATTTTAAGTCTATGTTATGAGGAGCTTCCAGAACTTTCCAATGCTGACAGCACCTGTCAGATGGAGGTGAAGGAGGAGAACTTATCTCCGAGTCCCAGGGTGCTTCTCCAGCTTGCCTCAGGTCACGGAGTCACAGAGGGGAACAGAAGTAAACCCACAGCTTCTCACCCAGATGTGTGCCCTTCTGCAAGGAAAACAGACTTAGTCACAAAAGAAGGGCGAGGACCGTAGACAGGAGTAAAGACAGGAATCCCTCAGGATGCCTGGCTTGTCCTCTACAACGCAGTGCTCAGCCGACCAGCTTGCAGATATCTGGAAGGAGAGTCACACTCCATGCATGACTTAGGGCTTAACAACCAAAGTTGATCTCTTGTTTTAAGGAGTCCAACAGTATTTATTCCATAAAATCATAATTAGCCAAAGTGCAGAAAATAAGCGAACACGCGCTGCTCAGCCCTGAACAGGACATCTACACCGCCCACCACCCCGAGGCTCAGGGAAGAATAGAGGAAGAGGAAGATTGTAAGCGGCTGAAGTAGAGCAAAGGTGCAGTCAGATATTCGCTTCTGGACGTGACGGGGCTGTTGCATCCGTGGTTCGCCGTCACTGTATATTTCCACAGCACTGGCACGGGTTTTGTCCTGTCAACATTTATTAGCAAAGGGGAAAGTTCTCAAGGGGTCCCACATCTCCCTGGAATGAGGATGCTTCTGTTTCTCAATGGTATATCCACGGATAGATCGCCTTTGAAGTGAAGCCAAGTGCTGGGTATCGGCCAGATTCCTGCTATCTTCCTGAGGTTTGCTCCCCCCACATCTCCCCCATCCCTGTATCTTTTTCCAACAGTTTCCTTCAGCACCCTCACTTATTCACTCACTCTCACCCAAGTTCTCATAAATAATAAAATTTTACTTATTTTAGCTTCTGTGCATCACTTTGCTTCTGTCTTCTGTATTGGTAAAAGCGAGACGGATCCACAGGCCGGTCAGTGTTCTCAATGTGATCCCACTCTCAATAAACCCATGACTTGATTTTTTTCACCTCTAGCCTCCAGGCCAATTTTTTAATTTGAATAATTTTTTTTTTTATGTATCCAGGGTTTTGGAAAACTCATGGCTTAGTGGAGAGTATTTATGCATTTGGCCTGGGAAGGTGGTTCATTTGCCTCTAAGTGTGGGGACCAGAGTTCAAATTCCCAGAACCCATATGAAAGCCAGGCAGCCATGGAAGCTGTCTGTGGTCTGGGCACATGGAAGGCAAAGACAGGGAATCTCCAGAGCAAACTGCTCAGTAGCCCAGGTGGGCTTTGAGGTCCATTTTTAATAAAAGTGTGTTAAGTTGTCAGGTAAAATGGAAAGTGATTCAAACCATGTGTGGGAACCACATGGAAGTCACTGAATAAAGAGAAACCGACATGAGAGAGAGAGAGATGTAAGAAATGGGAGTTTATTTTGAGTGGGGGTTAGTGGTCAAGAGAGCCATAGTTTAACCTTAAGGTGGGAGAGTATTGGAATGGACGAGATAGCTGAAGGTCAGAAGGGACAGGGAAAGAGCTGCCCTGGCAACATGGTGGGAGGAGGAACAAAAAGGGATGGGGGAGAGATGTAGGGGCTTCAGAGATGGAGAACAGGAGAGAGCAGAAGAGAGAGATTCTGGGTTACCATCCTTTATTGTCTCTGGCATTGCTAAGGATCAGCCAGGGAGTCGGCATGGATGTGAAGACTGGAGATGTGGTCTTTACAAAAGGACCACCGGCTAAGGTGGAAGCTTTACAAAATGGTGGTCATGGACCACAGATGGCCATAGGAGACACTCCCTGTGGATTTCAAACCTTCACATGTATGTTCACAGATGTGTCCACATGCATGTACACAGGCATGCATCGGTACATATCCCACTACCACCACATACAAGTTTGTACAGTATCATTGATTATTTTATGGCTGTCTCTTCCCAAAATTTAATTCTATGCAGGGTAGAAGTTTAATGAGTACCTGTCAGTTTAACTCCAGGGAAGGTTAACAGTACAGCAAAGTTCCTCATAACACAGGAAAGGTAAATCTGAATGGGAACTCTTGAACTCAGCCACTACTTGCAATGGCGTGAACAGGCTTATGCAGTAAAGCCAACCAATTCTCAGGATTTCCATCATGATGAAATATTTACAGAGATTGCAATTAGGATCGTAGCTGAAATGGCACTGATAGTCTAAAGCCCTGAAAGGGTTCATTTTGAAGCCTCATTTATTTCATTTTGTGTCCTCAACAAACATCTTCCTTTGTGGAACAAAGGACGCTGGAATGAAAATCCCAAGTATCAAGAGGGGTAGATGGGAAGATGGAAGTTTCCTTATGATGGACTGGAAAAAAATGGGAAAATATATTTTCTCTTGCATTCCCAGCCACAACAGAATTCGAATTGCTTTGAATGGACACATTCCTTCTTTTTTTTTTTTTTCCTTATTAGATGTATATATTTTCTTCCAGAATGTGCAAACATTTTTCTGCATTTTATTTGGAATAAGATATAAAAGGAGTCTTTTTCATTTCTTTCTGGACACATTCCTTCTGCTTCTCACAGCTAAAGTTACCATATTCATTCTGACGATTGGTTTCCTATCAATACACAACCCCAATGCCTAACGGTGTTCTCTTTTTGTGTGCAAGGGCTCCACAGTTGTAAGCCCCACTTCTTGTGGAACTAAGACACACACTCATTTCCCACCCCTTATCATTGCTTTGATAGGAAACTTACCTGCTTCTCTATCTTTTTTTTCTTCCTCTTCCAGTTCTGGGCTCCCAACACAAGTTACAAGAGGAAATTCATTCTATTTTCCTTGACTTTCCCTGTCTACCAAGTCTGCCCCTTCCCCCTCCCAAGAACAAAACAAATAGAAGAAGAAGTAAATAAGTAAAGTGTGCGCTCACTGATTGAGCGCTCTGGAGTCTTTGCCCCACCTGCTCAGTATGTAAATGTCTAGGTGATAAAACTCCTTCCATAGAGTCTCAGGGACACTGGGCCTGAGGAAGTCTCTCATTGTTTTCTCTTCCACCTTCGGTCATTTATTAGAGATACATCTTTTGTGTGGCTAGATTTTACTGAACAAAGAAGAAAAAGTTATGATTGCCTCGAAGGACCTCACAGCCCATTTTAGATATGAGGAAATCAAGGCCATTTAGCATGTTGCTTCTGTCTCCAGGTAAAGTCCTATAGAGAGGATAAGGGCTTTCCCATGTGAAACAGACACATTTATTTCCACAAAAATTCTTTTTCTTCCATTTATTCCTCCATGAAAGCTGTCTAGGACTATTAAGATAAATGAAAATTATACCTATTTTGCCCTAAGTCAGTTCAATATCAGACACTAACTTTTCCAGATTAATTTTCCTTAAGGAAATGGACCTCTCTCAGTTTAATGGAAATAGAAACAGTTTACAATATCAATAGCTTCCCTAGCATTTTATTATATACTGAGGTTTTCCAAGCCCTCTTTTTACATAATCTTTTTTGAAATCTTTTTTTGAAAGATATATGCACATGCCGAACTGCCGAGCTGCATCTCAGTCCCTTGAGATCTAGCAATAGCACCATAATTCCCAACCAAGTCCACTCCAAATGGGACCAAGTTACAAGTTGTTTTTGTCCAATGTTTATCACTTTTGAGCAACATCTTAAGCAACACATGGAGTACGAAATGAAATGCACTGCAAAGACAGGCTTTGGGCTCAAGAATGGTTCACCTAAGGGACACTGTAACCAAGCCTCCTCCAAAGGAATGGAGGGTGAAGGGCGTCACATGTGAGCGGCTGTTTTCACTCAGACAGCAGAATTGAAAGAACTTTGCTTTTCACCTGATATTGTTGAGAGTCATCTGAGGGTTGATATCTCTTTCCCTTTTTCCTTTTCACCTCCAGAGTCCATTCTAGTCACATCTATCTTTTTCCATTCAGTGACTTCTCCACCTCCTATTTTGCTTAAATATCACAAGGAAAGGAAGGAAGAAAGGGAGGGAGGGAGGCAGGGAGGGAGGGAGGGAAGAGGAGAGGTAAAGAAAGAACGAAGGAAGGAAGACAGAAGTTGGTCAAAATGCCATCAGATCATATTAGTGGGGAAGAAGCCAGGACAGACAAAAGCCAGAGAGAGAGAGTCCCATGAGCACCAGCTCAAATGCCTGGATTCCTATCCAGTTAGTTAACACGTGTTTCCACAATATGTGTTGATGCAAATATTTTTGTGTTTGCCAAAGCATAAGTCCATTCTGATCTGAAACAAGAAAGGAAAATCTGCATGTTTGAGATAGAACTAACAGACACTTATAAAGTGATTTCCCTATGCAAGGCCCTATTCTAAACATGGTCATGTGGAACTCAGTTCACATACCCACTTTTGCATGGGAAAAAAAAATTATTGCTTCCACTTTACTATTTGGGAAACAGAGGCATGGGCAAGGTCACATATGTCCATGGTCATAGTAAGGTAACTGATAGATTGATGCTTCAAAGTTCAAATTCATCCTTTGTGGATGAGGAATCTTACTAACTCATAGGCAACCTTTTTGTTTTCTTACTCATTGACCTCTTTGTGGTAACAGATTAGTAGAAACATGTAAGGCATGTAAGGGATAGTTGCCTGCCATGTTCAAGTTGTCTTGTAGCAGGCTAATTGTACAATATTAGTGTCATTGTGGATTCTAAAGATATTATCTAAGCATGTAAAAGGCCATAAGCTGATGGGGTGTGTGCTTATCTCAACAAAGAAACAAAAGAAATGAGAGAGATTAAATTTACTTACTGTCGGCAGCTCAGTATTTAAAGTTCTATCAAATTACAGAGGCTGGAAGAACAAATTACTGAAAGTTTAAGCATCTAAATAAATTCGGTGCACTTGGAGTTTCTAGGATTATTGTACTTCCTGGCATGGGATCTGGAAATAACAACTGGAAAAACAAAAGAATAAATGAGAACATGCATTGCAGTGATGATGTGTTTTAACTGTAAAACACACATATGCACATACATGTACACACACGTCTACCCACACACATGCATACATACCCTCATACATACATACACATTCATGTTTACTCTATACACACACATGCATGTACCCCCTACACATATACACATGCCCCTGTGTACAATACACATCTATACACACATATCCCTATGCACACCCTTACATATGCAAATACACATTCCTACACACATAAACATCCCTAGATATACATGCACGCGCATGCACATATGCAAACCTGCATACCCTGTGTGCATGTGCACACCACACACATACACACACACAGCTATTCTTGTCTACTTCTAGAAATATATTCATTGCACCCATACTTATTCTTTGGTCCCAGACTTCTAGGGTAGCCTTTGCTGTTGATAAGCTCCTGCTATACCACCCTGTCCCACAATTGCCCAATGCCCAAGTTCCTGTCTGTAGAGGAGAAGGAATGGCCATCCCTTTCATTGTCATCCACATGGCATCTCGCCATTCAAAATCAATACTCTAAAAAGAGAAGATTACCTATTTCCATTCCAAATTTTCTTTTTTTTAAGTTTTTAAATTATTATTTATTCAATTGTGCGTGTATGCATGTGTGTGTGTATGTATATGTGTGTATGTGTGTGTGTGTGTATGTATGTGTGTGTGTGTAGAACCACGGGTGAATTCGGGAACCCCCATGGACCGCCTCCAACTCCTTCTGCGCCCGGGATTCACAGGCTCCGCCCCACCAGGACCAGAAGCGCAGGCAGCCCCTGCTTCCGCTGAGCATCTTAACCCCTGAGCCACCTCTCCAGCCCCTCAAAAAGGTCTTTTCCTGTTGGTTTTCTACAGCTTCCCAACAATATTGGTAGCCTCAGTTTCCAAAGAGATTTGCTGCTTTGGACAAGTCTTCTCAGCAGCCAAGGGGTTGATACAGGCAGATCATGAGCCTGGGCGACATGATACAGATAGGTAAACAAAGGAGTGACATTTCTTAGACTATTATGATTATCTTTACACATTTGCCTTCATAAAAATATTATTGAGTAATGGAATCTTAGCATCTTGTGAATTAAGATTGAATATTTTAAAGTGGAATTCATGTTATCATGTTAATTTGGGAACCATTGCATTTAATATCAATAATTAACTATCACTATAACACAAAAGCAACTGGAGGAAGGAAAGGTGCGTTTTACTTCTCAGTTAGATGATCCAGCTCATCATCTTTGGGAAATCCTAGCAGAGGGAGGAAGTGCTGGGTAGATACATTGTAGCCAGGGGACAGAGAGATGGATACTGATGCTGCCTTCCCTTTCTCCTTTTCATCGAGCCCTGGACCCTAGCTCGTAGGACAGTGCTACCCACATTCAATTAAACCTGTCTGACAACACCCTCAAAAACACACCTAGAGGTGTGTTTGCTAGGTGATCTTAAATCCTATGAAGCCAACAAGATTCACTCTCACTGATATTCACCTAGTAAGTGTATCCTGGAGACAAATCTCAATAAAGCTCTCACATTCTGTTTATTTTATGAGTAGACTGCTTTTATTTGGGACTATCTTTTCTTAATTTATTATTTATTCAATTGTGCATGTATGCATTTGTGTGCGTGTATGTATGTATGTGTGTGTGTGTGTGTGTGTGTGTGTGTGTGTGTGTGTGTGTATGTGTGTGTGTAGAACCACGGGCGAATTCGGGAACCACCATAGACCACCTCCACCTCCTCCTTGTTTACTCTGCCCTGGGATTCACAGGCTCTGCCCTACCAGGACTAGAAACGCAGGCCGCCCCCACTTCTGCCTGGCTTCTATACGTGGGGTCTAGGATCCAAACTCAGGACCTTCCACCTGCAAGGCAGAGGCTTAATCCCTGAGCCACCTCTCCAGCCCCTATTTGGGACTATCTTTACAAGAGCTTTTATAGCAATTAATTAATCTTTGGAGATTAATTCTCTCCTCTCTCTCTCTCTCTCTCTCTCTCTCTCTCTCTCTCTCTCTCTCTCTCCTTTTTTTCCCAAAGCCAGCATGATTATATCTCCTTATAGAAGATTCTGGTTCCCTAATCTTGGGGTTGATTCCCTGTACTGTTGCTCACTTTCCCTTACATCACACTAGGAATTGGAGCTTGTGGAAGCAACACAGGGCAATCGACTGCAAGTTCCAGAAATTCTTACCGACCCAGGAGCCTTAGATCTGTCAGCATCTCTGAAACATGGCAGGCTGACTCTTCAGCTGACATAGTTAAAGCCTAGATTCTCCACTATTTTTGATGCACACAATATGTAAAATAATTGCAATTGAGTAAGTGCTCCTTGTAATGAAACAAACATAAAATATTTCTTCTGAAGTCTCATCAATGGGTGGAAGCTGCTGTTTTCTTTCAAAGCGTATCAAAGAAGGATGGATTCCTAGTTTAGCAACTGATTTTTCATCCCAAAGTTCAGTAGCCCACTCTCCCCTAAACGAAAGTTGCTTCTGGTAATAAAGGGAAACAGAGATTGATATAGCTTAGGGAATTTTTGGCTGCATATTGGCTTCAATGTCATATTTTTCCAAAGGCAAGGACCATTTTGATAGAAGGCATTTCCACACATTCTCAAGTCGGAGGGATCCACACTTAGCAGAAGACCAGCTGCCTGTGTTCTCATGACATTATCGGAAGTTTGATTTGGTTGGACTGTCAGAGGATTAAGGAGAAACCAGTGGAGCTGGCGGAGCTCTTGCTTCAGGTGGCGATGGCTGGATCAGAGACGTACTCTGCTACATAACTGCAGACAGTAAAGGTTGCACTGCTTGATGGAGTCTCTCTCTCTCTTTCTGTCTCTCTCTCTCTCATGTGCACGCATACATATGGCCTGTGCCTCATTTCCAAAGGGACCAATTAACCTTTGCCTTACTTGGCCAATCTGTAGAACAGCCACAATCTGCAGAAAGCATGTGATTGCGTGGACATGTCTTCTGCAAGCAAATACAGTGCTTCACAGAGGAGCAATATTGCACTTTCCTGATGTCGCCTAACCTCTAGGAGAATGCTCGCTTTGTTCCCTGTCTCTTTTACCCAGGGGCATATAACCCTCTGAAGTCAACTCAGTAACTGGAACCTAACAAGGACAAAGAGGACTGGACAATGGTGTACATGTCAGTCCCCTCATCTGTTCAGGACTAACTCAGACTCTGAACCTCTCCTCTCTCTGCCCAGACTTCTCACACTCCCCATGTCCTGAAAAAGATCCGCCTTGTGATTTTCTTCATATATCTTGGAGAGAATCCAAAACTCATCTCAGGAACATCATCTCCGACATGTGGGTACAAACAAGCACTTGAGTAATAAGGTGAAATTTACTGGCTCACTGCACTTAGTTACGCAACAGGATCTCTCGCCCTGCCCACCCCAGTCTCTTTCAGTTATTTCAGGAATTCCCTTGGTGGGTCTCATGTGTGTCATCTGGAGTCCTCTACGCCTGTCCACACAGGCCCACGAGATGACTTGCTGCCAGTACCTGTCAGCACCTTGATCTGCTTCCTAGGCCACCGATACCAAGCACTCCCCCAGCTTGCGTATCCACAATGTCACAGTCGCTCTGCATGTTACAGATGAACTCACAACAAAATGGCTTATGGGAGGTTTTATTCTCTCTTACGACTCTGGTTGTGGTTCTTAGTCTAGCTTGGCAGGACGACGGCTTATACCAACACCAGGAGCCAAGGGAACTGGCTATACCATATTTACTGGGCTGCCGACAGAGGGACAAACTTCAAGTGTCAGATACCTTGCCCTGGCCAAGTATATCAAGGAATGCCAACTCTCTGAATCAACTCCCTCTACCTTAGTCACTTGCTTAAGAAGAAGTTCCATCCACCAAAGGTTGGATCCTCCCTCATGAATTAGACAATCTCCTGTAAAATTGCTCAGAATTTAACTTAACTACTAAGTTTTCACAAATGTGCCCAGAGCTAGAGCACATTATATATATATATATAGGTTGACACCTGCAACTAACTAAGACACGCAGACCCCTGACTGTGGTATTTGTGTCCTGCTTGCACGTGGAAACATATTCCTTTCCCACACATTATGAGGTGCTCCTTTCACTAATGATTCAGAGTAGCTCTGTGTTGACCCCTTTGTCTCCCCTTTTTGCCTCTTTCAGTTGTACTCTTTTGGCAAGAGTACACAGGTATCAACTGGATGGTTGGGGGTTGGCGCTGTAGGCATATTTGTAGAGAATTAGTAGTTGCGTCAAGCACAGAGCAGAAGATCGTCTAGTTGACGGGGAAGACCCAGCCCATGGTGAGTGGAGCTAGGCCCTGAAAGCTGGTTGAGGAAGTTGGCATCCTTGTGTATACTTGGTCAGACACACTGGCTTGGCAAGTGAAGATTGTTATGCTCTCAGCTGCTATGTGAATATGGTGTGGCCAGTTCCCTCAGCCCTTTGGTGATGGTGTATGGGCACCTGCCAAGCTGGACTAAGAACTATAACTGGACTATTGTAAGAGAATAAACTCCTTGTTCTCTTGAACTGTTTTGTCATGACTTTATCAGCAGCAGGCAGACTAACTGCAACACTAGCCCAGGAGATGGATGGGAATACAGGCACGTGGTTTCCATGTTCAGCACAAATTTTCTTATGCCACCTCTCCGTCCAACACTAGTGCCTTGCAAATAGGCAAACATACGCAGATACACCTGGAGACTACCTGCCGCCATTTCAGCATCCTCATGCCAATCATTTACCTTCAGTCTCCTTGAAACCCAAGGGTGCACTTCGTCGTTCTATTTTTAGCCTGTCACAGAGGTCACAGAGCTGAGAAGTCATACAAACACTTGTTGACTTATCTGTACTAATAAATGTCCCTGGTGCTATAAAAGAATCAGTTATTAAAGACTGAGTCAAGCCTCAACTTATAAAGACCCATGTGCCCAGGCAAACAATGAGAGAACAGGAACTTCCCTGGACTATTTTATGGTTTCTAGAGAACACAGGAAACTCACATTCATGAGAGTGTCCTGAGAACCTCTTAGTGAAATGGCCACCGTGGTGATGGCTGGCCTTAAAAAGTCATCATCAGGACTTGTCCCCAAACCCAAGTCAGCTGAGTCACATGTCCTTAACCCAGGCAAAAGGTTCCGCCTTTGCATTCTGGAGAAGCATGTGCCGTCCTCACACCCCATCCTCACCCCAAACATGTTTCCATTGGGTCCTCAACAAGTGCCACAAGGGGCACGCTAAAGGGGGTGACCTCGGTTTCAGCTGCTTAAGGACTGTGGAAGTGAGCTGATGGTGAGTGAGTCAGCAGTTGCCATAGCAACAGCAAAATATGCTTTTCCGACATGTCTTGCTAAGTGTCAGGCTGAAGCGAGGCAGTAATGCAGCTGGGAGAAAAGATTTGCCTTCCTTTCTTTAATGCTCACGTTTTTCTTGTCATCCAAGGAGACAGAAATCTGAGGAGGAAAACTAAGGAGCTCTATGAGAAGCATCTGGAAATGAAAGTATATAAAAAAACAGATTTTGGAGAAAGACAGGACAAGATTTTTTCTTTTTTCTATTTCTTCGTGTGTGTGTATGTGTGTGTGTGTGTGTGTGTGTGTGTGTGTGTGTGTGTGTATACACATGTGTAGGCACACATATGTGCAATTGCTTGTGGAGGGCCAAGGTTGATGTTTCAGGAATCAGCCTCAATTGCTCTTCTAACTTATTCTTTTGAGGCATCACTAATCAAACCCAGAGCTAGATAACAGGTCTAGTCTGGATAGCAAGCTTTCTCTAGGAATTCTCAGATTCTCCATGCCAGACTGGAATTACAGGCATGCTGCCGCAACTACCCAACACTTTTGTGGTATGTGAGGATCTGAACTCCAGTCCTTTGGCATCCATGACAACCATGCCATCTGCTAGGCCCCCACTTAACATTTTTTTCTTACATAAAATTTAAGCCCACCTTTTTTCAAAATCTAAGTTTTTTTTTTAAAAATAAAGCTTTTAAAATCATACTTTATCCAGAGATAAAACAATCTGATATGCATACAATCAGGAATGATGGTAGGAAAAATTTGAAAGTCTTTATTTACTGTGATTAAGCCATTATGTTTCAGTAAGCACAGAAAATATGTATGTACAGTAAAAAAGAAAAAAGCATTGCAATTCATAACACCTAGTAGTCTCAGATTTGAACTGAGGAGTTTTGAACAGGGTTTGTTGGTGTGTGTGGTGATGTGCATGGGACAAAGTGTGCCTGCTGTTTGTTCAGACCCAAGGCTTCCGTGACCTTCTTTAAGAAAGCACAAGCCAGCACTGCCATCAGCCTCATCATACTTGATTTTTAAATCTTTGGTAGTCACCATGCAGAACACTGTTCCTGTAGCCAATTTTTCTTCAGTCCCACATTCACTTATGTGACCCCCATGTGGGCTCACAGCCCACAGTTCAAGAAGCTGTGGATGAGATCCAGCAGAAGCAGTAACACCAGAAATGTAGGCCAAGGTCAAGGAGATACTACATGAAAACATCAACAAAGGGGAAATGAACATGACCAAGATTTCCAGGAACTCTGAGGTATGATTGAGAGAACAAATAAAAATCTACAGGGTGTAAAAGGGAACTGAATTTTAAAAGTTTATAAAAATCCTATAAAACATATAAAAGCACATGGAAATGAAATCATTGGAGAATTTCCAAATTCTAGGGAAAGAAATGGCTATAGATACACAAGAGACATTTAGAACTCTAAATAGACATAAACAACCAGAAAATAATCTCTCATCACAAGTTTCAATCAAGATGTCAAGCTAAAAACCAAAGAAAAAATATATCAAAACCTAAAAGAGAACAAAATCTGTAAGAGAAAAGCTCACAAAAGCAAACATGTCAGAGTGACATCACACGTCTCAACAGAAACCCCTCAACACAGTAAAGCATGGAATGACATGCTTCAAACCTTGAGAACCCCAACCAAAATTTCTACATCCAGCAAACCTATTGTAAATTATGGAGGAAATAAAACATTTCAAAAGTGAAAGCAAATCATGGCACCAAATCAGCATTGCAGAAAGTATATCTGAAGGAATTCTAAACAACAGAGAAGGAAAAGACAGTATCAACCAGAAAACACAGGAAAGAATATATTTTATGAGTAGAGCAGATGAACAATCTATAAACAATCCATCTGTAAAGAATCAGCTTTGCCCACCCGGTAGGGCAAGCAACGCCTAATACAGGGCAAAGCAGAAAACAGACAATTGATCCAGCCAGGAAAGTTACGTGAATCTACAAACCTCTCTCAATTGCAGCTCTAACTTTTAAAATTACAAGAATCTGATTCATCGATCTCTTGTCCTCAAGTAATACATCTTACTAGCAAAGACACACAGACTAAGAGTTGAAGGATGGTCAATATCAAACATATGGAAGCCAAACACAACCTTACATAACCATTGTGATATCTGATAAAGTAGACACCAATTCAAAATCAGGAAGAGTAGATAAAAAAAGGCACCACATGTTATAAAGGAATTAGTTCAGGAAGAAAATACAACAATGTATTAATCATTGGGACTCCTGATTTCACAAAATCATTGACATAAAAGTTATGATATAATATTAGTGAGACCTCAATATCCTACACTCATCAATAGATAGTCAATCCTGAATCACAAAACAAATCTCAGAGTTAATCTGAAAAGTAAGTCAAAATAAATCTCGGGGGGATAGACCCTTTCTAATGTTGCTGGGAAACATGTAGAAAAGTGAGGTAGATCCCCATCTCTCACTTTATGATAAAAATCAATTCAAAATGGATCAAAGATTTCAAACTCTGAAACTGCTAAAGGAAAACATAAGGAAGACACTTCAAGGTATAGGTATAAGCAAGGACTTTTTGGGGAAAAAAAGATAAGAAAAACTCAGGAAATAATTGAAGAATTGATAAATGGGATTGCAAGAAACTCAAAACCTTCCAGACAACAAACTAAACAACCATCAGAGTAAAGCAACAGCTGTACAATGAGAGAATAACGTTGTCAACTGTCTACCAGACAGGAGAGTAACATCTAGAATCAAAAAAGAACTCAAAAAATTATCCAACTTTTCTAAGCTAAATCATCTGGTCAACGAATGGTCAAATGACTCAAAGAGGTAAATCAAAAAAGAAGACATAACAATGGCCAGTAAATGTGTAGAAAGAAATGTGTACAATTAAGATTGTAGCACATTGAAGTTTCATCTCGTTCCAGTCAGGATGACTACGACCATAAATGCCTACATGATGTGAATAAATCTACGGTGTGACTCAGGTATACTATTCCTGGGTATTTACCCAAAAGACTCCCACTCAGCATATCACAAAGGTACTTTCACACCCATCTTAAATATACAGAGTTTTTATTTATAAAAATAAATTAGTAATAAATATTTACTTGCTGAAGGAATGTACAAACAAAAGATATATCAGTGAAGTATGTACACGAGGTATTGACAAAGTCTGAAAAGGTAAAGCCAATTTCACTGAAAACCAAACACAGACATAACTGTATTTTTTATCCCATAAAATTAATATTTTCGTGGTTATTGCTGACAAACAGAAAAAAAAGCACACACAAAAAGAGACAGCTTTATTTTTGTTGCTGTTGTTAGTTTCACAGCTTATTAATAGGAACATTGAGTTCCACCTGTAATCTCTCCTTGGCAGAGGCTTTGTCTCCTAGAGCAAATGGAATTCTAAGAGATTGTGTTAGTTCACAAGAATGTTGCTGGAAAAAAATCAACTCAATGTACTAATGTGCACTTGGAACTTAGGAAAGGGTTTTTACTGATGATTCTTCGAATGTGAACAGTGATGAGATCCTAAATATACTATATTCCTAGTGATGACATGAAAGAAAAGTACATGCAAGCCCAGAAGTTCATGCGGAACTTCTGAAGATTGCTACCTTAGGTTTCAACTGGCAACCACAGAAGGGCCTTATATTGTTGGCATTTCATTTGCAGTGCAATGTGTGAGTTTCTTGTTCGGTGGTCTCTGTGAAGTCCACAAAGAAAAGCCACTTGGTGGGTTTCAATCTGTATATCTTGCAAGTATACAGGAAATTTCATTTAAAAACAAAAATAAAAGCTCCTTTTCTATCTTACCTGATCTGCCTGATTTTTTTTGGAGTGGTTTTGAAACAGCAGCTGGAATATTCTATTATTCTGATGAAAGTTGGTTTGGTCAATACTACTTAGCACATGGCAAGTAGGTGTGGCAAAAAACACCATACTGAGTTTGGATTAGGAGTGTTTGTAAAGTGAACCATTTGATCCCAAGATAGATAAGAGATCAGTTTAATTTACCTAAGATATTCTGTGCCCCATGCAATGCATGCTCAGTAGTTGGAAAATAATTTATTCACACGCAACTGGACCTTGTTGGATTCAAAGCCCTTTCTTATAATTTGGAAATGGTCAAACGATTACAAATGAATAGAATTTCCATTGAGGAGGTGGCATTTGTATGAATACATGAAGAAGGCAAATGAATTAATGAAGTGGGTATTATGGAAGAGTTCTCCAGGGGAAAAGACGGGTAGATGAGGCAGCTCCCCAAACAAGAAAGATGACAGCGGGTCTTAAAGGAGGGAAAGAGGAAGAGCAAGGACCATAGGACAATAGATGCATAAGGAGGTTTGCTTGTTTATTATTCTTTTTAGTGAAAGCAGATATGAGATTTATTCAAGGTGGCCACACTAGGAAGAGGAACAAAGAAATCCTATTATCCTATTATCCCCTCCCAGTCCATCTTCAGGGGCCTGATGTGAGGTCTATGCTTAAATGCAGGACAAATTAAGATATAGTCCCTGTCCTGCCAAAAACGGGTGATAAGGTCATTGCTCATGGTTAAAAACAAAACAAAACAAGCAACACCAACAACACAAAAACCTTTAGCTTCCTCGCACAGATCAAGATAGAAATCTGGGAGACGATAACAATGTTCAGACTGTCATTCATGGTGACAGTGGTGGAAATGAGAGCTTGTCAGATTAGGACACATTTTTAAATGTTTTTCCAGGGTATGGAACATGATAAATGAGAAGGAAAAGATGCCAAGATTTCAGCTTTGAGCAGCTCCATCAAGTGCAATGGAGAACAACATACATCTGTGAATCTGTAGTATTAGAATTGTGGTTCCGAACACCTTGGTGATGTACTTCAGTAATCCCAGCCTTTTAGCAACAGGAGACAGAAGGATTTCAAGTTTCAAGGTCATCTTTAGTTACCCAGGAGATTCAAGGAAGTTTTAAGGCTACATGAGATCCCTTGTCAAAACTTTCATAATTTTAATTCAGGATGCATTGAACATGAGACACCAAGTGACCATCCAAGAGAGGGACATCCCACAGGCAGTTGGCTATATAAGCTGAGACTTCACACACAGTGTGGACTGGACCCACAGAGTTGACGTTATAAGTGACATTTAAGTCCATGACTTTTAGTAAGAGTGTTGCAAGACAGATTCAGTGAAAGGTGGAGGTAAATAAAAGATGGCAGAATCCCTTAGTACTGCAGCATTCAGCATCTGGGGACAAAAGGTGTTAGCATAAAAAGGTATAGAAAAGATCAGGGGCTATGGAACAAAAAAGAATGGATTTCTACATAAACCAAGGAAGAAAATGAATCCCAGAGAAGGGAATGAGCAGCTCTGTTGCTGACACGAGGTGATGACGTATGACGATGATGGAGAACTGATCTCTGGATTTAGCAACTTAAGAGCCGTTGTCAGGTGGAAATCTGTGAGAGTGGGTTAGGAAAAGAAAGGGTGGAGAAGCAGGAGACAGTGAGAGCAGATAACTCCTTGAAGATTTCCTTCCAAAGATGCAAGGAAGGGGCCTAGGAGCAAGGGAGGGTACATTTGTCATGGTGCGTTGGGACTTCTACAGCAAGCCACCACAGATCGGGTGTCTGGTGAGCAGTAAACACTGGCTTCCTATCTTCTGGATATGGAGAAGTCTAAGGTCAAAAGCTGGCAGATATGAGGACCCTCTGCTCATGTAAGGTCACCTGAAGGAAAGGGTGGGGGATCCCCTAGAGCCCATATCCAATGTTCCTTAAATCTACGCATGAAGATCTGGCCACCTTCCAAAGATGTCATCTTCTAATACCAACACTCCAGTATTCACTTTGAGGGCTGTAAGCGTTCAGTCCACTAAAAGCGTTAAGAGCAATTTAAAAAAAAAAACAAACTTGGTTGTACTTTTGTTTTTTTGGCAGACACTTAGTGATTCTGCAGAGCATGAACATGAATTGTGTTCATCCAGACGGCTGGCCACAGACGAACATCTGAACTTTATAGCCAGGACCTTGTAACCTTTCCCAGTTCCTTTCTGCACAACAGTCCTGGAAGGTAAGAATTATGCTTTCTGTAGGCAAGGAGGGCATGATACAAGAAGGTCTCCTAACTTGTTGGGGCACACGTTATCTTCCTGCTCATCAACACGGCCACCAACGCCCTCTCCCAAGAGAACACACACAGCCCAGTGCTGTATCATCTAGAAGCTTCATCTGAATGTGCTGCGCCTACTTCTGGAATTCTCTTTTCATCTGGCATCAACAATTTATAGCCAATTATCCCTGCATTCTCAGCCAGGTAAATAGTTTCTGCCAAACACCTTGCTCCTGGAGGGGAATTCATATTTCGAAGTCATTCCTAGAGAGATAAGAGAAAATGGCTCTCAGAGCCCTGGGTTCAAATACCAGATACATGTTTTCATGCGTGGGACCTTAGGCAAGTTATTTTCTGGCCTCAAACTCTATTTTCCACTGTACACGGAAAGAAAAATCTTGTAAAGTTTAATGAGAGATTGAGACTGCACTTCGAAACTCCTTGGTGTTTTTCACATCTTTGAAAGTGACCAGATCTAAAAACTACATCTCTGATAGAATTTCACAAGATTTTGATGCTCATATGGGAGATATAGCATATGAGCAAGAAATGCTTCAAGCCACATGGGAGATATGAGAAGAAATGCTTCAAGCCATCTCTTCCCATTTGGCCACATATCAGTATTTCTGAGACTAACAAAGCAGCTAGAGTCTAGTAACTTCCATTTTCAGAGATGGGGTCTTGGACATAGCACACCAGTTTTGAGCCTCAGTTTATCACCCATCGTAGTAAAAAAAAATTAAGCTAAAAAATATTTTCTAGTCATTGCATAAACACAACATGGAACAGAGATGTGGGGAAAGGTCATGATAACTGATTGAACATCCCATTATCATCTCGTTTGAGAATCACCTCCATCCCTTAGATTCCCCAGAGGACCCAGAGATAGCCTTTGTGAAAAGTGGATTTAATTTTTTCATTAACGTTTTGTCATAATTAGATATAGGTGTCAACTTGATAATTAAAGGCTTGGAGCTCTGGGCACATTTGTAGAAAACG
The DNA here is from genome assembly GCA_023101885.1 of Typhlomys cinereus. Taxonomy (NCBI): domain Eukaryota; kingdom Metazoa; phylum Chordata; class Mammalia; order Rodentia; family Platacanthomyidae; genus Typhlomys; species Typhlomys cinereus. The sequence goes on along the minus strand of JALPQD010000105.1, from coordinate 2,427,625 downwards.
GGTAGTTTAGGCACAGAGCAAGCCTTCAGAGGAGTATCTGCTTAAGAGGGAGGCCCTGCCCATGGTGGGCGTGGCTACTCCCTGGGCAGGTGAGTAAGATGGAGGAGCTGCTTAGGGAAGTTAACATCCTTCCATATATTTGGTGAGACTTGCTAGTCTGGCAAGTAGGGTTCGTCTCTCTCTCAGCAGTCCTGTGGATGTATGAATTCCCTCAACCATTGGTGTTAATATAGACTCTCTTGCCAATTGGTCAAGGAACTATAACTGGACTAAGCCAAGAATAAAACTTCTTGTTTGTTTATATAGCCATTTATTCCTAAATTTATTGGCAACAATATAGGCTAACTGCAACAAGTTTGATGATTATGTAAGGAATTGGGTTACAAAAATACTTTCTCAGGACTCTCTGAGAATTAGGGTGGGAGGCACTGGGGGATGGGGAGAGAGGAGGGAGGGGAGGGGGAGCAGGGGATTCGGGGGGGGAGGAGGAGGGAGGGAGGGAACTGGTATACCTATTAAGTTTGTATGAGCTGAAATAATAAATAAAAAAAAACAATAGGGATGGACCTAAAAAAAAATACTTTCTCATACAGTGTATAAAAATACATTCTGCAACCCCCCACGTCTTTCTCTTCTTTTTGCTCCACCCTCTCCTGCTATTCCCCTTGTTTTCCTAGACAGTCTGCCCTCTACTTCCTTTAAACTTTATTTACTTGTGTGTGTGTATGTGTGTGTGTGTGTGTGTGTGTGTGTGTGTGTGTGTGTGTGTCTCAGAGGGCACTGTGTGTCCCTGTGGAAGACCAAGGGTGACTTAGGGAATCATCCTGGATTGTTTCTACCTCTTTTTCCTTTGCTCTGGGTTTTCCCAGTTTTCCACCCATTTAGAATCAAAAGTAAAAGCCATCATCATTTCTACCTGGTATTTTTTATGTAGAACTTGGGATCCAAAATCAGGACCTTCTGCTTGTGAGGCAGAGTCCTAACCCCTAAGCCATCTCTCCAGCCTTGCCCTCTACTTTCACGTCATGTACCCATAACCAGGGATCTTTTTTGCATCTATACAAAATTTGAGAACTACAAATGAGACATATAACACACAACATTTGCATTTCTGTTGACTGACTCAATTTTCTCTAGTTGACTGACTCAATTTTCTCTAGTTGCAGCCAGTTCCCTGCAAATGAGGTAACTTCACTTTTCTTTGTGGCTGAAAATAAAATGGCCCATTGTGCCTGCACAGCACATTTTCTTTAGTCAGTTCCCTGTTGTTGGGTACCTAGGTTGGTTCCGTAGCTTAGCTATTGTGACTAATGCTGGAATAAACACTGAGGTACCAATATCTGTAAGATGGGTTGACTGGGAATCCTTTGGGTAAATACCAAGGAGTGGTAGAGCTGAGTCATATGGTCTATTTTTAATTTTTGACAAACCTCCATCATGATTTCCACAGCAGCTGAGCTAGTTTCGTTTCCTATCAACAGTGAGCAAAGGTCGCTTTTCGTTTAGCATCTGTTCATGTTTTCTTAATGACGGCATCCTAACTGGGGCGAAATGGAAGGCGAATGTCCTTTTAATTTGCCTTTCTCCGATGGTTAGGAGGATTGAACATCTTTTCTATGTGTTAATTTGTACTTTACCTTTTGAGAACTGTCAATGTCATTAGCTCATTTGCAGGTTGAATTCATGGATTTCTTCTTACTATTATCAGTTCTTTATGTATTCAACATGTTCACCCTCTATGAGATGCGTGAGAGATTTTCCTCCCGTTCCATGAACTGTTTCCTTTGCTGTGCACTAACTGTAATTTCACAAAATTCTATTTGTCGATTGCTGGACATATTTTCTGAACAACTCAAGTCCTGTCTGGACTGCATTGTGAAGTGTTTCCTGTTTCTTCCATCAATTTCAGGTCTTTCATTAAGTCTTTGATCCATGAAGTTGATTCTTGCCCAGCATGAGAGACACAGAGCCTAGTTTCATTCTTACGCATGTAGATATCCTATTTTCCATTTGTGGAAGAGGTTCTCTTTTCTCCCCCTGTATATTTTCAGCGTCTTTGTCAAAACTCAAGTGGCTGTAGCTGCACAAGTTTGTATCTGGGTCTTCTATTCCAGTTTTCTTTGGGTCTGTTTTTTTTTTTTTTTTCTTTTAAATGGCAGGGCCGTGCTGTTTTTGCAATTGAGACCCTGTAATATAACTCGCCATCAGGAGCAGCAGCACCACCTGCCTGGATTCTTTCATTCAGCATTGCTTTGGTGACCCAGGGTCTTTGGTGATTTCACAGGGTTGTCTCTGGAGTTCCCATGGGCATTGTTGTGGCTCTGAAGAGTGCATTTCACAGAATAGCACTTTTCACAATACTAACTCTTCCAATCTGTGAACACAAGAATTGCCAAGTGAATTGTGCAGACAACAGATGGTATTGCATCTGAGGATGCTTTCTACACAAAGCCACCTGACACTTAGGAAAGGCTCTACATGGTTTTACAACCCTGGACAGTGTTATGGTTTTGTTGACTGCATACAGTTTTATTAAATAAAGATAACGTACATCTTTCAAATTCAAACACTCTCAAAGTTGTGATTATAAGGTAGTGATGTTTTGCAGCACTTGGTGTAATATTCAAGAAACTTGGGTCCATCATATGATTGCTTCATCTGGATCTTTTGCACTCTCTCTCCCTCTCCCAACATGGTAGCCTCAGCAAAAAAGAATAAAAAGGGGAGACTATCTTTCTGACAGACCTTCTGACTGAGGCTGGGGGACTGGTGAAGAAAGCACATATGTTAGCTGGATTGATGAAACACACCACTGGAAGGAGCTGTGTCAACAACTTGACATAGTAGCAATGATGAGGTGTATAGAGTACCTCCAGTTGACTGTTCTACCCTTCCCACTGTCCCACAATCTTCTCAGGAACCCATTATCAACCGAAGCTGAGACATCTTCCCAAACTTCCACCTTCCATTGCTTTCCTAGTGAACCTGCTCTATGATGTGACAGAGGACTCCACTGGGGAATTCCTTAGAAGATTAAATATCAGTGCAGTGCACTTACTTCATGAACCCAGCAATCCATACCAGTTGAAATGTTTTGGTTATGCTGAATTTGAGGACCTGGATTCCCTGCTCAATGCTCTCAATGAAGAGTCTCTAGGTGACAGAACTCAAGTGGACATTGTTGATCGAGCACAGAATTAAGACAGGAATGATTGTTCTTTTGGCCAAGATAGAAATCGGGATTCTGATAATACAGGTACGGACTGGAGGGCCCATCCTGCCACAGATAGGTTTGTTGACCACCCGCCTGGAAGAGGTGATGAATCTTTGGAGTATAGAATATTGGCATCACTAGATTCCTGTTGGTTTCGGGATAGGTATGGAGATGGGTATCTTCATGGTCCATGTGGGGAAATGGATCCATATGGGGACCAGGACCACAATGATGGTGGAAGCAGTAGAGACTCTGGCAGAAGCTATGACTCTAAGACAGGCAGTGGCAGAAGAACATTTGGCAGTGGATATTGTAGGGAAAATGATTACAGAGAAGTCAACTATAACAGGGATGATTGATGTTGGTGCTCCAAAGATGATTAGTCTTGGATGATGATAGAGTCCCCCAAGACCCAAACTGAATTTAAAGCCTTGGAGTACTCCTAATAGAGACGGTCCCTCTGCTGGCCTCTCCTGGTCCAGTGGAGAGGCTTCCATCATTGGTGGAGCAAAGTCTGTTGACACAGCCGCTAGAGAAAGAGAAGAAGACAAGCGCTGTAATCGTTACTTTTAACTATTGCTGCAAGAGAACATTCAAAGTCAAGCGACTTAAGGGAAAAAGGGAGATTTATTCAGCTTAGGGTTCCAGAGGGGAGAAACCCTTTTCATAGTGGAGGTGACATGGCTGGTGGCTGAAGCTGGAAGCAGCTAAGTCACTGCAAACATCCTGGAGGCTCAAAGCTGCTCAGCCCATCCAGTAGGTCTCTTCTCTGTCTTCTGTTCTGTGGTTCCTTTTATCTCCTCTGCTCCTGGGAGGTTCCAATCAGATCTAGGGCTGGTCTTTGTATTATAAATGTATCAATCTGGATCATCTCTTCAGGTGGTCTGACAGCTGATCTTAGTTAATGCCAGGTGTGGTCAACTTGGCATCCAGGCTTAACCATCACAAGCAGCTAGCTACAGGAAAAGTAGAAGCCACAGCAGCATCTGGATGAGCCAAAACTGGATGGTCGACACCCAAGTTAGGATAGACACCCAAGTTGGCAAAATCAAGAAACTCAGGGAGGAGATCGGTGGAGGACAGGAGACTGGGACCCCAGTAACATCTGGCAGAAGTAAGTCAGACCAGGATACATGAAGGAGAGAGAGAGAGAGAGAGCGAGAGAGAGAGGAGAGAGCGAGAGAAAGGGAGGGGGAGGGGGAGGGAGAGGAGGAGGGGGAGGGGGAGGGGAGGGGAAAGGACAGGGAGGGGGAGGGGGAGGGGGAGAGGCAGATAATGAAATGTTCAATAAAGAAGGAAACTGTCCTTCTTCGATTTCTAATCCTCCTACACCTGACCACCTCAGTCATAACCAGCCCTTCCAGGAAAGGAGAACGTGCGGGTAAAAAAAGCTGTAACCCTCCTGTTCCATCACATAGCCCAGACACAGAGCAGCAATTTCTTCGAGTGGTGGTCGGAGGGGAATAGCTCCAATTCAGTCATTGAGGAAGGACCAGCAAGAAAAGAGAAAAACAAAATAGATGGCATGACTGTCTCACAAAGTCAGCCTGGGAACTCCAGCCACCATCCAGGAGATGGAGGGAGCCCGATAGGAACGATGGTAAGAAATATCAAGACTTCAGATTTGCTCCCGAGCAGAAGAAAATCCTGAGGAAAATCCAGCCTCCAAGCTCAGTTTTGTAAATAAACACGGGACTCTCTCTGTGGACGGTGAAGATGAGAACGAGGAAGGAGACTCTACCAAGAAGACTTCTATTTTCTGAGCTCTGTCCCTGTCTCTCCATCCATATTCAAGAACAAATCAAACCTCTATCCAGACAAGCTAAAACAAAACTCACCATTTCCCAGAGACTTTTCTTAACTGTTTTTTTTTTTAATGAAATTAAATCCTTCTGCTTGCTGTCACAACTTTTTAAAGTATTGAAGCAATGGGACTCTTTTGGACCCAAAATGAAAGGAAAGCTCCATCGTGGTTTGAAAAGCTTTTGGGAGATAATAGATTACTTTTCACTGGATATTAGGGGAAATGATACAACTTCCAGTAAATACATGAATGGCGGATTCCTGGAAGCAAGGGTTTATGGGAAATTCCTGTCTATCCTGGTTCTGCCTCTTCTAAGCACTGTTCTTTCTGAAAAGTCACACATCTCCACATTCTACTGGAAACCTTGAGGTTTTAATATTTACTCTGGTCAGGCCGCGTTCTTGACACTTCTCCTACATCCCAAAGGTCTTTGCTGTTAGTTATCTACCCGCCCCCAGTCTTACCTCAGCCACTGGAAGTTGCCAGCCTAAGCAATCACTGCTTCTCTCAAGATAACAGCTCTGTGAGATTTGATTCTTACTACTTCCTTCTAGCCATTCCTGCTTCAGCCGTTTGACCACATCTGTGGATGGAGTATCTCAAACTGATGCTCTTGGATGATCAGGTGTGCATAGATAAGGATAGTTGAATCATCAGCCTTCTTACTCCTTAAAGTCCCCTCCCAGGTTACCTTCACTACAATCCCAAGCAAGTGGTTGGATTTATAAAGTGACCTAGACCATGTGTGATTTTCCACATGTGTGGTGGGAGAGGAAGTACCCAGAGAGCAAGTGATAATGACAAGATCTACTTAACGAGGTCCTGGTTTCTCTTGCAACAGCAACCTGGCTTGTCTGCTTGATGAGGGCATTCTTGCAAGGAGGTTACCTGCACAGGTGGCAAACTTGCCAGTTGTGGACAGACAAACACCACCAGCCTTATTTACAAGTCATAGGCTAGGTTCTGTCTGCTGTGTTGGAGTGCTTGTTCCTACGTGCTGCACGAGTGAGCAAAGCAAACTGCTTATGTGGGGGGCTTGACTGGCTAGGTTTAGGAAGTGGGCTTTTAAAGAGATACCCAAAGTTGAATGGGCATTTTCAAACCCGTTGGTTGTAGACAATGAGAAGATGGTTTGCCCTGTTCGTATCTGTTTTTTCTTCTAAATAGTTGCACCCGAAAACTACAAATACTATTTGTCCCACTTTCCTCTCTGCTCCTCTGTTAAAATAAAAACAGGGGTTAACTTTCGTCCTGCTCCTAAAATCATGTAAAATTTGTATAGAAATATATCCTATGAAAATGATAAAATGATTTGTAATCTGTAGACATTACCTGGGAAATGTCTTGAAATGTAAAATTCTATCCATTACATTGTGGATGTTTTGTTTTCTTTAAATAAAGCTACCTTTAAAGTTAAAAAAAAAAAAAAAAAAAACAACCTGGGCCTGTTTTTATTTTTTCCGCTTCTTTGACAAACACTAGATACGAGTTAAATTTTTCCTTTTTTTTTTCACCAAAAAGTGTTACTGTCAATGTTTAAGCGTAGGGTTTATTGGTTAACAGAATTTTCTGTATCTTCAGAGCTTAAAACAAATTCTACTGACATGGATAATAAAAACCAGGCTTTTCCTTTTCTCCTAAGTTGAATGCTGTATTTCCAGTTATATGTTTTTCAACTCTAATCTGACATGACGAGCTTGTAAGAGCTGGCTTTAATCCACAGCACTTCAACAAGAGGAAAGCAGTCCTTCATAGCTCATTTTTGATACCTTGGCATATTGATATGCCCGTGATGGCTCCAGGAGAACATGTGGCTTGTAGAAGGTGAAGTCAGCTGGATGAAAAAAATTAGACAAGGACACAGAAAACTGGGGGTGTCAGTGCCGGGAAGCGCACAGGGGATCCCAAACTCAACAAATAAGAAAAACAGCAAACACTGAAAGTTGCTTCCTCCTGTTAAGAAGCATCCCTCTGGGCTGGAGCGAGGACTCAGCAGTCAAGCCTCTGCTTTGCAGGTAGAAGGACCGGAATTCAAATCCCAGATCCCATGCAAAACTGCAGTAGGAAATACACTTCCAGAAAGCAGAACTTAGGAAACCAGAGGAATGCAAAAAGGAGGTACAGACAATCCAGGATGATTCCTGCAGTCTCCCATGGGCCTCCACAGACACACAGTGCTTCTGATACACACAGACACACAACAGACACACAAACACGCACACACACGCACACACACAAACACACATGCATGTACGCACACACACATAAAAATAAATAAAAAATAAATTAAATAAATAAAATCACAATAAATAAAAGAATTTAAAAAGAAGCATCCCCTCCTATACATTTTGAAGAAACACGAGTGTGACTGTTTCATGGCGTTCGCTGAAGATAGCTTGTTGCCTCAAATTGCATGAGAAGAGTCAGTGTGTATATCAGGAAATGCTTAACACAGATTAAATAAATGTGGATATGAAATGATTACTACAAAATAATCTGGATCCAGAGACTGGGTGGGTAGCCAGCTGGCAGAGCTGGGGCACCTAGCTTGCTGCTCATGCACTCTGCCACGAAGTCACACTCCCTGTCTTCTCTCCATTTGACTTTTTGAGGCAGGGCATCAAGGCTGCCCTTGAACTCATGGTAGCTCAGGCAACCTTGAACTTGCCATCCTCCTATTTCAGTCACCTGTGGAGGATCTTTGTTTCTTTGTTTCTTTTTTCTTTCTTTCTTTCTTTCTTTCTTTCTTTCTTTCTTTCTTTCTTTCTTTCTTTCTTTCTTTCTTTCTTTCTTTCTTTCAGTGTTTCTTTCTTTGTTCCTTTCTTCATCTTTCTTTCTTTCTCTCTCTCTTTTTTCATCTTTCTCTTTCTCCCTCCCTCCCTCCCTCCCTCCCTTCCTCCTTCCCTTCCTCTCTCCCTCTCTCTCTTTCTCTCTCCCTCTCTCTTTTTTTTCTTTCTTTCTTTCTTTCTTTCTTTCTTTCTCTCTCTCTCTCTCTCTCTCTCTCTCTTTCTTTCTTTCTTTCTTTCTTTCTTCCTTCCTTCTTTCTTTCTCTTTCTTTCTTTTTCCCCAATCATACAAGCTCAATAGGTACTCTGGTCCTCTTCCTCCCTCCACCCTTCCTCAGTCCCCCATGCACCCTCCTCCCCCTTTTCCNTTTGTATCGGTCTCTTGATCGGTGAATTACTTCATTAACATTAGTTATGGAGAATATTGTTAATTCCAGACATTATTATGTTTAGTAGCTTTTATAAGTATATTGCTTCGCTTTTAATGGTTGTTATATTGCCTTCTGTTCTCCTGGATATGCCTGTTTTTTTCTTCATGCTTGAGTATCATTTCTAGCATTTTGTGAAGGCCGGTTTGGTGGACATGTATCCCTTCAAGTTGTCTTTGTGCTGGAAGATTTTTCTTTCTCCCTCGATCATGACGGATAGTTTTGCAGGGTAAATCAGCCTGGGTTGACATTTTTGCTCATTCAATACTTGAAATATGTCTCTCCAAGCTCTTCTTGCTTTTACTGTTTCGACTGAGAAGTCATTTGTTATTTAATAGTTTTACCTTTAAAAGTGACTTGTTTTTTCTCCCTTGAAGCCCTCAGCACCAGTTCTTTATCTTGAATGTGGAGTGTTTTAACTATTATTTGCCATGGGGTGCTTCTGTTTTGATCGTATCTGTTTGGGGTGCGGAATGCCTCTTGTATATGGATGGGCCTCTCTTTTTTAGATGAGGAAAGTTTTCCTTGATGATCGCTTGAAAAATTTCCTCAGGGGTGGTATTTTGAGATTCTTGCTCTGGTATTCCATGAATACGCATGTTAGGCTTCTTCAGGGTGTCCCATATCTTGGATATTTCTCTCAAGTATCTTTTTGGCTTTAACAACCTCTTCCATTGAGCTGGTTAGTACTCCCACTTTATCTTCAAGGTCTGAAATTCTGTTTTCTGCTTCGTTAGTTCTGTTGATAAGGCTCTCTGTGGCGTTCTGGGTTGAAGATAACTTGTTGTAGCTCAGTTTTAAACTCTGCTTGAGTCTGTTTTAACTGCTCTATGCCAGTTTTGTTTCTTGCACTGTTTTTCTCAATTCCTCCAAGTGTCTGTTGTGTTCCTCTTCAAAGCGATTGATTCGATTATGTAATTCCTCCTGGATTTTTTTTTATAGTATTGAAGATGGTAATGATCATATCTTGAAAGACTTTATCCTGGGTGAGGCTTTCTTGGCCATTTTCCGTGCGTTTTTCTTGTTGGAGTATAACATTATGGGATTAATTTCTTCAGTGGGAAATTTGTTTACTTGAGTGTTGTTTCATGATTTGCACTTTGACTTGGCATTGTCATTTAACTTTTAAGATCTCTCAATTTCACTAAACTGAATTATTTGGCCTGGGGTCCTGGTGGGCGGAGGCGGGCGGAGACTTACCTAGGGCACGGGATGAGGCCCGGCTGGACCACGCGTGCGTCCACGACCAGCGGAGCGGGGTGGGGTATAAGGGGAGGTTGGGGCCGAAGGTGTGGAGCTATTTAACCCGAGGGCAGCAGGGGCGGGGCCCGGGGGCAAGGGGAGGTCCTCCTCGTCCCTCGGCCCCCAAGTGCGGCTCCGGCTGGATGGTGGGAGTCGGAGCCGGATCCCTGTGTGCTGACCTGGGGTCCTGGTGGCGGGCCCGAATGGAGACTTACCTAGGGCGCGGGGTGAGCCCGGCTGGACCGCGCGGTGTCCTGACCAGCGGAGCGGGGTGGGGTGTAAAGGGAGGTGTATCTTCATTTTCATTGGCCTCAAGGAAGTTTTTAACTCCTTGTTTTATTTCATTTTTTACCCATTTCTCATTCAAAAATGTGTTATTTATCTTTCAAGAGTTTCTGTGGTTTCTGTCATTTCCTTTGTCAGTATGTTTGCCTTTATTCCATGATAGTCAAATAGTATTCAGTGAATTTTTTCAATTTTTCTTTATTTATGGAGGCTTGATTTGCATCCCATTGTTTGGTCTATTTTTGAGAATGTTCTAAAGGCTTCTGAGAAGAATGTTTATCTTTTAACATTTGGGTGAAATGTCTTTAAATATCAGTAAGGTCCATTTGATTTACGTTTCATTTAACTACAGTGTGTGTCTTTGTATAATTTTTGACTCACTTACCTGTCTAGTGGTATGAGTATGGCATTGAAGTCTCCTGCTATCATTATTTTTAGTTGATTAAGTTTTTTCATCCTCTATTACTTGTGTGATGAATTTGGATGTTCCTATGTTTGGTACATGTATGTTCAGAATTCTAAAATCCTCCTTCTGGAATTTTTCCTCAACTAAATATCCATTTGTATCTCATGATTTGCTTTAGTTTGAATGCCTATTTTGTCAGATATTTAGATTGCAACTACTGTTCTTTTCCTCTTTCCATTTGCTTAGAGAACTTTCAACCATCCTTTCGCCCTGAGAAAGTGTCTATCTTTCATGATGAGTTACGTTTTTTGGAGGCAGAGAATTGATGGTCATGATGTTTGATCCAAGCTATAAGCCTGTTTCTCTTGATTAAGGAGTTGAGCCTATTGACATTTAAAGTTATTATTAAAAGATTTTTAATGGTTCCTAACATTTTGTTGATACTGTGGTGGTAGCATATTTTAGTCCCTTATTCAGCTGTTGTTCTGGTATTTATATTTACTTCAGCTCTTTTGATGTATTTATTCTTCTCTTACATCTTGTGCATTTCTTCTGTTATTCTCTGTAGCCCTGGCTTAGTGCTCATATAATTATTTAATCTGTTTCTGTCATGGAAATTTTTCTTTCAACTTCTATTATGACCAACAGTTTTGCTGGATATAATAATCTGAGTTAACATTTGTGTTCATTCAGAGCTTTTGTCATTTGTATTGAGAAGTCAATTGTTATTTTGAGTGGTTTGCTTCTCTATGTAACTTGTTTCTTCAGCCTTGCAGCTCTTAAGACCTTGTCTTTAATAAATACATTTAGTGTGTGGCCTATGATATGCCATGGGGTGTTTCTTTTTTCTCTTGGGTATTTGGTATTCTGTATGCCTCTTGAATCAGGATTGATATCTCTTTTTTTAAGTCAGGGAAATTTTCTTCTATTATCTCATTAATTATGTATAGTGGATCTTCCTTTTTTGTGTCTGTTTCTGGGATATTCATGATTCATATTTTGGGTCTTTTGGTGGTGTCCCAGATGTATTCCAATCATCTGTGTTTTCCTGTTTATCAGTTTCTCTCATCGACTTATCAACTTCTTCTATCTTATCTTACAGTTCTAAGACTCTGTCTTCTACATGATCAGTTCTATTTTTGAGACTTTCTATTGAATTATTACAGTTTAATTTTTTTTTAGTTCCAGTGTTATTTTAGTCAGGGTTTCTTACAGTGTTTTATGTTTGTTTGCAGATTGCTTTTTTTTTTTTTTTTCTGTGCTTCTAGATTTGTTTTCAGGCTAGTTATTCTCATTCTAGCTGTGTCTTGTTTGTATTTTTCTTTGTTTTTCTTTCCTGAGTTTGTTGTATTCTTCAAATTTATTCAGACATTTATCTATGTTCTCTTGGAGTTGTTGAACATTTTTAATCGATCTTTGGGATTTATTTTCCTGGTTATTGCTCTCTTGGATACCTCCCAATGAGCTACTCTTTGTGGAATCTTGTGATCAGTGATCTCGAGAGGAGACATGTTTTCTTGGCATCTTTTGTTTTTTCTGTTTTTCTTATGGAATTAGGTTTTTGCTTATTTTCTTTCATTTATATTATTATCTTGCTTTTGTCTACTGCCTGAGTTAGTATTTTTATTTGTGTATACTTCTTTTAGGATGAGTAGATGTTGATTGTAGTTTTATTTGAAGTTTTGGTGGGATGGTAGTCTTCTATATGGGATGCTGTTTTCCAGCACTTGAATGAAATTTGTAGTGTCTATGTTTTTCTGTGTTATGTAACAAATGTTTGAGGCTTTTCTTGATACAAAAGGTTGTGATTCCAGTGTTCTTTGGCTATAGAAATGCCTCTCAGATACTTTTTCTGAAGTGAATATTGTGCTCTTTCAGAGGACTTTTCTCTTTTACTCTTGAAGTTTTTTGCTGTACAGAATCTTCTACATGAACTTATTTCCTTTGTGTGTGATTAGCAGGGAGATCAAAGTCAAGGCCAGAAGTCTCCCACCTAACACACAGGCAAGCTCAGAGACAATCTCACCTGGGCCACCTGAATATATTACTTATTATGACATTTAATATGGTATTAGATTCAGCTGGTTCACATTTATAAAACATTATTCCGAGACATTGATTTGGATTGTGTCAATTACATGAATTACTATAAATGAAGCAGATTCTTTCCTGAATAGTTATTCAGGCCATGTACATGAGAACAACTTTGAATTTGTGTAGGGAGGGTCCCTTGATTTGCTCCATTCTCTTTTCTAGTTCATAGTATCTATAATTGGCATATTTGTAAATTTTATATATAAATATACTTATTGCTTTAAAATTTTATTTTTTAACTTTTTATTTTATTATTTATTATTTATTCAATTGGGTGTGTATGAGTGTGTGTGTATGTCTGTGTGTGTAGAACGAACCACGAATTCGGGAACCACCATGGACCACCTCCACTTCCTCCTTGTTTTACTCTGCCCGGGGATTCACAGGCTCTGCCTTACCAGGACCAAAAACGCAGGCCACCCTCACTTCCACTGGGCGTCTATACGTGGGATCTAGGATCCGAACTCAGGACCTTCCACCTGCAAGGCAGAGGCTTAACTCGTGAGCCACCCCTCCAGCCCCCTGTTTTGAAATTTTAAGTACAAGTCTTCCTTCCCCACCCCGCTCTTCCGGCCCGGACACGCACTCGGTCCAGCCGGGCCTCATCCTGTGACCTAGGTAAGCTCCGCCTGCGCCTGACAACCAGAACCCCAGGTCAGCCCAAGGGACCCAGCTTCTACCCCACCATCCAGCCGGAGCCACGCGCAGGGCCAATGGAGGAGGAGGACCTCCCCCTGCACCCGGCCCCACCCCAGCTTCCCTCAGGTTAAATAGCTCCACGCCCATGCCCCCATCCTCCCTTCCCCACTCCGCTCCACGGGCCGGGACTCGTGCGGTCCAGCCGGGCCTCATCCTGCGACCTAGGTAAGCTCTGTCCCAGCCCGCTCCCAGAACCCCAGGCCAAATAATTCAGTTTAGTGAAATTGCAAGATCTTAAGAGTTAAAACGAAAATGCCAAAGTCAAAGTGCAAATCCATGAGAAGCAACACTCAAGTAAACAAATTTCCCACTGAAGGAATTAATCCCATAATGTTAGACTCCAACCAGAACAAACCCACGGAAAAGGCCAAAAAGCCTGACCCAGGATAAGACTTTCAAAATATGATCATTACCATGTTCAATACTATGAAAGAGGAAATCGGGAGGAATTACATAATCGAATCAATCGCTTTGAAGAGGAACACAACAGACTTGGAGGAGTTGAGAAAAACAGTGCAAGAAAAAAAACTGGCATAGAGCAGTTAAAACAGACTCAAGCAGAGTTTAAAACTGAGCTACAAGTTATCTTCAACCCAGAACTCCACAGAGAGTCTTATCAACAGAACTAATGAAGCAGAAAACAGAATTTCAGACCTTGAAGATAAAGTGGGAGTACTAACCAGCTCAATGGAAGAGGTTAAAGCCAAAAAGATACTTGAGAGAAATATCCAGAGATATGGGACACCTGAAGAACCTAACATGCGTATTCATGGAATAGAGCAAGAATCTCAAAATACCACCCCTGGAAATTTTTCAAACGATCCAGGAAAACTTTCCTCATCTAAAAAAAGAGAGGCCCATCCATATACAAGAGGCATTCCGCACCCCAAACAGATACGACCAAAACAGAAGCACGCCACGGCAAATAATAGTTAAAACACTCCACATTCAAGATAAAGAACTGGTGCTGAGAGCTTCAAGGGAGAAAAAACAAGTCACTTTTAAAGGTAAACCTATTAAAATAACAAATGACTTCTCAGTCGAAACAGTAAAAGCAAGAAGAGCTTGGAGAGACATACTTCAAGTATTGAATGAGCAAAAATGTCAACCCAGGCTGATTTACCCTGCAAAACTATCAGTCATGATCGAGGGAGAAAGAAAAATTTCCAGCACAAAGACAACTTGAAGGGATACATGTCCACCAAACCAGGCCTTCAAAAATGCTAGAAATGATACTCAAGCGTGAAGAAAAAAACAGGCATATCCAGGAGAACAGAAGGCAAGTATAACACCATTAAAAGCGAAGCAATATACTTAAAAAACTACAAACATAATAAATGTCTGGAATTAAAATAGTTTCTCCATTATAACACTAAATGTTAATGGAATTAATTCACCGATCAAGAGACACAGATTACAAACTTGGATAAAAATCACAATCCATCAATCTGCTGCCTGCAGGAAACCCATCTCACCACAAAAGATAGGCACGCTCTAAAAATAAAAGGCTGGTCAACAATTCTACAAGCAAATGGAAGCAGAAAACAGGCAGGGGTAGCCATTATGCTATCAGACAAAGTGGACTTCAAACCAAAGAAAATTATAAGAGACACGGATGGATACTACATTTTAGTCACAGGTACAATTCACCAGGAACATCACAATACTGAACATATATGCACCCAATACGGGCCCCTCCACATTCATTAAGAAAACCCTACAGTGTCTAAAGCAAGAAATCAACCCCCAAACGATAATTCTTGGGACTTCAACACCGCCCTCTCAACATGGGATAGATCAACAGGTCAAAAGCTTAACAGAGACACTTTGGAACTTAATCAAACCCTGAAAGAAATGGACCTTACAGATCTCTATCGAACTTTTCACCCACACCAAAGATTACACATTTTTCTCAGCAGCACACGGAACTTTCTCCAAAATAGATCACATATTGGGCCACAAAACGAATCTACACATATACAAGAAAGTTGAAATTCTAACCTGTGCCCTATCAGACCACCGGCCTAAAGCTGGACATCCACAACACATCAAACAAGAGAAAATACACTAACTCTTGGAAACTTAACAATATGATGCTGAATGAGAATTGGATTCAGGAAGAAATTAAAAAGGAAATTCAAGATTTCCTGAAAGTGAATGATGAAAATACAACTTACCAAAATCTCTGGGACACAATGAAAGCTGTTCTAAGAGGTAAGTTCATAGCTCTTAATGCCTACATCAAAAAAATGGAAACATCAGAAATAAACAACTTAACAATGCAGCTTAAAGCTTTAGAGAAACTAGAGCAATCTGATCCCAAAAGTAGTAGAAGAGGAGATTAGCAAAATAAGGGGAGAAATATCTGAAATCGAGACTAAGAAAACGATAGAAAAAATCAACCAATCAAAAAGCTGGTTCTTTGAAAAAATCAAAAGATTGATACACCCCTAGCTAAATTAACCAAAAGCAGAGAGAGAAAACCCAAATTAACAAAATTAGAAATGAACATGGAGTTATCACTACTGATACCCAAGAAATCCAGAGAATTATAACATCATATTTCAAAAACTTATACTCTGTGAAGTTTGACAACACAAAAGAGATGGATGAATTTCTAAGTAAACACAACTTACCTAAATTGAATCAGGAAGTTGTGAATTATTTAAATAGTCCTATAACATATAAGGAAATTGAGGAAGTAATCTGAATCTTCCCACCAAAAAATGTCCTGGACCAGATGGATTCAGCACAGAGTTCTACCAGACATTTAAGGAGTTAATAACACCAATACTCCTTAAACTGTTCCATCAAATAGCAAAGGAAGGAACACTACCAAATTCCTTCTATGAAGCTAATATCGTTTTAATCCCAAAGACTCACTTAAAAAAGAAAACTATAGGCCGATCTCTCTGATGAACACAGACGCAAAGATTCTCAACAAAGTTTAGCAAATCGGATTCAAAAACATATTAAAAAGATCATTCACGGGGACCAAGTAGGCTTCATCCCCGGCACACAAGGTTGGTTCAACATACAAATCAATAAATGTAATTCATCATGTAAACCAGTCCAAAGTCCAAGACCACATGATACTCTCGATAGATGCAGAAAAAGCTTTTGACAAGATCCAACAGCCTTTTATGATCAAAACGCTAGAGACAGTAGGAATGGAAGGAACCTTTATCAATATAATAAAAGCTGTATACAACAAGCCCACAGCAAGGATTATGCTCAATGGGGAACAATTGGAAGCATTCCCACTTCGATCAGGAACTAGACAAGGCTGTCCACTCTCACCACTTCTATTCAATATTGTACTTGAAGTCTTAGCTGAAGCCATAAGACAAGAAAGGGACATAAGAGGGATTCAAATCGGCAAGGAAGAAGTCAAGCTATCCCTATTTGCAGATGACATGATCTTATACCTGAGTGATCCCAAAAACTCCACCAGGAAGCTCCTGGAACTAATTGAGAAGTTCAGCAGGGTGGCAGGATACAAAATAAATGTGCAAAAATCAGAGGCCTTCCTATATGCCCAGAATGAAAGAAGTGAAAAAGCCTTGAGAGAAACAATCCCATTTACTATACCCCTAAAAAAATGAAATACCTTGGTATAAACCTAACCAAGGAGGTAAAAGACCTTTACAATGAAAACTTTAAAAAAAGAAAGAAATTGCAGAAGACACCAGAAGGTGGAAAGACCTCCTTGTTCCTGGATTGGCAGAATCAACATTGTAAAAATGACCATCCTACCAAAGGCAATATACAATTCAATGCTATACCAATAAAATCCCAAAGCAATTCTTAAAGAAGTTGACCAAACAATCTCAAAGTTCATATGGAGGCACAAAAGACCCAGGATAGCAAAGACAATCCTGAGTAACAAAAAACACTGCTGGAGGTATTACCATACCAAACCTTAGTCTATTACAAATCCATAGTTAAAAAGAGCCTGGTACTGGCTCCAAAATAGACACACAGATCAATGGATAAGGATTGAAGACCCAGATATAAGCCCACAAAATTACAGCCATTTGGTCTTTGACAAAGGGGCCCAAAGAATCCAATGGAAAAAGAACAGCATCTTCAACAAATGGTGCTGGCAAAACTGGATCTCCACATGCAGAAGATTAAAGCTGGACCCATACTTGTCACCATGTACAAGACTTAATTCCAAATGGATCAAGGACCTTGATAAGGCCAGAGACTATAAAAATAGTTGAAAGGATAGGGAACTCCCTCGAGCTGATTGGGCTAGGCCAACATTTCCTAAACAGACATCCAATGGCACAGTCACTGCTACCAACTCTCAACAGTTGGGATCTTGTGAAATTAAAGAGCTTCTGTTCAGATAAAGAGATTGTAACACGAGCTCAAAGGCAACCCACAGAATGGGAGAAAATCTTCACTAACCACATATCTGATAGAGCTCTACTCCAGAGTGCACAAAGAACTTAGAAAACTAAACACCAAGGAAACCAATGGCCCAATTAAAAAATGGGCCCTGGAACTTAAAAGAAATTTTACCAGGGATGAAATTAAAATGTCTAACAAATATCTTAAAAAATGCTCCACTTCTTAGCCATCAGGGAAATGCAAATCAAAACTTCTGAGATATCATCTCACCCCGGTCAGGATGGCAAAAATCCACAATACAACAACAACAAATGCTGGAGAGGATGTGGAGAGAGGGGAACTCTCCTACATTGCTGGTGGGAGCGGCAGACTCATACAGCCACTCTGGCGAGCTGTCTGGAGATTCTTAAAGAAATTAAAGATTGAAATGCATATGACCCTGCGATTCCACTTTTGGGTATAACCCCCCATACAGCAGAGTTCACCTCGATAGCACAAGCACGACCATGTTCATAGCAGCACTGTTTACAATAGCAAAGACATGGAATCAACCAAATGTCCAACAGTTGACGAGTGGATAAGGAAAGTGGTACATCTATACAATGGAGTACTACTCAGCCATCAAAAATGATGAATTACTGGAATTTGCCGGGAAATGGATGTCATTAGAAACAATTACATTAAGTGAAGTATCCCAGACCCAGAAAATTAGGTGCGTATGTACTCCCTAATACGTGGCTCCTAATACCAAACCCACCCTGCCCATCTTAAGATAGTCATAGGTAAATCTATGTATTACCTACAGTAATTGCAAGGATTGTGAACAGGAAGGATGGGGTTGGAGGGCCACACCAGAAACAAGAGAGAAAGGGGACCATGTTACAGCAGAGAAAATAGGCCTCCATCAAGGACTGCAAGAAAGTAATGTGACACCTAGTTAAGTTCACAGACATTCATTCCTGATCATTTACAACTAAGGGGGTGAACTCACCAGAAGGGGAGGGCATATAGTCGGCAGATTAAAAAGTAACCATTTTTCAAATGGGTGATTGACCCCTGACATTGCCAAATGCCATATGACCCTGCGATTCCACTTTTGGGTATAAGTATTACATCTACCCTTGAATGTGCTCTTATAATAAGACTCCAGTTTAACAGCTTTCTGTCTCTGGCCAGGGGTGACATACAGTGCCCATCACGATGGAGTGAAGGGCATTGCAGGAGCAACAAAACTGCAAAAGTAAATCAACAAACCACTATCCAGAACTTCGGAGACTCTATATCAACTACCTAGAACTAGGCCAGACTAATCTCTCCGCATCCTGAAGCTCAGGGACATTTGCGGAAGAGGGGGGTAAGAGTGTAAGAGCAAAAGGATGAGAGGAGCAATGATTTGCAAGATACTCCACACAAGTTAGGGCTGAAGCAATCATAATTGGACATTGCATGCCCGGCACAATGTCCAACATGCTATTGACCTCACAAAGTCTAGCATCTGCTGAAGGCACCAAGATCCTTGGAGACAAGGGATTGACAGCCACAGTAGTGTTCCTATGCTTAAGGGGAACACAGGAAAGGGTTCAGGGAAATGCCACTGGGTCCTTGTACGTCATCGGAGAGGAGGGCCCAGAGGAGAGTCAGGCATTCACAAGAAGACTCTGGGAAGTGGGGCGGGAGGCACGGGGGATGGAGCGGAGGGGTGAGGGAAAGGAGCAGGGGGTTCGGGGGGAGGAGGAGGGAGGGAGGGAACTGGTGTACCTATTAAGTTTGTATGAGCTGAAATAATAAAAAAATTAATAAAAAATTTTAAGTACAAGTATATACCACTAATATGCATAAATATGAAGGTTTTTTTAACAGAAGTATCGACATTTTCACAGCTTTCAATTGTGGCATTGTGAACTCATTTCTACCCATACATTTCTTAATATTTTTAAATAGAAATATCTTCTGATCCTCATATTAATCTTATGCATGTAATACTGCAAATAGAAAGAGAAACTCATTTTGAGTATATCCTTAATGCATTGTGACATCATTTTATTGGAAATTCCTTTCAGTTTATTCATCTTTATGACTCAAGCATGTATTATTTATGCAAACAAGTTACCTTGTATTCAATTATACTTGGATTGTTTCCTTTGTTTTAATAGTCCTTTTTCACATGAGAGAGACCTAAGCTTACTTGCATGAACGGTATACGAAATCTGTAGGAATGGTGCATTTAAATAAGTTTTAACCTCATCTAAGAAACAAAATATAAATAAGTTGACTTCTTAAGCAAGTAGCTATATTTTGTAGTATTTCTATCATTGAATGTAATGAAAATTCAGTAATTGATGATAATTAGAAAGAATAAATGAATAAACGAAGTAGGAATTACTCAAAAAAACCCAAAATTCGAGTATTCTTGAACTCAGTGAATATATTGAATAAAAGGGGTGGGAGAGTTCCAATTACATGGTTATGGTCTATTGTGTTTCTTGCTTAAAATTCATTCTGTTCTTATTTTAATTTAATTGACATTTCTAAGTCCCTGATCTACCAGTGCTATTTTCTCAAGTTAATTATATTACCAATTAGCCATTGGTAGCATTGAGAATTCTTTACTATGAAAGTGGTAATATTTCTTTGCCAAATCATTTACATATTGATGAGCCAGTAGGAGTCCATTCTCTTATTTCGTACAGCTATAAATAGGATAATACCCTTATAGCAGCTTGCTCTATGCTAAGAATTTTGTGATTGTAATTACATTTTTGTAATTATAGCTGTTGGTTACTTTCCTTTGAGATTCTGAGCTTCACTTGATGCTCTTAGAATAAATAATGAATGTTAGGATCCATCTTTAATATTAGTCTTAAGAAATGTCAGATTGAATTACCATAGTTTTTGATTAAAATAAAAATAGTTTAGCTGAAATTAAATATGAGTCTGTTAGCAAGCAATTATCCATGTATCTAGATAACTTTATACTACTGGGAAATGTAATCTTTTCCATATATTTTCTTGATCAAAAGAACTTCAAACCAAATTGTCTTTCAGCTAAGAACTGTAAAAGGTTGTTCTGGTGTTTTTGAAATATTGAAATTCAATTTGTTTTTAAATTGGAATATATTTACATGTCACTATGTTTCTGGCAAGCTCTCTCAATGTACTTGAGAAATGAGGAACTTGTTTTGTTGCATAAATACTCATTATAGTAAGAAATAGAGTTGCTCCAAGTGCTTTGGAAACTTAAGCGCTGGCCACTTTGAGTTGCTAAGTGGAGAGACAGAAGGTCTACCTTAAGAAAGAGGGGGCTATATCTAGCCTATGTGTTTCAGAACTCCATCTTTTGCTTTGGTAGTTGTTAAGGCTCCTCTTTGAGGTAGACACACATTGTTTCTGCTTCACTGTGGAAGATTTTGGTGATGGGTTATGGTTTAGGAGGATAATGACTTGGAGCTAAGTGGCAGGACATACAAGCTTGGATGATTGCACAGTTGTCCTTGAAATATATTCAGAAATATTCTATGTGCAAAAAATGTCAGAATATCTTCACAGTTAAAAATGGTATTTAAATAGAGCTTATATGGCTTAGATATCTAACAGATTTATATGATTATTTATATGCTATATTTATTCCAGATGAGTATTGACAAGGAAAATAAGGTATGCAGAATTTGGAAAGAATTTGTATGATCAATAAGTGCTGTATCATAATGAATTATGTGCCAACGTTCTGTTTCAACAAAAATAGTTAAATACTGAATTCTAAAATACTCCAAATAAAGGTTTTCTAAATATATTAATTTTATGATTTTTTACTTTTGTTAATTGTACTAATTTTTAGCCTTTATGTGAAATTACCAGATTGTCCTATAAATAACATACTTGATATCTGAGAAAAAGCCACAGCATGAGTTGGAATACATTTTCAATTTGTTTAAAAAGTGAAAGATCTTTTATTGTTATAATTAGCAATCATGATTGCTCATCTACAAGTAGGTGTCCCAAGAATTTTTAACACACTATGTATACTCTTTAGTTAATTTTCTGTTACCTGTGGAGATTTAAAGTGGGTTTTCCTCACCTGGTTACTAATTTACTTTCCCTTATTAATTTAGAATATTATTCTAGTAATAAAATACTTGAAGTTAGCAGAAGGGTCCTACAATACTATTTGTTCTGCCACTGACTCTTCTGGGAGTTTTGGGTGTGTGAGGTTCCTTCTCTTTTTTTCTTTTCCTTTTTTTTTTTTCTTTAAGGGGAGAGCGCGAATGCAGTCCCTACTACCACAAATTATGCAGTCGAGTTTCCCACATTTGGGGAAATCGCAGGGGTCAGCACATCCGGAGTGCAAATGGATAAGCCTCGCCCTGGGAAAACCACCTTCGTGATCATGGTATCTCCCCTGCCAGGTAAGTATACCTTCTCTTAACTCTAATTTTCTCATGATAAAAAATACATTCTTTAGGATTTTCCTCTTTTAACTTTTAATCATTCATTGTTGCGTCCATGTTTTCTGAGCAGTTGTATAAATAATACAATATTCAGCAAGTAGAATACAATATCAATGTAATTTTTATTTTACATATATTGTACAGTTCATACTTCTTGACTATTGAATTCAAGGCAGCACCATTTTAATGGAATCCTTAAGAAAGCCCACAATGAGGGGACTAATCTGGAAAACAGCCTCTAATAAAAATACCAACTGAACTAAATCAGTCATATAACTTGAAAAATATCTAATTATAATATCAGGCATCAAAATGAATGATGAGACATACTCAGAAAAAGGGGACTACAAATGTCAGAAATTTAAACATGTAAATGTATGTTGTTCTATCTCATACTATAATTAATTTGGCCATTTAAATGAATAACCAGAGAGGAAACCTTTCTTCACACCTAGAATATCAGGTTCTGAATTGGTGTTATCAAGTCTGATATGCATTTATCACTATGTGTGTTTATTGGCTTATTACTTCTGCTCTCATCAACTTGGGTAGCTTGATGGAGAATAGGTATTGGCTCAAGAAGGGACAGGACCAAGACTGTGAGCTTCAAAGCCACCCTTTGCTTTTCGAGCTGTGTACCTTTTTGTACTGGTGTGAGTAGTACTCATCAAAGCTAGGATAATCAAATAAAAATATTAAAAAGCAGCCTGTCTCATGGAAGGGGCCATTCTGATGTCTCAAGAGCACATTTCTATTGAGTAGATCATGATAATCTAAAATCGCTTGCATTTGTCTTCCCAGCCTCTTCAGCGGGGCACTAACAAAAGGAAGTGGAAAGAAAATCTTACACCTTTAATAAACAGTAACAACGCATATTTTGGTCTAAAAAACAAATAAGTTTTTTTACATATGATTGTGTGTGTGTGTGTGTGTGTGTGCGCGCGCGTGCGGCGCGTCTGGGGAGGCCCAAGGGCATCATCCCAAATTGCTCTTTTTTTTTGAGGGGGGACTTTGGCTTTGGGGTTTCCCAGGCTGCCCCTCATAATGCAGCCCGCCTCCATTCCGCCTGGCATTGTACATGGCATCTGGGATCCAAACTCAGGTCATTCTGTTTGCAAGGCAGAGGCTTAACTCCAGAACCATCTCTCTAGCCCCAAACAAATAAGTTTTTTGACGAAATAATCTCATTGGAGACAAAAAAGAAAGTTGAGACTCCAAGTCCTTTGAAAGGAGAATGTGAGGGCATCTCAGATTTTCTGCTACTCATGTTTTCCTGGCCCCACACTAAGAAGCACAGAAAAGCTAGATTTTACTGTTTCGAAGAAATCAGTAAAGGCAATCCTGACACATAAGTGACTGTCAACATGGAAACAGCATGCTGCTTAGTGGTGAAGAATGGAGGACTAGAATCCTGAAGTTCTTAAGTGTGGGAGAGAAGTCTCCTCTGGAGTTTCTCTCTTATAGTTCAGCTTTTCTTCACAAAATAAACTCGGTCTCTTATATATAGCAATCAGGGAGCCTAGATGTTTTAGAGTACTAGGTGTGGGAGCTCTGGTAGCACAATGGGTGTCCAGTGAACCACTAAGGACACTACAAAGGGACACAAACAGAGGGTGGGAAGCCTTGGTTTGCCTGGGACACATAGCTGAGAGATTTTGATTCTAGAAATGTTGGGACAACTATGTCCATACCCACATGTGCAGCTCAAGAAAATTCTCTTTCAGTTTTCACATGCTGAATATTTAAGGAAGGTATATTCATTTCAATAAAGGAAAACGCTTCCCAAGTCATTTCTGGAAACATAACTAGTCTGATTTTAACACAAAAATAAACCTAATATGTATGAATTTAAATTCTTTACACATCAAAGGTTTCTCTTTTAAGTGAGCATATAAAGTATTTCATTATATTATTTCATGCTTCCTCTATGTATACTTCTACTTCCTTATTCTCTGCTTTCCATGTGACCTCTGACATAATGATACTCAGTCAGTATCCTTACTGTTTTCATATTCAAATATTATATTACCCTCTTTTATCCACACTCCATTCTTTTCTAGTATATATTTGATAGTAATTTTTAAAAATTAGGCATCTGTAACTATAATATTTCAGAGAAGTCTATTATCTATCTATCTATCTAGATGCATTGGGATCAATGAATCTATCTCTCTGATTCATTTATAGATATGGATATATATATTTATAGTGCTCTATATATGACTTCTAATTGCTTGTGTGTGTGTATGTGTTTTTGTGCTGTTTCCCTTGTTGATAAATTTCTATAGTATAATTTGATGGCATTCATCAAACATTGATTATTGCTTTGATACTTGGAATTACTTTGAATACTTATTGGTGCCATATGAATTTTAGGAATTTTTTCCAGTTGTGTGAAAAATGATATTGGATTTTATGAAATCTACAGTTGAATCTATCTTTTGATAATTGGCTACTTTCTTTTTTTTTATTTTTTTTTATTTATTCAATTGTGCGTGTGTGTGTATGTATGTGTGCGCGCCATGTATGTCTGTGTGTGTGGTAGAACCACGGACGAATTCGGGAACCACCATGGACGCCTCCACTTCCTCCGCCCCGGGATTCACAGGCTCTGCCCTACTAGGACCAGAAAACGCAGGCCGCCTCGCTTCCGCCTAGCTTCTATACATGGGATCTGGGATCCGAACTCAGACCTTCTGCCTGCAAGGCAGAGGCTTAACCCCTGAACCACCTCTCCAGCCCATGGCTACTTTCATAATACTAATTATTCCAAGACATGAACATAAGAAGTTCTTCAATAATTTACTTTCATCTTTGATTTCTTTGAATATTTAAAGCATGTATACCTCACTCAGCTACTTAGACAGGTTTACAAGTAGCTTTCTGGCTTTGTATTTTTGACATCTTGACCATAGTACATCATGGATAAGTTTCCCAGTCATATTAATTGGGGTTCTAGTTGCCTATTGTGCTTGGATGTCTTTTTCTTTCTTTTAGTTTGAAAAAATATTTTGGTAAAATTTCATTGAATATATTATCTATACTTTAAATTTTAAGATCCTTCTTCTACAGCTGAATTATTAGAGTTGATCTCTTGAATATATGTCAGATTTCTTGAAAGTTTAATAATTCTCATTCCCTTTTCTGCTTATTAGTATTTGAATGCCTTCTTACCATGTCTCTTTTATCTCTAAAATTCATATTTCTGTTTGGTCATGTCAGTTGGTAAAGCTTTCTATTATGGTTTTTGTTGCTGTTGTTTCTGATTATTTGATTGAACCTTAATTTCCAATGTTTCCATGTGATTATCTTCAAAGTTTGAGTATCTTTTTTGAACTTTTTTGTGTTTTAGAATTTCTTCTCCAAATGACTAATGATTTCATCCAGTGTTTAAACTTTCTTATCTAGGGTACTGGATTGATTTTCTTGTTATGAGTCATTGATACTTTCTAAAAGTGGTATTACACATATTATTATGGTATTTTAGACATCTTCTTATTCTTGATATTCAGTTTTGATCTATATTGTAGTTAATTTCTTATTCTTGGTCTCAAATTTTGAGGAATTATGAGAAGATGGGTGTGTTATTGCCTCTGTTTGTTCCTGAGTTTTGTTCAGCCATAGGGAGGGCTAGGTGAGTTTTTTCCCACTCAGTCTTTTCTCTTTTATGTGAGTTTCTTGATCAGTTGTCTTTACTAGGATTTATCTTTTCTACTACTACTGGAACAGGGGAGGATACAAACTGTAGTCACAGATACAATAATTTCACTGAATTTCCATTGTTACCTTCCACTTGACTATTAATAAGACAATTCACTTGTATCTCCATTAAGGTTTAGAGAAAGTGGCATAAAGATAATGATCACATAAAAAATGGTGTAAAATTTGAGAACTAGTATTTTAGCAATGAAATCAAGAGGAAACTGGAAAATTTGGAAGGATGGAATAAGGTTAGAATGAGAAGGATCATATAGAGTAGGAGACAAGAGAGTAGAGAAATATCACAAACATGTATACAGAAAGGATAGTCATAAAATCCTGTTCCAGTGGTGATACAGGAGTTTAGAGTGTGATAGGACCATTCTTGGTATAGTGTAGCTCGACCCAAGGTACTAAGCTTCCAGATGCTTATGGTTACCAAGATCAATTTAGTTTCTTTTTTTATTTATTTCTTCCACTCATACAAAGTTGATAAGTACCCCATTCCCTTCCCTCCCTCCAACCCTCCCTGGGCCCCCTTGCTCCCTCCCCCCTTTTCTTTATCCTTTCCCCCCTCCTTCCTTTAATCACAGTGCTCCCTCCCCCCACTCTCTTCCTGGAGCATCCTTTAGTGTGCATGTCAACTTCCCTCTGGGTCTTCTTTTCTGATGAGGTGTAAGGACTCAGTGGCATTGCCTACAGCTCTTTTTTGTGTTCCCCTTTAGTATAGAAACACTAGTCTGCCCCCCACTGCTGTCCCTGAACTCAGGATTACTCACATGGTCCAGGTAAGGCACCCTGCTTCCCAGGTACTCTTCACCAGAACCCAGATCACCTGCTCCTCCTAGCTCCTCCCACCATCCAGCCTGAACAGCGCCAAAGTAGGCCAGGGCCTGGGTGGATTACTGGCCATACTCCAGGTCCCAGTGAAGCTGGCCTATCATCCTTAGCCCCTCCTCCCATTTCACCTGCTGTGAATGC
The DNA here is from genome assembly GCA_023101885.1 of Typhlomys cinereus. Taxonomy (NCBI): domain Eukaryota; kingdom Metazoa; phylum Chordata; class Mammalia; order Rodentia; family Platacanthomyidae; genus Typhlomys; species Typhlomys cinereus. The sequence goes on along the minus strand of JALPQD010000105.1, from coordinate 2,401,183 downwards.
ACGCTCACTTGCTCTCAGACCAGGTAGGGCACACTCTGTCTACTAAAACTGATATAATTGATATACTAACAGTCTAATAGCCTCATGGATGGAAATAAAGATAACAACAGACAAACGCACCCAACTCCAAGGCCAACCACTGATAATAACTGCTAGAGACCAGTTATACCAACTAAATCAGTTCAGTCAAAAAAAAAAAAAAACTGTAAAGACTCAAGAGACAAACAACAATGCCCAAGTCAAAGGGTAGATCCATGAGAACAAAACCAAGAAAACAAATCTCCCTTTGAAACAATTAACCCCATAGCGACAGATTCCAACCAGAACACATTCACAGAAAATAACCAAGAATCCAGGCCCAAGATAATGACTTTCAAGGATGATAATTATCATGATCAATACTATGGAAGACCCTACCACCCCAGAGCCCCACGCGTCCCTGCAGTGACCACCGAGGCCGACTCCGGCTTGGCCTGCACCCCGGCCCTGACGGAAGACCCCAGCCCCCTCCAGCTGCCCAAGGTGAGTGAGCGAGAGAGTACAGCCCAGCCCTGCCCCCCACCCAGGAGCCCCCCTCCCGGCCAGCAGCACTGGCCACTCGGCCCCTGGCTTTGCTCCCGGGGACCTGCCCCCCTCCAGGCCGACCTTCCCAGGTTGCAGGTGAAGAATTCTGCCATCAACATCAGACCCTCTGCCTCTCTGGCCCACCGGGGACCAACACACGTGGTCCATGGAAGACACACTGCTACTCAGAATTCAATAGAGCCCAAAGGAAACTCAAGCAAAATTCTAAGGAACAAAGGGAACACAGGCCATACATCTGGACTCCACTACAATCAGTATATCATGTGAGCGAGATTCTTCTCATCCAACCCAAAGATAAGTAAACTTTTTCTTTCACCTTACTGATCCTTTAAAGTATCAATGCTGTAGATCAACTTTCTCATACAGCCACCCCACAACATACAACTCCAGGAAGTACACCACTCACCCCACTCACATTTCACCCAAGATACTAAATCGTAAAAGTGCACTACCAAACTAATATTCACCCCCTGGTAACATAACCTGACTTAAATGATGTACTAACAGCCTAGTAGCCTCATCTAGGATATAACAATAACAATACACAAACATACCCAATCTAAGGCAAGCACGAGTAATAACTGGCAAGTGTAACAATACCAACCAGGTGGATTCAGTGAAAAACACACAGAGAAACTGAAAGGTCCTAAAAAACAAAACAACAATGTACAAGTCAAAGTGCAGATCCACGAGTAACAAACCCAAGAAGACCAATCTCCTGTCGAAAGAATCAATCCATAATGAGGGATTCTGACCAGAACAAATCCACAGAAAATAGCCATGAAAGCCAGAACCAACATAACGACTTTCAGAGTATGATCATTACCATGATTAATACTATGAAAGAGGAAATCTGAGAAGAGTTAAACAACCGTATCAACCACTTCGAACAGGAACACAACAGGCACTTGGAGGAGTTGAGAAAAACAGTTCAAGAAACAAAAATAGGTATAGAGCAATTAAAACAGTCTCAGGCAGAGTTCAAAATTGAACTAAAAGACAGTTATCTTCAACCCAAAACTCAACAGAGAGTCTTATCAGCAGAACAAATGAGGCAGAGAAATAGAATTTCAGATCTTGAAGACAAAGTGGGAGAATTAACCAGCTCGATGGAAGAGATTGTTAAAGCCAAAAAGATACTGGAGAGGAACATTCAAGAGATATGGGACACCCTGAAGAAGCCTAACATGCGCATTCATGGAATACCAGAACAAGAATCCCAAAATACCACACCGAAGGAAATATTTTTTTTTAATTTTTTATTATTATTTATTCAACTGTGCACATGTGCGTGTGTATGTGCGCACCCGTGTGTGTGTCTGTGTGTGTGTGTGTCTGTGTATGTGTAGAACCACGGACGAATTCGCGAACCACCATGGACGCCTCCACCTCCTTCTGCCCCGGGATTCACAGGCTCCGCCCTACCAGGACCAGAAGCGCAGGCCGCCCCGCTTCCACCTGGCATCTATACGTGGGATCTGGGATCCGAACTCAGGACCTTCCACCTGCAAGGCGAGGCTTAAACCCCTGAGCCACCTCTCCAGCCCCGGAGGAAATATTTCATCATCATAAATGAAAACTCCCCACAACTAAAGAATGAGAGACCTATCCAAATACAAGAGGCATTTCACACTCCAAACAGATATGACCAAAATAGAAAAATCACCACGGCAAATAATAGTCAAAACACTCCACATTCAAGACAAAGAAAAGGTGCTGAGAGCTTCAAGAGAAAAAAGCAACTCACTTTTAAAGGTAAACCTATTAGAATAACAAATGACTACTCAATGGAAACAGTAAAAGCAAGAAGAGCTGGAGAGACATACTTCAAGTATTAAACGAGCAAAAATGCCAACCCAGACTGATATACCCGGCAAAACTATCTGTCATGATTGAGGGAGAAAGAAAAGTTTTCCAGCACAAAGACAACTTGAAGGGATACATGTCTACCAAACCAGGCCTTCAAAAAATCCTAGAACTGATACTCAAGCTTGAAGAAAAGAACAAGCGTATCCAGGAGGACAGAAGGGAAGTATAATACCAACAAACATAAATATCAAACAACATGCTTACAAAGTCTACTAAACATAAAAAAATGTCCAGAATTAAAAATAATTTCTCCATTATAACATTAAATGTCAACGGTATTAACTCACCGATTAAGAGACACAGATTACAAACTTGGATGAAAAACCACAATCCAACAATCTGCTGCCTTCAGGAAACTCATCTCACCACAAAAGATAGGCACATCCTAAGAATGAAAGGCTGGTCCAAAATCTTGCAAGCTAATGGAACCAGGAAACAGACAGGGGTAGCAATTCTGCTTTCAGACAAAGTGGACTTCAAACCAAAGAAAATCATAATAGACACAGATGGATACTACATTTTAGTCACAGGTACAATTCACCAGGAAAACTTCACAATCCTGAACATTTATGCACCCAATACGGGCCCCTCCACATTCATTAAGAAAACCCTACAGCTCCTAAAGCAAGACATCAACCCACAAACGATAATTCTTGGGGACTTCAACACCACCCTCTCAACATGGGAGAGAGCAACAGGTCAAAAGCTTAACAGAGACACTTTGAAACTTAATCAAACCCTTAAAGAAATGGACCTTGCAGATCTCTATCGAACTTTTCATCCATGCACGAAAGAATACACATTTTTCTCAGCAGCACATGGAACTTTTTCCAAAATAGATCACATATTGGGCCACAAAATGAATCTACACATACACAAAAAAGTTGAAATTCTAACCTGTGCCCTGTCAGACCACCACGGCCTAAAGCTGGACATCCACAACACATCAAACAAGAGAAAATACACTAACTCCTGGAAACTTAACAATATGATGCTGAATGAGAACTGGATTCAAGAAGACATAAAAAGGAAATTCAAGATTTCCTGAAAGTGAACAATAATGAAAATACAACTTACCAAAATCTCTGGGACACAATGAAAGCTGTTCTAAGAGGTAAGCTCATAGCTCTTAATGCCTACATCAAAAAAATGGAAACATCAGAAATAAACAACTTAACAATGCAGCTTAAAGCTTTAGAGAAACTAGAGCAATCTGATCCCAAAAGTAGTAGAAGAGAGGAGATTAGCAAAATAAGGGGAGAAATATCTGAAATCGAGATTAAGAAAACGATAGAAAAAATCAACCAGTCAAAAAGCTGGTTCTTGGAAAAAATCAATAAGTTTGATACACCCCTAGCTAAACTAACCAAAAGCAGGAGAGAGAAGACCCAAATTAACAAAATCAGAAATGAACATGGAGTTATTACTACTGTTACCCAAGAAATCCAGAGAATTATAACATCATATTTCAAAAACTTATACTCTGTGAAGTTTGACAACACAAAAGAGATGGATGAATTTCTAAGTAAACACAACCTACCTAAATTGAATCAGGAAGTTGTGAATTATTTAAATAGTCCTATAACATATAAGGAAATTGAAGAAGTAATCTCAAATCTTCCCACCAAAAAATGTCCTGGACCAGATGGATTCAGCACAGAATTCTACCAGACATTTAAGGAGTTAATAACACGAATACTCCTTAAACTGTTCCATCAAATAGCAAAGGAAGGAACACGACCAAATTCCTTCTATGAAGCTAATATCGTCTAATCCCAAAACCTAATAAAGACTCACTTAAAAAAGAAAACTATAGGCTGATCTCTCTGATGAACACAGACGCAAAGGTTCTCAATAAAGTCTTAGCAAATCAGATTCCAAAACATATCAAAAAGATCATTCACGGGGTTCAAGTAGGCTTCATCCCCAGCACACAAGGTTGGTTCAACATACGCAAATCAATAAATGTAATTCATCATGTAAACCAGTCCAAAAACCAAGACCACATGATACTCTTGATAGATGCAGAAAAAGCCTTTGACAATATCCAACAGCCTTTTATGATCAAAACGCTAGAGACAGTAGGAATGGAAGGAACTTTTATCAATATCATAAAAGCTGTATACAACAAGCCCACAGCAAGGATTATGCTCAATGGGAAAAAATTGGAAGCATTCCCACTTCGATCAGGAACTAGACAGGGCTGTCCACTCTCAACACTTCTATTCAGTACTGTACTTGAAAGCTAGACTAGCTCTGAGAACAAACTCTATGTGTAATCATCTACTCAAACTCTAAGGAATATGGTGGAAGAACAAAGGAGGTTGTTCTGGATGTCATCTCGGAATTCCACATGCATGTGCGCTAATGTGCATGTGTACTTTCATACACCTGTGTGTTCTCAAGCAAAGGCTAACATAGTTCCAGGCATTCATGCTGCCCATGCACACACAAGCATGAAAATAGATAAAAAAGAAAATATAGCGAAAATAATTTACAAATGGTGGTAAAAGATATATATTGAAATTACACAGTTGACAAAGAAATTTAGTTAAGAATATGAAATTGCTCAAATTCAAAGAAGACAATATTGAGGGTTAATTTAAAGTACTTATAATTATTCACATGCATTCAAACAAAACTCATAGGCACTTGCACCTCCATGAAATGGTAAACAGAAAAGCCTTCTTGTTAATACAGACAGTATAATATGTCTTAGAAATCAAATTAAATGAATAGTTGATGATATATTTATATATATATAACGTATACATATAAATCTGATTGAATTTAAAATATATTACACTATCTATAAAAGCTAGATCAAATGCAATCTATATCAATTGGAAAATGCAAATCTATATCAATTGGAAACAGATTAATATCTGCCAAGGTTTAGGAGAATTTCCATCAAGTGATAATAGAACAAGAGGGATTTTTTTTTTCTGGTACAGAAGTTATTCAGCACACTGTTGGTAATAGTGTCGCCAAAAATATTTATTTATAAAAATTTATAGGACCCTACACTAGATAATTGAACACATTTGTGTATTAATTGAAAATAAGGGTCAACAAGATGGCTCCACAGAGACAAACAAGTCAATTTAAATTTCATCCCTGGACCCCACACACTTGTCTCACATACTCCCTTCTCAAAATAAATAAATAAAATGCTGTACATGTTAGTTTCTTGCTGTATCAGTACTCAATGAGTACATACACATGGAAAAACTACAGCCTTTTTTGGGGAAAATTGCTCTTTATTTAGGAAATATTAGGATTTCAATTTATTCAAAGTTCTTATTAAATAAATTTCATGTTCATTCTACTCCAGTTCCACATATAGAAAAGTTCATCTTTGCTCTTTGTCAAAACACCAATTAACAAACTGACAATTATAATGTTTAATGATATTCAGAGATGATACTGGAATTTAAAAAATTAATTCAATTTATAAAAGAATGTTTAAAATATTTTAAAGTTTCTTAAAATGAATATTTCCGTCCAACTGCTTTTAAAATTTGAGATATTTTGGAATGATTTTCTATTTATTTTTATTTCTTTTAGTGTTTTATATATGAATATAGCGAATTTTTGATATTATCCTTCTCAATTCCCAGTCCCTATTTCGAACCATCTTCTTCTATGCCAGTTTACCCTCTTATTTTCTTGTCTTTTTAGCCGGAGTAACATTTTTAAAATTTTTTTATTTATTTCTTCCACTCATATAAAGTTGATAGGTACCCCATTCCCCTCCCCCCTCCAACTTTCCCTGGATTCCCTTACTCCTTCCTCCTCTTTCCCCTTCTCTTTCCCCCTCCTTCCCCTTCTCCCAGTGCCCTCTCCTCCTCCCATTCCTGGAGCATCCTGTTGTGTTTATGTCAAACTTCCCTCTGGGTCCTCCTCTCTGATGAGGTATAAGGACTCAGTAGCACTGCTTAGAGCTCTTTTTTGTGTCCCCCTTTAGTATAGGAAAACTATTGTGTCTATTAATCCCTTGCTTCTAAGGATCATAGTGCCTGTGATCGATGCTAGACTTTGGGGGTTCAATGATATGTTGGTCATTGCGTAGGTCATGCAAAGTCCTGTTATGATTATTTTTTTAATTTTTTTTATTATTATTATTTATTCAATTGTGTGCATATGCATGTGTGCGTGCGTGCGTGTGTGTGTGTGTGTGTGTGTAGAACCACGGACGAATTGGCGAACCACATGGACGCCTCCACCTCCTTCTGCCCCAGTATTCACAGGCTCCGCCCTACCAGGACCAGAAGCGCAGGCCGCCCCCTCTTCCGCCTGGCGTCTATACGTGGGATCTGGGATCCGAACTCAGGACCTTCCGCCTATAAGGTGGAGGCTTAACCCCTGAGCCACCTCTCCAGCCCCTATTATGATTATTTTGGCCCTAACTTGTATGGAGTATCTTGCATATTGTTGCTCCTTCCCATCTTTAGGTTCTTACAATCTTACCGCCCCCTCTTCGGAAAAATTCCCTGCGCTTTAGGATGGAGAGAGATTAGGCTGGCCTGGTTCTGGGTGGTTGATGTGGAGTTTCTGATTTTCTGAATTATAGTTTGTTGATTTCTTTTTCAGTTTTGCTGCTCCTGCACTGCCCTTGGCTCTATCCTGATGGGCACTGGATGTCACTCTGAGGCCAGAGATAAAAGGCTGGTATAATAGAGTCTTATTATAAGGATAGATTCAAAGGTAGATGGAATAAGAGTAGGAAACCACTGGGGGGGTCAGCCTCCCATTTGCAGGATAGTTACCTTCTATCTGCTAGACTTTATGCCCTACCTTTCTGGTGAGATCATACCCGATAAAGATGCAAGTAACTGGAAAGGAAAGTCTGTGAGGTTAGTCAGATGTCTCATTACTTACTTGCAGTCCTTGATGGTGAACTATTTTTTCTGCTGCAGCATGATCCCCTCTCTCCTTGTTTCTGGTGGGGCCCTCCTTCCCCTTCCCTCCCTGCTAATAATCTTTGCAATTACTGTAAGCATTACAGAGATTTATTATTGAGTGTGTCACTAAGTGGGTTTGGTACTAGGATCCACATATTAGGGAGGACATATGACACTTAATTTTCTGTGTCTGGGATACTTCCATAAAAATAATTGTTTCTAATTCCATCCATTCTCAGTATTGTCAGGAAATCATCATTTTTGATGGCTGAGTAGTATTCCATTGTATAAATGTATCACATTTTCCTTATCTACTCCTCAACTGTTGGGTATTTGGATTGATTCCATGACTTTGCTATTGTAAACAGTGCTGCTATGAACATGGTCATGCTTGTGCTATCGAGGTGAAATTTTGCTATATGGGGGGTTATTCCCAAAAGTGGAATAGCAGGGTCATATGGCATTTCAATCTTTAACTTCTTTAAGAATTGCCAGAAGGCTCGCCAGAGTGGTTGTGTAAGTCTGTATTCCCACCAGCAACGTAGAAGAGTTCCCTTCTTGCCACATCCTCTCCAGCATTTGGTGCTGTTTGTATTGTGGATTTTTGCCATCCTGAATGGGGTGAGATGATATCTCAGGGAGGTTTTGATTTGTATTTCCCTGACAGATAAGGATGCAAAGCATTTTTTAAGATATTTGTTAGGCATTTCAATTTTTTTCCTTGTAAAATTTCTTTTAAGTTCCAAGGCCCATTTGTTTTCTTGGTGTTTAGTTTTCTAAGTTCTTTGTGCTCTCTGGAAAATAGAGCTGTATCAGATATGTGGTTAGTGAAGATTTTCTCCCATTCTGTGGGTTGCCTTTTTGCTCAAATTACAATCTCTTTATCTGAACAGAAGCTCTTTAATTTCATAAGATCCCATTTGTTGAGTGTTGCTTGTATTGACTGTGGTATTAGATTTCTGATTAGGAACTGTTGGCCTAGACCAATAAGCTCGAGGGAGTTCCCTACCCTTTCAACTAAGATTTTTATTGTCTCTGGCCTTATATTGAAATCCTTGATCCATTTGGCCTTAAGTCATGTGCATGGTGACAATCACAAGTCAAATTTTAATCTTCTAGATGTGGATATCCAGGTTTGCCAGCACCATTTGTTAAAGATGCTGGTCTTTTTCCGTTGTATTTTTTGAGCCCCTTTGTCAAAAATCAAATGGCTGTAATTGTACTAGCTTATATCTGGGTCTTCACCTCTTATCCATTGATCGGTGTGTCTATTTAGTAGCCAGTACAAGGCTGTTTTTATAACTATGGATTTGTAGTACAGACTAAGGTTTGGTATGGTCATACCTCCAGCAGTGTTTTTGTTACTCAGGATTGTCTTTGCTATCCTGGGTCTTTTGTGCCTCCATATGAATTTTGAGATTGGTCAACTTCTTTGAAGAATTGCTTTGGGATTTTATTTGGTATAGCACTGAATTTGTATATTGCCTTTGGTAGATGGTCATTTTTACGATGATTCTGCCAATCCAGGAACTCGGGAGGTCTTTCCACCTTCTGGTGTCTTCTGCAATTTCTTTCTTTAGGGTTTTAAAGTTTTCATTATAAAGGTCTCTTACTACCTTGGTTAGGTCTATGCCAAGGTATTTCAATTTTTTAGGGGCTATATTAAATGGGATTGTTTCTCTCATGGCTTTTTCACTTCTTCCATTCTGGGCATATAGGAAGGCCCCTTATTTTTGTATATTTATTTTGTATCCTGCCACCCTGCTGAACTTCCATATTAGTTCTAGGAGTTTCCTGGTGGAGTTTTTGGGATCACTCAGGTATAAGATCATGTCATCGGCAAATAGAAGAACTCAAGTTCTTGGATTTTATTCCATTTTATCTCCCTTTCTTTTCTTATGGCCTCAGTTAAGACTTGAAGTACAATATTGAATAGAAGTAGTGAGAGTGGACAGCCTTGTCTAGTTCCAGATTGAAGCAGGAATGCTTCAAGTTTTTCCCCATTGAGTATAATCCTTGCTGTAGGATTGTTGTATACAGCTTTTATTATATTGACAAAGGTTCCTTCCATTCCAACTGTCTCTAGGGTTTTGATCATAAAAGGCTCTTGGATCTTGCCAAAAGCCTTTTTTTTGCATTTATTGAGAGTAACATGTGGTTTTGGATTTTGGACTGGTTTATATGGTGAATTACATTTATTGATTTGCATATTTTGAATCAAACTCGTGTGCCTGGTATAAAACCTACTTGATTCCTATGGATAATCTTTTTGATATGTTTTTAAATATGATTTACTAAGACTTTATTGAGAATCTTTGCATCTGTGTTCATCAAAGAGATTGGCCTTTAGTTTTCTTTTTTAAGTGTATCTTTATTAGGTTTTGGAATTAAGATGATATTAGCTTTGTGGAAAGAATCTGGTAATATTCCTTCCTTTGCTATTTGATGGAACAGTTTAAGGAGTATTGGTGTTATTTGTTCCTTAAATGTCTGGTAGAACTCTGTGCTGAATCCATCTGTCACAGGACATTTTTTTGATGGGAAGATTCGAGATTACTTCATCAATTTCCTCATATGTTATAGGACTATTTAAATAATTCACAACTTCCTGATTCAATTTAGGTAAGTTGTGCTTATTTAGGAATTCATCTATTTCTTTTTTGTTATCAAATTTCACAGAGTACAAGTCTTTGAAATATGATGTTATTATTCTCTGACTTTCTTGGTATCATTAGTGATAACTCCATTTTCATTTCTAATTTTGTTAATTAAGGCTTTCTCTCTCTTGATTTTGGTTAATTTAGCTAGGGGTGTATCAATCTTATTGACTTTTTTCAATGAACCAGCTTTTTGACTGGTTATTCTCTGTATCGTTTTTCTTAACTCAATTTCGGATATTTCTCCCCTAATTTTGCTGATTTCCTCTCTTCTACTGCTTTTGAGATGGGATTGCTCTAATGTCTCTAAAGCTTTAAGGTGCATTGTTAAATTATTTACTTGTGATGTTTCCATTTTTTTGATGTAGGCATTAAGAACTATGAATTTACCTGTTAGGACAGCTTTCATTGTGTCTCAAAGATTTTGATAAGTTGTATTTCAATTATCATTCACTTCTAGGAAATCTTGAATTTCCTTTGTAATTTCTTCCTGAATCCAGTTCTCATTCATCATCATAGTGTTTAGTTTCCAGGAGTTAGTGTATTTTCTGTTTCTGTAGATGTCAAACTTTAGACCATCATTGTCTGATAGGGTAGAGGCTAGAATTTTAACTTTCCTGTATATGTGGAGATTCGTTTTGTGGCCCAATATGTGATCTGTTTCGGAGAAAGTTCTGTGTGCTGCTGAGAAAAATGTGTATTCGTTGGTGCGTGGATGAAAAGTTCGATAGAGATCTGTAAGGTCCATTTCAATAAGGGTTTTAATAAGTTCCAAAGTGTCTCTGTTAAGTTTTTTACCTTTTCATCTATCCATGTTGAGAGGGCAGTGTTGAAATCCCTAAGAATTATCATTTGGGGTTGATTTCTCACTTTAGACACTGTAGGATTTGCTTAATGAATGTGGAGGAGCCAGTATTAGGTGCGTATATGTTCAGTATTGTGAAATCTTCCTGATGAATTGTACCTATGACTAAAATGTAGTATCCATCTGTGTCTCTTATGATTTTTTTTTGGTTTGAGGTCCACTTTGTCCAATAGCATAATGGCCACCCCTGCCTGTTTTCTATTCCATTATCTTGCAGAATTTTGGACCAGCCTTTTATTTTTAGGATATGTCTATCTTTTATGGTAAGACGAGTTTCCTGAAGGCAGCAGATTGATGGGTTGTTGTCATAGTTAAGCACAGGTGTCAACTTGATTGTTCAGGGTTTGAGCTCTGGGCACAGTTGTAGCGAGTTGATGGTTGAGTTTAGCCTAGAGCGAACCTGAAGGACATTTTCTAGCTGATGGGGAAGACCCAGCCCATGGTGGGTGGGATTAGGCCCTAGATAAATCACAGAGAGCTGGTTGAGCGGTTTGGCATCCTTCTGTTCACTTGGCCAGACATGCTGGTCTGGCAAATAGGGGTGTCCATCTCTCAGCCATTATGTAGTGATGGTGTGGCCAGTTCCCTAGGCCCTTTTGTTTGTGCATACTCTCCCACCAAGCTGGTATAGCTAAGAACTATAACCAGGAATCACGAGAGAATAAACTTCTTGTTTATTCCCTAAAGCTGTTTGATGGTCATTTATCAGCAACCATGCAGGCTGACTGCAACAGTTGTGATTTTTAATACAAGTTTGTAATCTGTGTCTCTTTGTTAGTGAGTTAATTCCATTGACATTTAATGTTATAATGGAGAAATTATTTTTAAATCCAGACATTTTTTATGTTTAATGCCTTTTGTAAGTGTATTATTTGGCTATTAGATTTTGGTGGTATTATACTTCCCTTCTGTTCTCCTGAATATGCTTGTTTTTTTCTTCAAGCTTGAGTATCATTTCTAGCATTTTTTGAATGCCTGGTTTGGTAGACATGTAAGCTTTCAAGTTGTCTTTGTGCTGGAAAACTTTTCTTTCTCCCTCGATCATGATGGATAGTTTCACCGGGTAAATCAGCCTGGGTTGACATTTTTGCTCATTTAATACTTGAAGTACTGCTCTCCAAGTTCTTCTTGCTTTTACTGTTTCCACTGAAAAGTCATTTGTTATTTTAATAGGTTTATCTTTAAAAGTGACTTTTTTTCCCCCTTGAAACTCTCAGCTCCTTCTTTTTGTCTTGAATGTGGAGTGTTTTGACTATTATTTGCCATGGCAAGTTTCTATTTTGGTTCTATCTGTTTGGGGTGCAGAATGCCTCTTGTATGTGGATAGACCTCTCATTCTTTAGATGATGGAAGTTTTCCTTAAAGATAATTTGAAAAATTTCCTCAGGTGTGGTATTTTGGGATTCTTGCTCTGGTATTTCATGAATGCACATGTTAGGCTTCTTCAGGGTGTCCCATAACTCTTGAATATTTCTCTTGAGTATCTTTTTGCCTTTAACAACCTCTTCCATTGAGCTGGTTAATACTTCCTCTTTGTCTTCACGATCTGAAATTCTATTTTCTGCTTTGTTAGTTCTGCTGATAAGACTCTCTTTTGAGTTCTGAGTTGAAGATAACTTGTCTTTTAGTTCAATTTTAAACTCCGCCTGAGATTGTTTTAACTGTTCTATGTCTATTTTTGTTTCTTAAACTGTTTTTCTCAACTCCTCCAAGTGCCTGTTTTGTTCCTGTTCAAAGTGGTTGAAGCAGTTCTTTAGCTCCTCCCTGATTTCCTCTTTCATGGTACTGATCATGGTAATAATCATGCTTTGAAAGTCCTTATCCTGGGCTTGACTTTCTTGGATATTTTCTAAGAATTTGTTTTTGTTTGAATCTCTCATTATGGGGTTAATTCTTTAGGTGGGAAATTTGTCTTCTTGAGTTTTGTTTCTCATGGATCTGCATTTGGACTTGGGCATTGTTGTTTTGTCTCTTAAGACCTTTCAGATTCTGTGTGTTTTTGAATGAACTGATCTATTTGCTATTACTACTCTCTGGCAGTTATTACTAGTGCTTGCCTTGGAGTTGAGTACGTTTGTCTGTTGTTATTATTTACTGGATGGGGGTATTAGGCTGTTAGTACATCAAATTAAGACAGGTTTAGTAGACAGAGGTGAATACTAGTATGGTAATGCACTTTTATGATTTAGTACCTTGATGATATGTGAGGGTGTGTGGTATAGTCCCTGAAGTTTTATATGGTTTGGGGGTGGCTATATGGAAAAGTTAATCTACAGTGATTAATGATTGAAAGCAGTAGGATGCTAAAAAGGGATTTACTTATCTTTGGCTGGATGTGAAGAATCTCTCCTATGTGATAGGATGATTTTAGAGGACTTCAGATGTATGGCGTTTGCCCCCTAGAGCTTTGCTTGGGTTTTTTTTTAGACTCTGTTGAATTCTGAGATGCAGGGTAACCAGGAGTGTCATGGGTGCTCATGAGGTTGGAAAAACACAAGGGTTGATGGCACACTGGTGGCACACTTCACCTGGAACCTGAGAAGTGGCCTAGAGGTCCAGGCAACCCTGGGCAGGCTGCATGCTTCTCAGCCTGGCCTGTGGGAGGAGCTGGGATGGGCTGGTGCGAGTTACCTGAGGCATCGCGTGATCGGGAGCATCTGGGGCGGGTGGGTTCATGGACCAGCAAAGGTGGAATGATTTTTTTGACTTACACTAGGGATAAGTTGGTATTCCTCCCAGTACACCTCATTGGGAAAGGTAATGGGTCATCAACAGAAAGTCATCAGATATTTTTGCTAAGTCCATAAAAAATGGATATCAGAATTTGAATTTTTATTTTAAGAATTTTTATTTCATTTTTATATTTAAGAATATATGTTGCTCTTTTACCCCTGATTCAGACCAGTGCAGACTCCCTGCTCCTCAGAATTCAACAGAGTCCAGAGAAAACCCAAAAAAAGCTCTAGGGGACAGACATCATACATCTAAAGTTCCTAAAATCATCCCATCACATGATAAGTAAATCCTTTTAACCATCTTGTTCCTCTCAATTATTAGTCACTATAGTTCAACATTTCCATACAGCCATCCGAAAATCCATACAACTTCAGGGACTATACCATTCATCCTCACATATCACCAAGGACGTAAAACAAAATGTGCACTACCATACTACTCCCTGTCTACTAAATCTGACCTTATTGATGTACTAACAGTCTAATAGCCTCATCTAGGAAATAACATCAATACTACACAAGCATACCCAACTCCAAAGCAAACACTAATAATAACTGCTCAAGTGTAGTAATACCATCTAATTCAGTTCAGTCAAACACACAGAAACAAAAAGAAGGTCTTAAGAGATAAAACAGCACTAATCCATGAGAAACAAAAACCAAGACAAGAAATTTACCTAAAAAATTAACCCCACAATGACAGATGCCAACCAGAACAAACTTACAGAAAATAGCCAAGAAAGTCATACTCGACATAATGATTTTCAAAACCTGATATTACTATGAAAGAGGAAATCTGGGAGGAGTTAAATAACAGTATCAACTACTTTGAAGAGGAACACAACAGGTAATTGGAGGAGATGAGAAAAACAGTTGAAGAAACATAAATAGGCATAGATCAGTTAAAACAATCTCAAGCAGAGTTTAAAATTAAACTAAAAGACAAGTTGTTTTCAATGAAGAACTGAACAGAGAGTCTTATCAGCAGAACTAAGGAAGCAGAAAGTAGAATATCAGATCTTGAAGACAAGTTGAAGAGGTTGTTAGGGCCAAAAAAATACTTGAGAGGAATATTCAAGAGTTATGGACACCTGAAGAGCCTAACATGTGCATTTATGGAATACCAGAGAAAGAGTCCCAAAATACCACACCTGAGGAAATTTTTCAAATTATCTTAAAGGAAAATTTTCCTCATCTAAAGAGAGGCCCATACAAATACAATAGGCATTCTATACTCCAAACAGAAATGACCAAAAGAGAAACTCACCACAGCAAATACTAGTCAAAACACTCCACATACAAGACAAAGAAAATGCTTTGTGCCGAAAGCTTCAAGGGAATAAAATAGTCACCTTTAAAGATTAATCTATTAAAATAGCAAATTATTTTTCAATGGAAACAGTAAAAGCAAGAGGAGCTTGGAGAGATGTACTTCAAATATTGAATGAGCCCAAATGTCAAGCCAGGCTGATGTACCCAGAAATATCACGGTGAAAGAAAAATTTTCCAACATAAAAACAACTTGAAAGCCTATATGATTACCAAATCAGGCCTTCACAAAATGCTAGAAAAGATACTCAAGCTTGAAGAAAAGAACAAGTGTATCTAGGAGGACAGAAGGGTAGTATAATACCACCAAAACCTAAAAGCCAAATAATACACTTATGAAAGCCACTAAACACAAAAAGTGTCAAGAACTAAAAGTAATTTCTCCATTATAACACTAAATGTCAATGGAATTAACTCACCAAACAAAAGATACAGATTACAAACTTGGATTAAAAATCACAACCCATCCATATGCTGCCTTCAGGTAACTCATCTCACCTCAAAAGATAGGCACATTCTAAAAGTAAAAGGCCGGTCAAAATTCAGCTAGCTAATGGAACCAGGAGAAAAGCTGGGGTAGCAATTATGCTATCTGATAAAGTGAACTTCAAACCAAAAAAAAAAAATCATAAGAGGCACAGATGGATACTACATTTTAGTCACAGGTACAATTCACCAGGACGACTTCACAATACTGAACATATATGCACCTAATACTGGCTCTTCCACATTCTTTAAGCAAACCCTACAGTGTCTAAAGTGAGAAATCAACCCCCAAATGATAATTCTTGGGGATTTGAACACTGCCCTCTCAACATGGGATAGATCAACAGATCAAAAACATAACAGAGACACATTGGAACTTAATCAAACTTTTACTTAAATGGACCTTACAGGTCTCGATCAAACTTTTCATCAGTGCCCCAAAGAATAGACATTTTTCCATGGACCACATCTTGGGCCACAAAACAAATCTCCATATATCCTGGAAAGATGAAATTTTAGCATGTACCCTACCACAACACCATGGTCTAAAGCTTGAAATATGAACATAACAAACAGTACAAAATATGAAAACTCTTGGAAACTAAACACTATGATGCCGAATTGGGTTCAGGAAGAAATCATAAAGGAAATTCAAGATTTCCTAAAAGTGAACAATAATGAAAAAACAACATATCAAAACTTCTGGGACATAATGAAAGTTGTCCTAAGAGGTAAGTATATAGCTCTTAATGCCTATATCAAAAAAAAATCACAAATAAATAACTTAACAATTCAGCTTAAAGCTTTAGAAACACAAGAGCAATCCAATCCCAAAAGCAATAGAAGAGAGGAGATTAGCAAAAGCAAGGGAGAAATATACAAAATCGAGATAAGGAAAATGATACAGAGAATCAACCAATCAAAAAGCTGGTTCTTTGAAAAAAATCAATAATATTGATATACCTCTAGCTAAATTAACCAAAATCAAGAGAGAGAAAACCCAAATTAACAAAATTAGTTATGAAAATGGAGTTATTACAACTGATACCCAAGAAATTCAGCAAATTATAACATCATATTTCAAAAACTTATACTCTGTGAAATTTGATAACACAAAAGAAATGGATGAATTCCTAAGTAAGCACAACTTACCTAATTTGAATCAGGAAGCTTTAAACTATTTAAATGTTCTGTAACATATGAGGAAATCGATGAAGTAATTCTGAATCTTCCCACAAATTATATCCTGTACCAGATGGATTCAGCACAGAATTCTACCAGATCTTTAAGGAACAGCTAACACTGATACTCCTTAAACTGTTCCATCAAATAACAAAGGAAGAAACACTACCAAATTCTTTCTATGAAGCTAATATCATCTTAATCCCAAAACCTAATAAAGATACACTTAAAAAAGAAAACTATAGGCCAATCTCTTTGATGAGCACGGATCCAAAGATTCTCAAAAAAATCTTACCAATCGGATTCAAAAACATATCAAAAAGATCGATCAAGTAGGTTTTGTCCCAGGCACAAAAGTTTGGTTCAACATATGCAAATCAATAAATGTAATCCATCATATAAACCAATCCAAAGTCCAAGACCACATGATACTCTTGATACATGCAGAAAAAGCTGACAAGGTCCAAAATGCTTTAATGATCAAACCCTAGAAACATAATAAAGGCTGTATACAACAAGCCAACAATAAGGATTATACTCAATGGGAAAAAACTTGAAGCATTTCTGCTTTGATCAGGAATTAGACAAGGCTGTCCACTCTCATCACTTCTATTCAATATTATACTTGAAGTGTTAGCTGGAGCATTAAAACAAGGGATGGGGATTAAATGGATTCACATCTGCAAGGAAGAAGTCAAGATATCTCTATTTGCAGATGATATGATCTTATACCAGAATGATCCTAAAATTCCTACAAGGAAACTCCTGGAACTAATACACATATTCAGTAGAATGGCAGGTTACAAAATAAATGTGCAAAAATCAGTGGCCGTCCTATACACCAAGGATGAAAAAAGTAAAAAAAGCCCTAAGGGAAACAATCCTATTTACTATAGCCCCTAAAAAAATGAAATACCTTGTTATAAACCTAACCAGTGAGATGTGAGACCATTATAATGAAAACTTTCAAACCCTAAAGAATAAAGAATAAACTACAGAAGACACCAGAAGGTAGAAAGACCTCCCATGCTTCTGGATTGGCAGAATCATCATCATAAAAATGACCATCCTACCGAAAGCAATATACAAATTCAATGCTATACAATTAAAATCCCAAAGCAATTCTTTAAAGAAATTGACCAAACAATCTCAAAATTTGTATAGAAGCCCAAAAGGCCCAGGATAGCAAAAGCAATCCTGAATAACAAAAACACTGGTGGAGGTATCACCATACCAAACCTTAATCTATACTAAAAATCCATAGGAATAAAAATAGCCTGATATTGGTTCCAAAATATATATGTAAATCAATGCATAAGAGTTGAAGATCCAGATATAAGCCCACACAATTACAGCCAATTGATCTTTGACAATGGGGCACAAAAAATTTAATGGGAAAAGAACAGCATCTTCAACAAATGGTGCTATCAAAACTGGATCTACACATGTAGAAGATTAAAACTGGACCCTTACTTGTCAACATGCACAAAAATTAATTCCAAATGGGTCAGGGCCTCAATATTAGGCCTGAGACTATAAAAAACCCTACTTGAAAGAGTAGGGAACTCCCTTGAGCTGATTAGGCTAGGTCGACAGGTCCTAAACAGAAATCCAGTAGCACAGTTACTAGAACCAATACTCAACAAATGAGATCTTATGAAATTAAAGAGCTTCTCTTCAGATAAAGAGATTGTAAATGGAGCACAAAGGCAACCCACAGAATAGAATGGGAGAAAATCTTCACTAACCAGACATCTGATAGAGCTCTATTATCCAGAATACACAAAGGACTTAGAAAACTAAACACCAAGGAGATAAATGGCCCAATAAAAAAATGGGCCTGATAACTCAAAATAAACTTTTCCAGGTATGAAATTAAAATGTGTAGCAAATATCCTTAAAAATGCCCTGCAACTTTAGCGATCAGGGAAATGCAAATCAAAACCTCCCTAAGATATCATCTCACCCTGGTCAGGATGGCAAAAATCCACAATACAAACAACACCAAATGCTGGAGTGTACGTAGAGAGAAGGAAACTATTCTACATTGCTAGTGGGAATGCAGGCTTATACAACAACTCTGGCGATCAGTCTGGCAATTTTTTAAAAAGTTAAAGAATGAAGTGCCATATAATCCTGCTATACCACTTCTAGGAATAATCCCCCACAAAGCAAAAATTCACTACAACGACACAAGTACAACCATGTTCATTGCAGCACTATTTACAAAGCACAGTCATGGAATCAACCCAAATGCTCAACAGTTGATAAGTGGATAAGAAAAATGTGGTACATTTATGGAATGGAATATTACTCAGCCATCAAAAAAGATGAATTAATGAAATTTGCTGGGAAATGGATGGAACTAGAAAAAATTATATTGAGTGAACTATCCCAGACACAAGAAATTAAATAGCATATGTACTCCCTAACAGGTGGATCTTAGTACCAAACCCACTCAATGACATATTCAAAGATAAATCTCTGTAATACCTAGAGTAATCACAAAGATTATAAACAGGAGGGAAGGGGAAGGAGCTCCCCCCCAGAAATAAGGAGAGAGGGGATCATGCTTCAGTAGAGGAAATAGATCACCATCAAGTATTTCTAGTAAGTAGTGAGACATCTGGTGAAGCTTACTCTCACTTTCCTTTCTGGTCACTTGAGGCTGAGTAGGTTTTTCATCTCACCAATCAGGGAGGTTATAGGGAATGGCCGATAGATGGTAAACATCCTGCAAATGGGACACTAACCCCCTCCCTCACTATAGTCTCCTACTCCTATTCCATCTATCTATGAATCTTCTCTTATACAAGATCTTCATTTAAACAGCCTTTTATCTTTGGTTAGGAGGTGACCTCCATACCAATCAGTATGGAGTCAAGGGCGGTGCAGGAACAGCAAAACTGAAAACAACAAATCATAATTCAGAACACCAAAGACCCTACATTAATCACCTGGAACTAGACCAACCAAATCTTTCCCCATCCTAAAGCACAGGGAAACTTGTGGAAGAGGGTGTGTAAGAGCCTAAAGATGGTGAGGATCAATGATATGCAAGATCCTCTTCACAAGTTAGGGCCGCATTAGCCATAATAGGACTTTTCCTGACCTGCACAATGACTGACAGGTCATGGACCCCCCCAATCACAGGCAGTAGGATCCTTAGAGACAAGGGATTAACAGTCAAAATAGTATTCCCATACTAAAGGGGAACCCAAGAAAGAGCTCTGGGCTATGCCACTGGATCCTTACACCTCACTAGAGTGGAGGACCCAGAGGGAGGTTTGGCATTCACACAAAAGAATGTTCCAGGGGATGGAAGGGGAGTAGGGGGAGGCACTGGGAGAAGGAGAGCGTGGGGGTGAAAGGAAGGGGAAAAGGGGGAGAGAGTGCAAGGGGAATTGGGAAAGGTGGAGGGAGGGAGAGGACCGGGGTACCTATGGAGCTTGTATGATTTGGGAATAAATAAAATAAAATAAAATAAAATAAAGAAATATACATAAAATAAAGATGCAAAAACAAAAAAGAATATATTTCAAGTAAAATAATTTAATTAAGCAGCACAAAATGTTTGATCAACTTATCAAAACATAATCTGCAAAGGTCTTTTCATAATGGGATTGAGGCAATGCTCTAAATTTCAATTATCAAAATTAATAAACTATTAATAAATATAAATATAAATTAATAAATTATTAATAAACTGGTGGTTTATTTAGGCATAGTTTCAGGACAATCCCCAAAATGGATGTGAATCACAAGTCTTCATGTATTTATGAGCAAAGAAATCAACTCTATAATGGATTCAGTTTGACAAATTTTATCAGGCTGATATAAGAGACATAGGCAACTCTTAAAGAATGGAGCCTTCATGTGAAAGTGAGGTAGTAAAGCATCAGAAAAAGAATTCCTTGAAATATTGAAATTTGAATAAGTTAAGGCACGATAAGACTGGAGTTAAGAAAAGGTAGGTTAGAGGAGAAATAGGAGAGGAAGGCTCAATATTAAGAATGTAACATAAAGCCGCATGGAAAAACTATGACATAAATAAGAATAAATAAATAAATAAATAATACAATAAAAAACCCTAAAGACTAACTACAGATTCCCTACACAGAAGTGTATACACTAAAACTGTTCCTGTAATTTCAAATAATTTTACTGACAAACTGATTTTTTTTTTTTTTTTTTTTTTTAAGGAAGAAAGGAGGTTTATTCAGCTTACGGATCCAGAGGGAAGGGACAGTCTCTCGAAGCAGAGGCGGCATGGCTGGCTGGCCAAAGCTGTAGGAGGCTAAGTCACAGCAGACATCCTGGAAGCGGAGAGCTGCAAGACTGCTTGCAGCAAAGGCAGACTTCTCCTGGAGGTAGGGTGGAACTAATCCACCTCAAGGCCCACTCCTTGTGACTGCCTTCCTCCAGTGAGGTTCCACCTCTCAAGGTGCCATGACCTTGCCAAACACATGAGACTGTGGGGGACACATTTCAAACCATGACACTCCACCCCTGGCCCCCACAGGCTCACTGCCATCTCATTATGCAAACCATACTCAGTCCAACTTTAAAAGTCTTCATAGACTACATCAGTAGTCTCAACACAGTCCAAAAGTCCAAAGTCTCCTGTAAAATCAAAATACAAGTTACATACTTCTAACATACAGTGGCACAGAATAAACATTCCCATTTCAAAAGGAAGGAATGGGGGCATATCCAGGAAAGATCGGTCCATAACAAGACTGAAAACCAGCAGGACAAACTCCAAATCTTGTAGCTCCAAGTCCAACAGGTGAGCCTCTCCTTGAAATCATCTCAGTTCCAAAGGGCTTTGGTTCCACCCCTCCAATGCAGCTGCCCATAGAATACGTTGATCTCTTGAGCTGACTCCTCCCAGGGTTACAGCTCTCCTTGGCAGGTGTCTCACGTTGTCTCTGGAATCTCTAACATCTTTACTTCTCAATGGCAAACCAGGCTTTAACTCCACAGCACAAACTGCCCTTCTTAGGCCTCTAAACTGCAGGCTTCTTGCCTCATGATGCCTGGATTCTGCCAATTTTTGAAATCTTGGAGGACTCCGTGATCTCCTCCCTCTTGCATCACTGATGCCTCTAAAACCAGAACCTCGTGGACGACTTTGCCAAGACTGCCCCCCTTGAATCACAGCTGATTCTGCTTCTCTATGTTGACCATCTCTTTCACTCCTGGGCAGTTGCTTGGTAAGGGAAACCAATTCCTGCTTTGGAACTCCACCCTTTAGCTCCAGTCTTCTGAAAGGATTTGCATTCTTATGAGTGGGAGCCTTCCCTGAGGATCCTGCCCTCAAGCTAGGGCCTCTCCTATTATCCAAATTGAGAGCAGGCTTTGATTTTCAAATGGAGCTAGTCTCTTCAACAGCCATTTTGTTCTCTGCTTCTTCCTAGTTTGACTCTTTAAGTTTGCCATTGTATTTTTCATCATTGGATCTTACAGTTTTTGCTTCTTCCTGCCTGATTCTTTGCTCTTTTTCACAACTCTAAAGACATCTAAAAAGTAGCCATATCACATAGTCTAGACTACATTGCTTTGAAATTTCCTCCACCAAGCATGCCAGCTTAACATCAGGCAAACTTTCAGGATTAGGGCAAAACTTCACTAAACTCTCAGCCAACACATGGGTCCATATGTCACTTGTCCAGTTGCAAACACAGTCTCTGTTCCCCTTTGAACCATCACAAGCTGGGCTTCCACTGTCTGCGTCTCTCACAGCATTGCTCTCCTCTGAGCTCTCATGAGAAAGGCCCCTTTGGCCCAACCGCCAAGACGCAAAGACTTTCTCAGCACAAAGTCCCAAAGTTCTCCGTATTTCTCCCAACAAACAGTTCCAAAGGCACGCTAGCCACATCACAGCATTGGCCATGCTTCTGGGTACCAACTTTTCTCAGCTTCACAAACAACTTCACTTTATGGTACCAGCTGTTCTTATCTCACAGCAATACCCCACTATCCGGTACCAATTTCTGTAAAGGTTACTCTTGTTGGAACCGAAGTCCCGTTATTTTTTCCACCCAGACCCCGGAAAGAACCACGAGGACCGAGCGATTGCTGCAAATGGCATAAGGTAAGTTTTAATTCTGGCTGTCAGGACCGCCCTCCCCCACAAGTTAGGAGGGAGCGGCCCCGACTGAGATCCGGGTAGGGTTTTTATAATGAAAGCGGTTACAGCAAACTCTATGGGAACACAGCACACAATAAAGTTAACCACCAAATGTTCTTTGGTTGATAGCGGTGTCTCCGGGCAGTTGAGTTATGGGGTGATAAAGCTGACCACCAAATGTTCTTTTGCTGATAGCGGAATCCCTGGGCAGTTCCCATACCGCCCAGGGTGCAGGGCAGAATGGCATGTCCCGCCAGAGATCGCGTAAACACGGTTGGTGCCTTTGGACTGGCGCCAGCAAGAAGTTTTAGGATGCGTGCGGGCGGAGAACTGTGTGCTGGGGGAAGGGAAGCCTATCTGAGAGTCCCGCATTCTCAGTGGGAAGTTTTAGAATTACATGAAATGTGCATGTAGTTTAGCAGATTTAGGAATCTTCTAAAGTATATTTAGAAAGTCACAATATTTAAATTAAGATAAGAACACAGAAAGGAAATATTAGGAAACTTTTTTCAAATATTTCCTTTATATTTGTTGCTTCTTTTATTGAATTATGACTTAATTTAATCTTCTTTTTTTATTTCTTCCACTCACACAATGTCCCTCCCTCCACCCTTCCTTGGATTCCCTTTACTCCTCATCCCTTTTCCCCTTCCTTTCCCCCCCCCCTCACTCCCTTTCTCCCAGTGCCCCCTTCTCCTCCATTCCTGGAGCTTGGAAACATTAATATGTAAAAACATTGCCATTAAAGCAAAGAATGAAATGGTTAGCTACCCATATAAGCATCCATATGAAATGGATAGAAAAGAATTCTATACAGTTATGAGCAATACATGAAGGTTCTAAAAACCACTTACTTTCATGAAAGGACAAAAGTCGGTAACAGAACAAAAGGAGAAAAAGAATGTCTAAATTAGACAGATCCAAAATCAGCATATATATAACAAAAAGTAGTGAAAAGTAAAAGTAAGGTTTGATTTCAAGTTCAGACTGTTAAGAATAAGATAACAAGATGATTTCAACAAGCATTAAGGAAGTGGTCCTCAAAACAAGATGGGTAGACTACTACTTGTCTGCACCAACTCTCAACAACAAAGAAATTCACATTAAAATAACCTTTTGGAAATTTTATAGAATACCAATCATACAATGTTACATTTATTTAATGTAAAGAAATAGTAAATTTCAAATTGTGAAATTTAAAGCATTTAAAAATGAATGCCTCTGGTTATTTAACTTTTATGCATATATTGCGAAAATAGTATTTTTTACATTAAGTAATGAATACAAACTATACGAAAAAAACTGACAAATCCTGGGAGTAAAAATGGTCAAAGACAAATGATGTGATGGTTAAACTTTTTCCCAGCTCTCTATGTAGGAATACTGTACACACATGTGAATGCATGTTTATGCATGAGTATCTGGGGGAGTTGAGTGTGTATATGTCTGTGGTGTGGGTTGAAGCCAGAAACTGATACTGGAAAATAATCCTCCATTTCTTTTTCTCCTTATTGTTTGAGATAGAGTCTCTCTTCTTATATCTTACACTGATCGGGCTCGTCTAACTAGCAAATTTGCTCTAGGCTGGCTAGTTTCCACTTATAAAACTGGAATTACAGTCAGGCCACCACACACACACAATATTGTATTTGTGGTCTATGAATACAAACTCTGGTCCTTGGGCTTGTACAACAATCACTGTAACAGCTGAGCAATCTCTCCAGACTCTGATGCTTAATCTTGGGTGTCAACAGAAATGGATTGAAAAAATGTGCAAAACATAGTAAAAACACTTCTGGGAATATCTGTGAGGATATTTCCCAAGAAGATTAACTAAGGAGGAAAGAATCAACCTTCAATAAGATAGGAGTCTGCATAGAAGGGACAGAATAAAAGAAGAAAAATAAGAAGAAATCTGTTACAGATAAATTCTCTGTCTCTATTTCTGGTGACGAGGTGAATAATTTTCTCTACTGTGGCATACTGGCTCACTACAGGCACAGATGAATCAAGCCTTGAAGGACTAACCTTTAAATGCATGAGCTCGAATAAACTTCTTCACATTTAAACTGTTTATTTCAAGTACATGATATAGCAATAACACATCTAAAATATTTTCTTTATTGAAAGACATGTTTTCCCTTCTAAAATTTAACAAAGGCACAGTTATTGGGAAGGCAGAAAATGCCTTGTGACTGCTCTTCTGTGTGTGTAAGAGTCCAAGAGACTCTTTAAAATTTCTTTTCCATTCTTAGGAAGTGATTATTAACTCCCCAATTCAGGCAGGGTTTTTATCATGTAAAGTATAGTCATTGGAAAAAAATTGGAAAAATATACTATTAGAAAAAGCTTGACAGGAAATTTTCTCATATTTTATTGTTTTTATGTTTTACCCTATTATGTATAAAAATTTATTATTCTGATAAGACTCAAAAATATTTTCCAAACAAAAGACAATATTTTCTAATCAATGCAGATGTGCATATTGTAGATTACATCCTGTAAACTAATAAACAAGTTAGAAAATTTGCCCAACATTGAGCATTGGCCATTAATTCTATGTGTGTATATTGGCTTTCATCCATTTTCTCGTGTGTGTGTTTGTTTGTGTGTGTGTGTATGTGTGTGCATATTGTAGTTACTCTGCATGCTTGATCATAAAATCACCATCAAAAGGCTTAAGGGAATAAGGGGCTTATTTTCCCTTAATGATTCCTGATTTCAGGTGTTTGTCCAGTTTGTCAGGATAGCTGACTCTAACACCAGGGCTGAGGGAACTGGTTGTATCATTTCACATAGCAGCTGAGAGAGGGTCAATTTTTACTTGCCAAACCAGCATGCTTGGCCAATTGTACAGAAGGATGCCATCTTCCTCAACCAGCCCTCTGTATTTTGTTCACCTATCCAGAGGCTAGTCCCACCCACCATGGGGTGGACCTTTCCCATCAGCTAGACAATCCATTGCAGGTTTTCCCTGGGCTTAACTCAACTACTAAATTTCTACAAATGCACCCAGAGTTCAAACCAACTGTCAAGTTGGCACCTTTTTATACCTATGACACTTCACTCCTCATCAACTTGACACAAAACATATCACTTTCAACTGTATCCTTCATTCTTTGTCTATAAACACATTTAATTATCTATAAACACATTTAATTCTAAGTCTGAAATCTCTTAATCCTAAGCTCCTGACAAATCAAGTTAAGTATTTCAGCACTGATAAAACATTAAAATGGAAGCATTATGACACAATAAGAAAACATCAAATTTAGCCTAAAGTCCAGCCAAATTCTTCATCCTATAATTAAATGTTCCTCTTCTGTTGCTCATCATGGTGGCTCACAGATTCTGGGTCATTCCAGTCCCTCTTCACAGCTTGAAGTTGCACAAACAGTGTTTCTTTGGACCAGATTGAATCTTCACTCATAGTCACCTTCAGCACACATCCTATATATATAGCTCTCCTTGGCAGATGTCCAGCATTGACTCTGGCATCTCTAACATTTTCACTTCTCAGTGGGAAATCAGGCTTTAGCACTACAACAAAAAATGCCCTTCTTGGGCCTCTCTGCCAACTTCCTGCCACATAGTAACTGACTTCTGCTTTTCTCTGAAACCTTGGAGGAGAGATCCATGACCTTTTGCATTTTTGATGCCTCTGAAACTAGTACCATGTGGGCAATGTTGTCACGTTTTGTCATAAACCTCCAGATTCTGTACTGACTCTCATTAGAATCTCTATGCTGGGCAAAATCTCGACACAATTATGTTCCTTCTTCTACTGTCCCTGTTGAAAGCACCTGGTTTTCCATCAATGACATTTTTTCTCTCATAGTTACTACTGCTCTTTCCTTTCTTTATTAGGTAGTTCAAGACTGCCAACTCAGCTCGCCTCTATCAAGCAAGCCAATCCATCATTTTAAATTTAACTTTTTCAAAGTCTTTATTCCCTTCATCACAAACTGGACCCAAACATTCCACAACTCTTTCAGCACCTCTATTCTCCAAATGGGCCATGAAACTCTGAAAAACAGTATTTGTGATCCACAGTCCACAAATCTTCAAATATTTTAAACAATACAACATACAATCCAATATAGAGGGTTACTTGAATAAGGTTCCTACTAGATACCTTTAGTGAAAGAGAGAGACAAATTGTATGATTTTTGGTGGACTGTTGATTGAATTTGTGATGTGAACAAGGAGCTCATCTATCTAAAGGACAGCACAGATCTGAGAGAAATCTTTATTGCCAATAAATTCAGATGAAACATCAGTTCAACAGATTATTACTCTTTCTAGGACCTTTCCCAGTTGTTTCTCAGCAATGCATCAATAGCAGACACCTAGAAAACATGAACATACATGACTATCACCCACTGGCAACAGCATACATTAATTATAGTAAAGCACTATACAAATAGGCAATTGAGCAATATCTGAAACAGCCCTACAAAAAATCAAATTCAGGAAAGACTGAAGTATAGATTTACATTTTCATGAATTTTCTCTTGATTCTTTGTTTGTGTGGTCATGGAAAATTTGCTTATACTAACAGATATATTTATTTTCCATCTTTGTAGATAAACTAATTGTATCCTATTCATATAATTTATTTTTATAATCTGTTACAAAATTTAAAATACACAATGAAGTGTTTGAAGAAGTATTATTCATAAAACTCTTTATGCTAGAAGAAACCTGAGTTCATATGAGTTCTGGAAAGAATCAACAAAAATTACTACAGAGCAATGAGAAGGAAAATTTAACATAAGTGCATATCAGAAAGATTCATAGTTTATATTAATTTTAAGACAAGTCAATACCAATCAAATGCATAAGAAATCAAGAGACTGGAGAGATGCCTCAGGGGTTAAGACTGTGTCTCGCAAGTAGAAAGTCCTGAGTTTGGATCCTAGGTCCCACGTTAAAAAAAAAACTCCAGGTGAAAACCGCAGGAGCCTGCACTTCTGGCCCTAGTAGGCCAAGCCTGGGAAATCTCAGAGCAAAGCAAGAAGGAGATAGGAGTAATCCAGGATGATTACTCCGAAGTCATCCACAGGGATACACAGTGGCCTCTGATACACACACACATACACACCATAAAAACAATAGAAAAAAACAATAAAGAATATGATTACTTTGACATTTAGGTTATGAAGTATGCTTTAGGTTCTGTAGTGTGTTTAAGTGGGCTTTCAAAGGGGATAGTATTTTCCATTTTTTGATCTTGATAAAAGTGACAAAGATGTCTTTACTTAGTTCAGTTAAAATTTATTCATTGTTCTGTTTTAATAAAAGTTGTAAAATAAAAATGGTTTCTCAATATGAAAAAAACAATTCAATATGCACAAAAGTTACATAACCAGATTTATCAATAACACTCCATTCTAGGTACCAAATTATGTTGCAGATAATATCATCATCAAAGTCTTAAGGGAACAAGGGGGTTTATTTTCTCTTATGATTCCTGGCTTCAGATATTTGTCCAGCTTGGAAAGAGAATTTACTCCAAAACTAGGGCCAAGGGAATTTACCATACCATCTCCATATAGCAGTTGAGAGAGGGACAATTCTTACTTGCCACACTAACATATTTGACAAAGTAAACAGAAGGATGCCAGCTTCCTCAACCAGCTCTCTATTTTGTTGAACAGTCCAGAGCCCACATACCATGGGCTTGGCATTTTCCATCAATCTCCTGCAGGTTTGCTCTGGGCTTAACTCAACTACTAAATCTCTACAAATATGCCCAGGTTTCAAACTTTCAACTGTCAGGTTGACAACTGTCTCTAACCCTAACTGTGTGTATCAAAGGGCACTGTGTGTGTGCTGTGAAGGCATAAGGATAACTTCAGAATTCATTCTGGATTGCATCTACTTCCTCTTCCCTTCTCTCTAGGATTTCCCAGGATCCACCCTTCAGAGTCAGAAGTGTGGGTCACTGCCATTTCTACCTGGCATTTTTACCTGGGTTCAAAACTCAGGTCCTTCTGCTTACATGGCAGTCTTAATCCATGATCCATCTTTCCAGCCTGGCTTTCCACATTACTAAAATTACCAAATTTTAAATTTTTAGAAATTTTACTATATTAAGTTATATCAAATATTATATTGTATGCTTTTGTATATCATCACATACTTCTATTAAGTACAATCATCAGGACATTCGTAGGCCCCATGTTTTGTTAGAAGTCCTTGATAGATTTAACTCATTTTCAGTAGGTGGCTGGGCTAAAGTGTAACCACATTTCAGTTTGCACTGAGTATAGTCTTTCAAGTGATTTACTCTGGTTTTCCAATAATTGTGACAAAAAGTGATACGTCACTAATGTTTCTAGCTAATAATATTGATGTTAATTTAACATAATAAATGATAAAGTCACAAAGTTGCTGGAGTCAAACATAATGAAGAGTTAGTTCTTTAAAGCAATGTTACTAATGTGCTGATGTGATATTTAAAACTCATACCACTTAAAAATAACAATGAAGGGCCGTAGAGATGGCTTAGGTGTTAAGGCTCTGTCTCACAAGCAGAAAGTCCTAAGTTCAGATTTTGGATCATACATAAAAATGGCAGATCCTAGAAAGCAGAGCCTGAACTACTCCAGAGCAAAGAAAAAAAGAGGTAGAATAATTCAAGGGTGATTCTCAAAGACACCCTTGGGCCTCTACTAACACTCACAGTGCCCTCTGATACACAGAGACACACACATACAGAGAAACATGCAAATAAATATAAGAAAAAACAAACCAAACAAAATAACATGTAATTATCAAAGTTTGAGAGTGTTTTGATAGATATTAAATTTTTTATGATTCCTTAACCATAACCACAATTGTCACTTAGGAATAGAATCCAAAACAGTGTATGATATTGTGAGTGTGACTAGAAAACAAATTGAGTAGAAAAAAATGATTGTAGGTCAGAATGTTTTGCTCTACCAATTTTTTTTGTCACTGAATATTTTACTTACTTCCAAGACTCTTCATCTCTAAGTCACTTATGAATTGTATTCAGTCAAATAAATTTTATATTTTATCCAAATTCTCAACCAAAGCTTAATTAGCATTAACTCTATATTTGATACTAAAAGATATACAAGTGGTGACATATATTCACTAGTTCCTTGTTATTTGATTTAAGTTTATAGCTACTTGTCATATGTCATGTAAGATTATATAATGTCCAGATTTAGCAATTTGTCTAAGCATCAATGATGAGCTAAATAGATGACAGGTATTAAAGCAAAACATCTCATTCTAAAATTGCTCATTGCTTCTTGATATTCAAAAATAAATAGAATAACCAGTCATTAGATAAAAAATGCTAAATAGTTATTTGAGCAATTGCTCTTACTGCTTTAATTATTAATGAGTATATATATGTCAACATGTAGTTGCAAAACACTGTTAGAAAGACTGAAAAACTCAGCCATTTATGTTTATGCTTTCTAAATTTAGAAATGCATGAGCAATTTGTCAAAGAATATTTATTTCAAAATATAGTTGATTTTTTCTCTTTATTTAATATGACTCTACTGCATTAGTTGAATAACTGTATAATAGGCATTCTGGTGAATACTTGGAAATTTTACATTGACATCAGCAGTGGACAAATGAATATAGACTTCAGAATTATTTAGTGCTGTTTCCATGGTTTCTCTGTGGGTATTATGCTTCTTAGCTGACCTTAGATGTATTCCTATTTGTGTTTCATTATTGCAATAGCATGAAGATTGTGTTATCACTTTGTAGAATATAAAGTTATAATATCTTATATATAAAGGTTAGAAAATAGGTAAATTTACTTTTATGTATATATATAATTACACTGTATGTAAGTAATATTACATGAATATGGGCATATAATAAATGCTATACATATAATTGATAAATATTTTATATTTTTAATTTGTTTGCCAAAAAAAGAATCTTCTCTATGTGCATATATAAGTATCCATTTTTATGATTATTTTCATCTTTAATCAAAAGATTATAGGTAGAAATCAAATGGAAATAAATCTTGCAATTTCATGTATATTATAATTAATGGCTTTAAGGAAACAAAGCTAAAGCACTTTTATAACCCATGATTAAACTGTTATTTATAATTATTCTTTACACATGTCTTTTAGAACATTTTACAAATAATTGGTTCAATCAGCACAACTGAAAGTATAATATTTCTAATCATTGAGATAAAATCCTCTTTTATTCAAAATTAATTTGTACCTAAGTAAACAATTTAGTTTGATATTTACCACTATTAATTTTGAACTTTGCTGTGGGTTTAATTTTTATTAAGACTTACAGAGCGTTCTTGCCTCTATTTATTTGAAAACATTACGATGTAGATTAGAAACTAGACAAAGTTGTCCACTCTCACCATTTCTATTTGGAATTGTACTTGAAGTCTGAGAGAGAGAGAGAGAGAGAGAGAGAGAGAGAGAGAGAGAGAGAGAGGATAAGAATAGGAAAATAACCCAAGTATCCCTTTTTGCAGATGATATGATTCTATACTTGAAATACTCCAAAGATTCTAACAGGTACTCTTGGAATGAATACACAGGTTCATCAGAGTTCCAGGCTACAAAAGTAATGCTCAAAATCAGTGGCTTTTCTATACACCAAGGATGAACAAAACAAGAAAGACCTGAAATATTTCCATTTACCATAGCTCCTAGAAAATTAAATACTTTGAAATAAATCAGCCAAGGATGTGAAAAATCTACACAGTAAACTTTAATATCCTAAAGATCTCAGAAGACACCAGAAGAT
The DNA here is from genome assembly GCA_023101885.1 of Typhlomys cinereus. Classification (NCBI taxonomy): domain Eukaryota; kingdom Metazoa; phylum Chordata; class Mammalia; order Rodentia; family Platacanthomyidae; genus Typhlomys; species Typhlomys cinereus. Next base: position 2,369,654 of record JALPQD010000105.1, on the reverse strand, counting down.
GGACAGACCCATGTTCTTAGATCAGCAGAATTAACATTGTTAAAATGACAATCCTACCAAGAGAATATAGTCTATGAAATATTAATCAAATTCAAACCCAATTCCTCAAAGAAATTAGTAAAATAATCTCAAAATTCATATGGAAACACAGAACACCTAGGATAAGTAAAATAATCCTGACCAATAAAAGCTCTGCTAGAAGCATCAGCTACCAGACTTTAAAATATATTGCAAATCTATAGTAATAAAAACAGCATGGTACTGGCTTCAAACAGAGACACAGACCAATAAAACAGAATTGAAGACCTAAATATAAGCTCATTCACATAAAGCAAACTGATTTTTTGGCATAGGTATCAAAAGAAAAACATTGGGAAAAGGACAGTATCATCAGCAAATGGTACTGGCAAAATTGGATATCTACATGTAGAAGAATGAAACTGGATCCTTATATTTCACCCTGCAAAAAAATAATTTAAAATGGTTCAAAGACCTTAATACTAGAACATTGACTGTAAAATTCCTAGAACAAAAAATAGGGAGTTCACTTGAACTTATTGGCCTAGGCCAACATTTCCTTAATAGGACCCAAAATGCACAGTAAATAAGACCAACACTCGACAATCAGGATTACATGAAATTGAAAAGCTTCTTTTCAACAAAAGATATTGCTAGTGTAGAAAAGAAGGCAACCCATGGAATAAGAATATTATTCCCTAAACACATAACTGATAGAAGACTAATATCCAGAGTACACAAAGAACTCTTAAAATTAAATACTATGGAAGTAAAAAACCCAATTTGAAAATGGGTCATAGAATTAAAAAGCAAGTTTTCACAAGAAAAAATTCAAAAGTCAAACAAATACTTTTTTTATTTTTCCCCAACCATGTAAGTTCAATAGGTACCCCAGTCCTCTCCCTCCCTCCACCCCTGCCCAGTCCCCCTTGCATCCTCCAACCCTTTTCCTTTTCCTTCCACCCCCTTCCTCCCCTTCTCCCAGTGCCTCCCCCTCCCCCATCCCCTGGAATATCCTTTTGTGTAAATGTCAAACTTCCCTCTGAGTCCCTCCACTCTAGTGAGCTATAAGGATTTGGTGGCATAGCCCAGATCCCTTTCATGGGCTCCCTGTTAGCATGGGAACACTGTTATGACTGTTAATCCCTTGCCTCTAAGGATCCTACTGCCTGTGATCCATGCAAGACTTTGGGGAGTCATTGACATGTCAGTTATTGTACAGGTTAGGAAAAGTCTGATTATGGCTATTGCAGCCTTAAATTGTGTGTAATATTTTGCATATCATTAGTCCTCACCATCTTTAGGATCTTACAATCTTGCAGTCCCCTGTTCCACAAGTTTCCCTGAGCTGAAGGATAGGGAGAGAGTCGGCTGGTCTGGTTCCAGGTGATTAATGTAGGATCTGAGGTGTTCTCAATTGTGGTTGTTTTCAATTTTGCTGTTTGTGCACCACCCTTGGATCCATCCTAGTTGATATTGGAGGTCACCTCCTAACCAAAGATAAAAGGCTGTTTAAATGAAGGTCTTACTACAAGAGGAGATTCAAAGGTAGAAGGAATAGGAGTAGGAGACCACAGTGGGGGGTGGGGGAGTCAGTGTCCTGTTTGCAGCGTGGTTACCATCTATCTGCCAGTTCCTATATCCTCCCTGATTGGTGAGATCCAACCTTCTCAATCACAAGTGACCAAGAAGGAAAGTGAGAGTGAACTTCACCAGATGTCTCACTACTTACTAGCAATACTTGATGGTGATCTATTTCCTCTACTGAAGCATGATCCCCTCTCTCCTTTTTTTCTGGGGGGCCCTTCCTTCCCCTTTCCTCCTGTTTATATTCTTTGCAATTACAGTAGGTATTACAGAGATTTTTCTTTGAATATGTCATTAAGTGGTTTTGGTATTAGGATCACCTATTAGGGAGTACGTATGGTATTTAATTTTCTATGTCTGGGATAGTTCACTCATATAATTTTTTCTAATTCCATCCATTTCCCAGCAAATTTCATTAATTCATCTTTTTTGGTGTTTGAGTAGTATTCCATTGTATAAAAGTACCACAATTTCCTTATCCACTTGTCAACTGTTGGGCATTTGGGTTGATTCCACGGCTTTGCTATTGTAAATAGTGCTGCAATGAACATGGTTGTACTTGTGTCATTGTAGTGAATTTTTGCTTTATGGGGGATTATTCCTAGAAGTAGTAAAACAGGGTCATATGGCATTTCAATCTTTGACTTTTTTAGAAATTACCAAACTGATCGCCAGAGTAGTTGTATAAGTTTACATTCCCACCAGCAATGTAGGTGAGTTCCCTTCTCTCCACATCCACTCCAGCATTTGGTGTTGAATAGTCAAACAAATACTTTAAAAAATGTTCCTACTCCATAACCATTAGGGAAATGGAAATATAATTTAAAACCACCCTGAAGTATCATCTAACTAAAATCAGAATAGCTAAGATCAAAAATACAAACAGCAACAAATGCTGACAAGGATGTGGGGAGAAGGAAACCCTCATATATTGCTGGGGGGAATGAAAACTTATATCACACCTTTGGAGATCAGTTTAGAGGTTCCTAAAACTCAAAAATTCATGTGACCCACCTATACCATCCTGCTACAGAGTCAAGTGTACAATTATGTTCATAGCAACTCTATTAGCAATATTGAAGAAATAGAATCAACCTGGATAGCCAACAGTAGACAAATGGCTAATGAAAATGTGGCACATACACATAATACTTTTAAGTTGTTGAGAAAAAAAGATAATGAAATTTGCTGGTAAAGGTATGTAGAAATTGTTCTGATTGAAGTAACACAGGTGCAGGTACTGTCTGATCTCTCTTTAAGTGGAAATTAGCATTGAAAATTCAGAATGATGTAATCAAACAGAAACTTTTATATCACTCACAAATGGCAAAGGAATATACATCAAGATTTTGAAGGAAGATAACAAAATTGTGAAGACAAGATAACAGGCAAATACATAAATAAGGCATCTAAGAAAGTAAAATTTTACAGGGAAGAGAAGGATGGAGATAGGACACAGCAAGTGGGTTTAGACTTTGGTAGCCAATTACCTGATAACTGTCTTCTAATCTCCCCTTAATGGCAGGGAGAAAATGCCCAGTATTGTAAGCCTGTCCAAATTACAAAAGAAGGGTAGTAAATAGACACTAAATAAGATCAGATTTCTTAGCATAATACTATAAATATTTGATAGTAAACCACAATCTAAACACTACTCATTATATATTTAGACAAGAAAGGATCTCATCACTCAGTCAAGATGCAGCCTATTATAATAGAAGAATAGTGAAGTAGAAAACCACAACTGACCAGACTGCAAAGTATTTGCTATCCCAAATCCTCAATCCTAAACAGGCTATCCAAACTTCTTCCCATCCTGAGGTTCAAGGAACATTGTAGAAGAGGGGGCAGCAAAATTGTAAGAACCCAAAGGTGGGAGGTACACTACAGCTCCGGTCACTCTAGTTATGACATGGCTGCTGTACTCAGTAGCTCACTGCAATGAGATGTACCCCCAGCAGATCGCCACAGTGACTGAATTATTTATATTCTCCCACAGACCAATAAGAAAGACTTGAGGACAGGAAGGCAGGGATGCATTGGGGAAGGAAGGGAAAAATGGGAGAGGAAGGGGGAAGGATAGAAAGGGTCAAGAACACCAACTCTTTTGTTCATAAAAAAGTTGTAAAATTCTTTTTTATTAATGAATTTATTAAATTAACATTTTATATGCATTCTTCTTGTCTCCCTCATTCCCCCTTCCCTTCCTTCCTCACTTCCCTTCCTCCCTTCCCTCCTACTCCCATCCCACCCCATCCCATTTTCCCTGTCATCCCTTCATGAGCCCAATCTTCTCCCTCTTATTCTCCTGTCCTTTGGTTTTGTGGGTCCTGGGATTCCCTCTGTATCTTCTGTTTTCATGGGGGTTCAGGCCTCTGTGGCAGACAAAGAGGCCCTTCCTTGGGTGGCCCACTGATTTGGATACTCCCCTACATCTGTCTGACCCCTTGCCCCTAAGGATCCTACTGCCTAGAACTATTTCTCTTGAGGTCTTCACCAGTCCATGGGGGAGTGATGACATATTCAATACTGTCCAGGTTTGATGAGATCAAGTTCCATAAACATGAATTTCTGGTTGTGGCTGCCCTATCTTGAATAGAGTGACCTGTATATCAACAGAACTCTCAAAAATGTGTATAAGAAGGAAAAATATATATATATGTTTTTAGTTTCCTTCAAAGTGGCTGCCCTCAGCATCTTGCTCTTTTTTTATTAAAAATGTAATTATACATTTTAAAATTTTTTTACCAGTTCCCTCCCTCCCCCCTCCTCCCCCCGAACCCCCTCCTCCCCCTACTCTCCCTCCCCATCCCCCAGTGCCTCCCCCCCAATTCCCAGAGAGTCCTTTATTGTGTACACCTGACTCTCCACTGGGTCCTCCTTTCCAATGACATATAAGGACCCAGTGGCATTTCCACAAGCGCTTTCTCTTGTTCCCCTTAAGCATAGGAGCACTACTATGGCTGTCAATCCCTTGCCTCCAGGGATCTCGGTGCCCTTAACAGATGCTAAACTTCATGAGGGCAACAGTGCGCTGGACATTGCGCAGGGCATGCAAAGTCCCATTATGATTGCTTTGGCCCCAACTATTGTTGAGAATATTGCAAATCGTTGTTCCTCCCATCCTTTTGCTCTTACAATCTTACTGCCCCCTCTTCTGCAAATGTCCCTGAGCTCCAGGATGGGGAGAGATTAGGCTGGCCTAGTTCTATGTGATTGATATAGAGTCTCTGAAGTTCTGGATTGTGGTTTGTTGATTTTCTTTTGCAGTTTTGCTGCTCCTGCAATGTCCTTCACTCCATCCTGCTGGGCACGGTATGTCACCCCCTGGCCAGAGACAAAAAGCTGTTAAACCGGACTCTTGTTATAATAGCACATTCAAGGGTAGATGTAATAAAAGTAGGAAACCTCAGTGAGGGAGGGGTCCATCACCCACTTGCAAAGTGATTACTTTTTATCTGCTAGACTATATGCCCTCCCCTTCTGGTGAGATCAGGAAAGAACGTCTGTGAACTTAACCAGGAAAATATAAACTATAATGAAGGAAAGAAATTTAGAGATTGTAGAGATGGCTCAACTGTTACACTTCTACCCAGTATGTAGAAGGATTTGAATATGGATCCCAGATATGGTGTAAAAATGCTAAGGAGAAATGTCAGCAGCTAGCATATCTGGCCCTGGAAATCAGAGCCTGGGAAATCCCAGAGCAAACCAAAGAGAAGGTAGAGCAATCCATGATGATTCCTGAAGTCACTCTTGGGCTTCCACAAGCACACAGTACTTCTGATACACACAGACACACAGGCACACATGTACTTGTGTGTGTGTGTGTACACGCACACACCCACACACACACACACACACACACACACACACACACACTATAAACAGAAAGTCTATTAAGAAAAGTAACTTAAAACATATCCTTATGACAACACTGTGTCATCTTGTCTGAGTTGTAGAATGCCTAGACTTTGGTTTAATGTGATTTCTAATTGTGTCTGGAAAGGCATTTCATGTCTGTGTGGAATTAGTATTTTCAGCAGTATACTGAATAAAACTGTTTTTAGAGGAAACATCTTCCTCTAAAACTGTTTTTAGAGGAAAACATCTTCCTGTCATCACCTGACTGAGCTGAGACTTTGGTACTCCAACAATTGAATACAACATACAAGTATTGCTGACTTTCATGCGATTTCTGTTAGGTTATTCCTTATACCATATATTGAAATAAGTAATTATGTAAATGGATTGAATGAACTGCACACTATATTCATTCTATTTTCTCTGAAAATTGGTGCATATTTTTAAGACAGTCCTATTTAAATGAATACTTTATCTATCTATCTATCTACTTTAACTTTGCTGTAATAATTTCCCATAATCAGCACTTTCTTTGATCGATGCCTTATTTATATGTTTGTCCTTGTGCTTTGTTTCTATTATTTTGGGATCTTCCTTCACTCCCCTGACTTATGTTCCTTTATAGTTTGTAGGTTTTATAAAAGTTTTCATTTACTGTATCATTCTGAAGGTTTAATGCTAGGATCCTCTCAAAAGCAAGAACATGCAATGTCTGTTTTCCTGCATCTGAGATATTTCACTCAGTTTCATCCATTTATCAGCAAATTTCAATAAATCATTTTTCTTGACAGCTGAATAGTACTCCATTGTGCATATGTACATTTTCATTATCCAGTTATCTACTTTTGGATGACTATGCTAATTACTTTTCTTAGATATTGTGAATAAAACTGCTGTGAACATGGCTGTACATTTGATTCTGAAGCAAGTGTAATGTCCTTTGGGACTATTCCCAGGAGTGGTATAGGTAGGTCACAGGGTATTTCAATTTTTAACTATTTTTTAGGAACCTCCAAACTGATTTCCAAAGGTATATGTATTTTCATTCCCATCAGTAATGTAGGAGATTCCCTTCTCTCTGCATCCTCAACTCCATTAGTTGTTATTTGCGTTTTGGATTTTTGACATTTTGACTCAGGTGAGATGATATTTCATTGTGGTTTCAATGTGTACTTCCCTAATGGGTAGGAATGTAGAACCTTTTTTAAGATTATTGTTAGACATTTGAATTTTGTCCTGTGGAAAATTCACTTTTAGTTGTAAGACCTATTTTTTTACTTATTTTTTAAAACATTTTTTATTACCTCAGCTCATACAAGCTTAATAGGTACACCGGTTCCCTCCCTCCCTCCTCCTCCCCCCGGAACCCTCTGCTCACCCTCCCCTCACTTCTCCCTCCCCATCCCCCAGTGCCTCCCCTCCCCCAAACCCCAGAGAATCCTTTAATGTGCATGCCAAACTCTACTCTGGGTCTTCCTCTCCCATGATGTACAAGGACCCAGTGGCATTTCCCTGAACCCTTTCTCGTGTTCCCCTTAAGCATAGGAACACTACTGTAGCTGTCAATCCCTTGCCTCCAAGGAATCTTGGTGCTTTTAGCAAATGCTAGACTTTGTGGGGTCAATAGTGTGTTGGACATTGTGCAGGGCATGTAAAGTCCAATTATGATTGCTTCGGCCCTAACTTGTGTGGAGTATCTTGCATATCATTGCTCCTCCCATCCTTGTGCTCTTACACTCTTATCGTCCCCTCTTCCGCAAATTTCCCTGTGCTTCAGGATGGGGAGAGATTAGGCTGGCCTAGTTATAGGTGGTTGATATAGAGTCTCTGAAGTTTTGGATTATGATTTGTTGATTTTCTTTTGCGGTTTTTCTGCTCCTGCAATGCCCTTCACTCCATCCCGATGGGTATTGGATGTCACCCACTGGCCAGAGATACAAAGCTGTTAAACCGGAGTCTTGTTATAATAGCACATTCAAGGGTAGATGTAATAAAAGTAGGAAACCACAGTGAGGGAGGGGTCAATCACCCATTTGCAAAATGGTTATTATCTGCCAGACTATATGCCCTCCCCTTCTGGTGAGATCACACCCCCTCAGTTGTAAATGATCAGGAATGAAAAGTCTGTGAACTTAACCAGATGTCTCATTACTTACTTGCAGTCCTTGATGGAGGCCTATTTTCTCTGCTGTAACATGGTCCCCTTTCTCCTTGTTTCTGGTGTGGCCTCCTACCCCATCCCTCCTGTTCATACTTCTTACAATTACTGTATTACAGAGATTTATCATCGAATGTCTCTAGGTAGGCTGGGTGGGTTTGGTACTAGGAGCCACCTATTAGGGAGTACATACACTTAATTTTCTGGGTTTGGGATACTTCACTCAATATAATTGTTTCTAATGACATCCATTTCCCAGCAAATTCCAGTAATTCATCATTTTTGATGGCTGAGTAGTACTCCATTGTATAGATATACCACAGTTTCCTTATCCACTCATCAACTGTTGGACATTTGGGTTGATTCCATGACTTTGCTATTGTAAACAGTGCTGCTATGAACGTGGTTGCACTTGTGCTATCAAGGTAATCCTCTGCTGCATGGGGGGTTATTCCCAAAAGTGGAATCGCAGGGTCATATGGCATTTCAATCTTTAATTTCTTTAAGAATCTCCAGACGGCTCGCCAGAGTGGCTGTATGAGCCTGCATTCCCACCAGCAATGTAGGAGAGTTCTCCTCTCTCCACATCCTCTCCAGCATTTGGTATTGTTCATATTGTGTATTTTTGCCATCCTGACTGCAGTGAGATGATATCTCAGGGAAGTTTTGATTTGCATTTCCCTGATGGCTAAGGAAGTGGAGCATTTTTTTAAGATATTTGTTAGATATTTTAATTTCATCCCTAGTAAAATTTCTTTTAAGTTCCAGGGCCCATTTTTTAATTGGGCCATTGGTTTCCTTGATGTTTAGTTTTCTAAGTTCTTTGTGCACTCTGGACAGTAGAGCTCTATCAGATATGTGGTTAGTGAAGATTTTCTCCCATTCTGTGGGTTGCCTTTGAGCTTGTGTGACAATCTCTTTATCTGAACAGAAGCTCTTTAATTTCTCAAGATCCCAACTTTTGAGAGTTGGTAGCAGTGACTGTGCCATTGGATGTCTGTTTAGGAAATGTTGGCCTAGCCCAATCAGCTCGAGGGAATTCCCTAACTTTTCAACTATGGTTTTTATAGTCTCTGGCCTGATATCAAGGTCCTTGATCCATTTGGAATTAAGTCTTATACAAGGTGACAAGTACGGATCCAGTTTTAATCTTCTACATGTGGAGATCCAGTTTTGCCAGCATCATTTGTTGAAGATACTGTTCTTTTTCCATTGGATTTTTTGGGCCCTTTTGTCAAAGACCAAATGGCTGTATTTTTGTGGGCTTATGTCTGGGTCTTCAACTCTTATTCATTGATCTGCATGTCTATTTTGGAGCCAGTACCAGGCTGTTTTTACAACAATGGATTTGTAGTATAGACTAAGGTTTGGTATGGTGATACCTCCAGCTGTGTTTTTGTTACTCAGGATTGTCTTTGCTATCCTGGGTCTTTTGTGCCTCCATATGAATTTTGAGATTGTTTGGTCAACTTCTTTAAAGAATTGCTTTGGGATTTTAATTGGTATAGCATTGAATTTGTATATTGCCTTTGGTAGATGGTCATTTTTATGATGTTGATTCTGCAATCCAGGAACACGGGAGGTGTCAGACCCATTTTTAATTGGGTTGTTTATTTCCTTGGTGTTTTAATTTTTTGATTCCCCTAGGTACTTTGGATACTAATCCTCTATCAGATGTCCTCTATCAATTCTCTATCAGAATGGTAAATTTTTCTCCCATTCCATGAGTTACCTTCTCTTTCTCAATTATTTTTTGTCAAATGGAAGCATTTTTAAAAATTCATCTTACTTTTGAATATGGTCTTATTTTATGTGCATTTAGGATACTATCAACAAAATACTACCCTAGGACAGTCAGATTAAGTCTACTCCCTTCTTTTACGAGTTTCATAGTCTCTGCAAGTAATATTCAATTTTGCTAACACCATTTGCTGAAAATGCTGCCTTTTTTCCAATGTTTCTTTTGTCATCTGTATAAAAAGTCAGTTGAGTGTAGGTTTATGAGCTAATATATGTGTTGTCAAGTGTAATTCTATGATCTATATCTCTTTTTTGGACCCAGTATCATTCTTTTTTTTTGTAGTATAGCATAAGGTTTAGTATGACAATATATCTCTTTGCAGTTTTTATTATTTAGGAGTGTTTTGACTATTCTGACACTTCTGTGCTTTCATATGAAATTTGAGATTGTTTTATCAATTTCTGTGAAGAATCGGGTCAGGATTTTGGTTGGTCTTGCACTGAAATGCATATTTTGATAGGATTGTCACTTTTGTGATGCTAATTCTATTGATCTAGGAACATAAAAGGCCTTTCTAGTTTCTGTTACTTTCTGTAATCTTTTCCTTTAGAGTTTTAAAGTTTTCTTTGTACAGGTCTTTTACATCTGGGGTTAGATTTATTTCAAGATATTTTGGAATTTGGGAGCTATCATAAATGTAATTGTTTCTCTCAGGCTCTTCTCATTTTGTTCATGCTTGGTATATAGGAAAACCATAGATTTTTGAGCATTTTGTAAACTGTCACTCTGCTAAGTTTATTTATTTCTTCCAGGAGTTTCCTGGTGAAACTCTTTGACTCTCTTTGGTATAGAATCATGTTATTTGCAAATAAGAATACCTAAATTTCTTCCTTTCCTATTTGTATCTGTCATGGATTGCATACAAGTTTCCCCCCACAGACTCATATGTTTGAATCCTTGGTTGATATTTGGGAAGTTTTCTGGAACTTTAAGAGGAAGAAATTTGCTGGAAGAAGGCATGTCACAAAGGTTGGACCTTGAGGTCGGTTAGCCCTGGCCTGCATCCACCCTGTGCCAGCTCCTACAGTTAGCATATAGCTCTCTCTTGGTCTCCATGATGGATGTGACTAAAGTCACCTCCGGTTTCTGACAGTCATAATGGACTGTATCTTCTCTCTTGTACCTTAAGTCAAATAAATCTCCTTTTCTCCCTTAAGCTGATTCTTTGTGTGTTGTCTCACAGTAGTATAGAAGAGTAAGTGGTACAGAAATGGATACTGAGTAGTGGGTTGTTGCTGTTAGACAAAGAAGATCTGGTAGCAGAAAATGAAGTGTTTCTGTGAAGTTGAGAAAAATTGGTATAGAGTGGAGACATATTGCCATTTCTGTGATATGCCCAGTATGCCTTTGAAACTGTTGGAGAACTACAGAGAACTTTAAAATTTTGGACTGGGAATGCCTTTGCATCATAGAAACACAGTCTAAAAGGTCATTCTAATGAGACTGTGGGAGAGACTAATGCTGAGAGAGATGAGGATAGCGGAAACCAGTTTGTGATGGTCCAGAGGGGAGCAGAGACTCTACTGGGAATTGGACCATGTGCAGGTGGAATAATGTGTGGGAAGAAAGTTTGATGAAGTTTTGCACTCATCTTGAAACCTTGTTTAAAGTAAAATTCAAATGATTTGCAAAGGAAATTCGAGACAATCTAGCAGTCTTGATAGCATGGCACTACTAATTTTCAGCACTCTTATTCAGAAAGTAGTGAAAACTCAGGTTTGGTGAGGGGAAAATGTGAGGATAAGCTTACAGAGAAGCTTATTACAGAGGTTAGCTCTATTAGTGAACCAAGTCTGCTCTCCATTTGGATAAGAGAAGAGTCTGTACCATGAGGGCAAGATCTATAGGACGGACTCCCAAATATAAGAATGTATATTATTTTGGAGCTGAAGGGCAGAATTGCAAAGGAATATTTTGCTCCTACTCTCTTAAAGCAAAGCCCCAAAAGAGATTCTTCCCAGCCCATCACAGGGAAACTGAACTACCTCTTGATTCAAGAGGGGCAGTCTCCAACCCATCGCTGTAGCGAAACTTGGTAAAGTTATCCATGCAGTACTGATTTTAGGGGCATTATTAAAGATACATAAGTAAGAAAGATGCGGAGTCCTCCTCCAAAGTTTCAAAGAGAGAGTAAAGCCAGGCAGTGTGTTGTAGGACTGGAAAATCAGCAGAGAGTTCCAAGAAAGCAATTTTGTTGGTGTGGAAGTAAAGCCTGATTTTCCATTGAGACGTGAAGATGTTAGAGAGGCCAGAAACAACTTGGGTCATCTGCTAGGGAGAACTACACACCATTGGAGGAGACAGTCCTAGAAAGTGATACGTTCTGAGGCCAGCTCTTCTGGAGCAATGGAAATAAAGCCCTTTGAAATTGAGATATCTCAAGATATAAAGAGGCTCATCTGTTGAATTTGGATTGAAGAATTAAGATTCGTATTGCTATTTATTGTGCTTGTTATAGACCAATTTCCCCTGGGAATGTCCCTATTCCTCCTTTTTTGGAAAGGAAATGTTTATCCTGTGTCATTGAATATTGAAGTATGTAACTTGTCTTTTGATTTTACAGGAGGCTTTGAAATTTGGACTTTTGGATTGTGCTGGGCTTACCAATGAAGTTTATGGACTTTTAAAGTTAGGTCAAATGTGGTTTACATCATAAAGTGACAATGAGTCTGTGAGGGCCAGAAGTTCAGATGCCATGGTTTGAATATAGGCTGTTACCCACAGGCTCATGTGTTTGGATCCTTAACTGATGTTTGGAAAGGACATGGCACATTTTGGAGATGGGGCTTTGCTAGTGAAAGGCACCTAAAAGGGGATGGCCCTGAGGTTTCCTAGCCCTACACTGTTTCCATTAGTTAAGTTGCTATTGCATTTAGCATTTATCTGCTCAGCACCCATGATGGATGTGACCTGAGCCTCCTCCAGTTTCTGCTTTCAGTCATGCCTTTTTCTTTATAATGAACTGTATCTCACTTCTGGAACCACAAGCCAAATAAATCTCCCTTTTCTCCCCTTAAGATGCTTGAGCCTGAAAGGTTCTCCCAGGAGAGAGAGTTAAGTGACATAGTATTCCTTTTATCTCCCTCTTTTGTCTTATGGCTCTAGTTAAGAGTTCAAGTAGAGTATTAAGTGGAAAGAGTGAGAATAGATAGCCTTGTTTAGTTCCTCATCTGAATGGGAATACACCAAGATTTTTAGCATTTAGGATAATTTTGGCTCTAAGTGTTTTGTACATGGCCTTTATTATGTGTATATGCTTCTTTCATTCCAATTACCTCTAGGGTTTTATCATAAATGAACGCTGAGCTTGTCAAAAGCTTTTTCTGGATTTATTGAGAAAATCAGCAATTTTTTATCTTTGCGTTTTCTTTTATGATGAATTACATTTATTGATTTCTGCATATTAAACCAACCTTGTGTTTCTGGAATAAACCTAACCTGGTCATAGTGAGTGATCTTTTTGATATGGTTTGTAATCCACTTTCCTAAAATTTTGTTTAGAATCTTTATGCCTGTGTTCATCAATGCAATTGGGCTGAAATTTTCCTTTTTGATTGTGTCTTTATTTCATTTTGGGATCAGTGCAACATAATTTCATAGAAAGAATTTTAACTTTCTATTCTGTATAATAACATAAAATAATGGTACTAGTTTTTATTACATGTTTGGTAAAATTCTGCACTGAATCCATCTGGTCCTGGCTTTTTTGTTTGAGACATTTGCAATTGCTGCTTTGACTTTGTCACTTTTTGTAGGGATTTATTAAATAATTCAATTTATTATGATTCAACTTTGGCATGTTGCATGTGCTTAGAAATTCATATGTTTCTTTCTGATTATTGAATTTGGTGAAGTATAAACTTTTGAAGCATGACATCATGATTCTCTGAATTTCCTTGGCATCAGTTTTGATAGCTCCATTTTCATCTAATTTTATTAAGTTGTGTTTCCTCTTTTTGGTTAATAAAGCTAAAGTTTTATCAATCTTGTTAGCTTTTTTCAAAGACCCAGCACTTTGATTGATTTGTTTTCTTTGTGTCAATTTGGTTACTTCTCCTCTGATTTTAATAAACTCTACCCATGTACTATATTGATTTGTTCTTGCTTCTATTAACCTTTAAGCTGCATTGTCATTTACTTGTGAATATTTCTTTTATTTTAGAACTTGAATGCTATACATTTTCCTTCATTGTGTCCCAGACACTTCACAGATTTTGGTATATTGTTGTTGCTGTTGTTGTTTTAATTTAATTATGTTATAAAAAATTTTCAATTTCCATTTTAATTTTTGTCCAGACTTTTTTCATTCACTGGCATGCTGTTTTGTTTCCAAGAGTTTGTGTGCTTTCTATTTTTTACCTTTTTATTGATGTCTAGCTGTATTCCGTGGTGATTAGAGAAAGTACAGATGCAATTTAAATTTCTGTATTTATGGAGGCTTGCCTTTGTCACTCAATATAGGGTGTATTTTGGAGAAAATTCCATGGGATCTTGAAAAGAATGTATATTTTATGGTCTTAAGATGAACGTTTGACCGATGTCAGTCAGGTCCATTTGGTTTATCATCTAATTTAGTATCAGTGGGCCTCTGTTTAGTTTTTGATATGTTGACTTATCTGTTGGTGAGAGTGGGTGGTGAAGTCCCCTATTATTAACATGTTTGGGTTGATCTGTTGTTTATACAATGTAGTGGTTGTTTAAAAAATTTGGAGGAGCCTATATTAGTCACATACTTGTTTAGAATTGTGAAGTCTATGTGAGGGTATGAGGGTGAATAACTAAGAAGACCCTGTAGCAGTGGGTGTCTGGGGTTTGCATATGCTGTTTGGAAATCTTAAGCTGTGGTGACTATTACTCAAGAATAAATAGAAAATTAAATAGATTACTTATCTTTTTGGTTATGCAATAAATAAGTTAGATTGGTTAGATTCTTGGGGTCCCAGAGTTAGATGAGATTGGTCTGCAGCCTTTCATTTGTGTGGCATTTAATCAATTCCTAAAAGATTTATTTTTAGTGATTCAAGGGCTGAGGGCAGGGCCTGAGGCAGCTGGGGTACTTACAGCCAAGTTTGGCAGAGGGGAAGCAATCTGTGAAAGGAAAGGCCTGTGGATTGGGGGGCAGGGCCTGCATTGCCTGGAACACTTGCAGTCAAGCCTAATTGAGATGAAAAGGTGTGAACTCTTTTTTAAGTGGTATCTTTTGAGATCTTCCCTTTTCCATGGTGAAAAGTTGATAGGCTGAATCTTCTTTAGGTTTTGGGAAAGAAAACAAGATTGCAGTGCAACCAAGGGTTCTGCAGAAGGTGATATTGGTGCAACTATCTGGTTATTTCACTCTTCCTGCCTCTACTTCCTGCCTCAGTGTTCCCAGTGAACCTTGGGAAGAGGAAAGTTTTTAGTGTGGGTAGGAGAGAGAATGGGATTAGGTAATATGGAGTGTATATTACTTGAATTCATTGTATTCATTTATGAAGCCAAAAATGTCCTTTTTGGTATTCATTTCTCCTTTCTAACTATTAATTGCCATTGTGTAGAGAAGTAGAGGGATAACAGAAACCACATAAGTTTGTTCTCACATTCAGAAAGATAAATCAGCAAACCTGTTAAAGACAAATCAGCAAACCTGTTCTAAACCATTAAACTTTAATTCAATTCAGTTCATGGCTTGAAGTCACCATTCTCCAGCGGCTGTTTCACATTTCTCCAGAGACCTGGGGGGCAGAAAGTGATGTGTCGAAGTTAGATACCTGACCTATAAATAATTAGAATACAATAGAAGTGTAAGCAAAAATCCTCAAAGTAATTATTAATGGTTAACATAGTAAACAACAGCTGATGCCTGCCCTCCCCAGTACCAGCTTCCTGGCTCTCTGAGCCATCATCTCCTAGCCTCAGGAAATGCCAGATGCTAGGCTGCTGAGGTGCACTACAACTATATTAACCAAGAAAGACAACTAGAGAAGAAAAAAATCAATATATCAAATTAGCTTGAACAGAGAGGTATAAAGATCTCTTTTTGAATTTCAAGAAGGTATAGTCTTCATCATATCTAAGTATTTTTCAAGTAATGCTAAAAGGTGGGAACTTAACAACAGAAGGTATTATGGGTAATAATCACTATCATTTATTCCAAAAATGAAAGAAGACCCAAAATATGATTGTCAAATGCATGAATGAACCATTATACTTGTCATTCAGAAATTCCTATGGCTTAAGGGATTTTTTAAAAATTTTTTTTGGTAAACCAGACAAAAGTTAAGAGGATTTTTATGGTTTGTAACATATTCATACATTTTGTCTATTTTTCTTAACATTTCCATTAAAAAAACCAACTTACTTAAAAATGAGAAGGGCTAGAGAGATGGCTCAAGAGTTAAGACTTTTACTCACAAACAGAAAGTTCTGAGTTTGGATCCCAGGTCCTGCATAAAAACACCAGACACAAATGGCAATAGCTTACATTTCAGGGCCCTGGTGGGTAGAGCCTGGGAAATCCCAGAGGAAAGCAAGAAGAAGGTAGAAACATCCAGGATGATTCCCAAAACCACCCTTGGCCATCCATATGGACACACAGTGCCCTCTGATAAATAGACACACACACACACACACACACACACACACACACACACACACACACACAAATAAAATAAATGAATAGATAAAATAATTTAAAAAATAAAAAATATTTTAAAAACTTGTAAAGTATGGTGGTTAATTTTATATTTAAGTGTGAGCAGTGGAATTGAGGGTTTGAGCTCTGGGCACATTTGTGGAGAATAAGTAATTGGGTTAAGCTCAAAGCAAACCTGCAGGAGATTGTCTAGCTGATGGGGAATGCCCAGCCTATGGTGGGTGGGATTAGGCCCTGAATAGGTGAATAAAATACTGAGAGCTGGTTGAGGAAGGTGGCATCCTTCTGTTCACTTGACCAGACATGCTGGTCTGGAAAGTAGGGATTGTCCATCTCTCAGCTGGTATGTGGTGATGGTGTGGCCAGTTCCTTCATCCCTGGTGTTGGTGTGTGCTTTCTCATCAAGCTGGACTGAGAAATGTAACCAGAAATCGTAAGAGAGAATAAACCCTTGTTACCTCAAGACGTTTGATGGTCATTTATCAGCAAAAATGCAGATGAACTGAAACAGGAATGTTCAAATATTTGCTTCAACAAATTTTATGAAGATATATCCAAGGATGAAATGAACACTTAAGTGAGTAGACAAATGCTCCCACCTAAGATGGAATTCATCTGATCATCTGAGTGCTTACATAGATTCTCTTGAAAAAGAATGAATTCTTGCAGTCATACAGTCTTTTTTAAAAATATATATGTATTTTATTTTTAATTTATTTTTCCACTCATACAAACTTAATAGGTACCACAGTCCCCTCCCTCCCTCCACCCATCCCTGGATCCCCTTGCTCCCACCCCCCTTTTTCCCTTCCTTTACCCCCTCCTTCCCTTTCTCTCAATGCCCCCTCCCACCCATCCCTGGAGCATCCTTTAGTGTGCATGTCAAACTTCCCTCTGGGTCCTTCTCTCTGATGAGGCATAAGGACTTAGTAACACTGCCTAGAGCTCTTTTTTTGTGTTCCTCTTTAGTATGGGAACACTATTGTGACTGTTAATCCATTGCCTCTAAGGATCCTAGTGCCTGTGATCCATGCTAGACTTTGGGGATTCAATGATATGTTGGTCATTGCACAGGTCATACAAAGCCCTAACTTGTGCAGAGTATCTTGCATATCGTTACTCCTCCCCATCTTTAAACTCTTACAATCTTATTTTTTTAATTTATTTCTGCTCATACAAACTTAACAGGTCCCCTTCTTCCCTCCACCCTTCCTTGTATCTCCCTGTTCCTTTTCACCCCTCCCTCCTTTTCTCCCAATGCCCCCTCCCTCCACCCCTGGAGCATCCTTTAATGTGTATGTCAAACCATCCTCTGGGTCCTCCTCTCTGATGAGGTGTAAGGACTCAGTGGCATTTCCTAAAACTCGTTCTGTTCCCCTTAAGCACAGAAACACTATTGTGGCTGTTAATCCCTTGCTTCTAAGGATCCTAGTGCCTTTAGTCCATGCTAGACTTTGAAGGGTCAATGATATGTTGGTCATTACACAGATCATGCAGAGTCCTATTATGACTGCTCAGGCCCTAACTTGTGTGGAGTATCTTGCATATCATGACTCCTCCCATCCTTGTGCTGTTACAATCTTACCGCCCCCTCTTCCACAAATTTCCCTGAGCTTTAGGATGGGGAAAGATTAGGCTGGCCTGGTTCCAGGTGATAATTGTAGGGTCTCTGATGTTCTGAATTCTAGTTTTTTCATTTTTTTTTCCAGTTTTTCTGTTCCTGCATGGCCCTTGGCTCCATCCTGATGGGTATTGGATGTCACCTTCTCACCAGAGATAAAAGGCTGTTAAAATGGAGTCTTATTATAAGAGTAGATTCAAAAGAAGATGGAATAAGAGTAGGAGACCGTGGTGAGGGAGGGTCAGTCTCCCATTTGCAGGATGGTTATCATCTATCTGCCAGACTCTATGCCCTCCCTGACTGGTGAGATAAACCCAATCAGTTGCAAGTGACAAGGAAGGAAAGACTGTGAGCTTAACCGGATGTTTCATTACTTACTTGCAATACTTGTTGGTGGCCTATTTTCTCTGCTGTAGCATGATCCCCTCTCTCCTTGTTTCTGGAGGGCCCCTACTTCCCCTTCCCTCCTGTTTATAATCTTTGCAATTACTGAAAGTATTACAGAAATTTATCATTGAAATATCATTTCAATATAAGTGGGTTTGGTACCAGGATCCACCTATTAGGGAGTACATACGGTGCTTAATTTTCTGTCTGGGATACTTCACTTATTTTTTCTAATTCCATCCATTTCCCAGCAAACTTCATTAGCTCATCTTCTTTGATGGCTGAGTAGTATTCCATTGTATAAATGTGCCACGTTTTCCTTATCCACTCATCAACTGTTAGGCATTTGAGTTGATCCATGGCTTTGCTATTATAAATAGTGCTACTATGAGCATGGTCGTGCCTGTGCCATTGAGGTGAATTTTTGCTGTATGCGGGATTATTCCCAAAGGGGGAATAGCAGGGTCATATGGCATTTCAATCTTTAACTTTTTTTTATTATTTATTCAATTGTGTATGTATGTGTGTGTGTGCGTGTGTATGTATGTGTGTGTATGTAGAATCACGGACAAATTTGGAAACCACCATGGACCGCTTCCACCTCTTCCTTGTTTACTCTGCCCTGGGATTCACAGGCTCCACCCTACCAGGACCAGAAACGCAGGCTGCCCCTGCTTCTGCCCGGTGTCTATACATGGGGTCTGGGATCCAAACTCAGGACCTTCCGCCTGCAAGGCAGAGGCTTAACCCCTGAGCCACCTCTCCAGCCCCTCAATCTTTAACTTTTTTAAGAGTCACCAGACTGCTCGCCAGAGTGGTTGTGTAAGTCCTGCATTCCCACCAGCAACGTAGGAGAGTTCCCTTCTCTCCACATCCCATCCAGCATTTGGTGTTCTTTGCATTTTGGATTTTTGCCATCCTGACTGGGGTAAGATGATATCTCAGTGAGGTTTTGATTTACATTTTCCTGATCGCTAAAGTTGTGGAGCATTTTTAAAGATATTTATTAGACATTTCAATTTTGTCCCTGGTAAAGTTTTTTTTAAGTCCCAAGGCCCATTTTTTTTAATTGGGCCATTTTTTCCCTGGTGTTTATTTTTCTAAGTTCTTTGTGCTCTCTGGATAATAGAGCTCTATCAGATATCTGGTTAGTGAAGATTTTCTCCCATTCTGTGGGTTGCCTTTGTGCTCAGGTTACAATCTCTTTATCTGAACAGAAGCTCTTTAATTTCATAAGATCCCATTTGTCGACTGTTGGTTGTAGTGACTGTGCTATTGGATTTCCATTTAGGAACTGTTGGCCTAGTTCAATCAGGTCCAGAGAGTTCCCTACCCTTTCAAGTAAGGTTTTTATAGTCTCTGGCTTTAATTGAGGTCCTTGATCCATTTGGAATTAATTCTTGGACATGGTGACAAGTACAGGTCCATTTTTAATCTTCTGCATGTAGACATCCAGTTTTGCCAGCACCATTTGTTGAAGATGCTATTCTTTTTCTATTGGATTTTTTGGGCCCCTTTGTTAAAGATCAAATGGCTGTAATTGTGTGGGCTTATATCCAGTTCTTCAACTCTTATTCATTGATCTGTGTGTCTATTTTGGAGCCAATACCAGGCTGTTTTTATAGCTATGGATTTGTAGTATAGATTAAGGTTTGGTATGCTGATACCTCCAGCAGTGTTCTGTTACTCAGGATTGTTTTTAATATCCTGGGTCTTTTGTGCCTCCATATAATTTTGAGATTGTTTGGACAATTTCCTTAAAGAATTGCTTTGGGAGTTTGATTGGTATAGCATTGAATCTGTATATTGCATTTGGTAGGATGGTCACTTTTATGATATTGATTCTGCCAACCCAGGAACATGGGAGGTCTTTCCACCTTCTGGTGTCTTCTGTAATTTCTTTCTTAAGGGTTTGAAAGTTTTCATTATAATGGTCTCACACTTCACTGGTTAGGTTTATAACAAGTTATTTCATATTTTTAGGGGCTGTAGTAAATGGGATTGTTTCTCTCAAGGCTTTTTCACTTCTTTCATTCTGGGCATGTAGGAAGGCCTCTGATTTTTGCACATTTATTTTGTATCCTGCCACCCTGTTGAATTTCCAGGAGTTTCCTGGTAGAGTTTTTGGGATCACTCAGGTATATGATCATGTCATCTGCAAACAGAGATAACTTGACTTCTTCCTTTCCAATTTGAATTCCTTTTATTTTCCTGTCTTGTCTTATGGCTTCAGATAAGATTTCAAGTGCAATATTGAATAGAAGTGGTGAGAGCAGACAGCCTTGTCCAGTTCCTGATTGAAGTGGGAATGCTTCAAGTTTTTTCCCAGTGAGTATAATCCTTACTGTTGGCTTGCTGTATACAACTTTTATTATATTGATAAAGATTCCTTCCATTCCAAATATTTCAAGGGTTTTGATCAAAAAAGGCTTGTCCAAAGCTTTTTCTGCATCTATTGAGAGTATCATGTGGTCTTGAATTTTGGACTTGTTTATATGGTGAATTGCATTTATTGATTTGCGTTTGTTGAACCAAGCTTGTGTGCCTGGGATGAAGACTGATGACCATGAATGATCTTTTTGATATGTTTTTGAATCTGATTTGCTAAGACTTTGTTGATAATCTTTGCATCTGTAATGATCAAAGAGATTGGCCTATAGTTTTCCTTTTTAAGTGTATCTTTATTAGGTTTTGGGAATAATATGATATTAGCTTAATAGAAAGAATTTGGTGGTGTTCTTTCCTTTGTAATTTGATGGAACAGTTTAAGGAGTATTAGTGTTATTTGTTCCTTAAATGTCTGGTAGAACTTTGTGCTGAATCCATCTGGTCCAGGACATTTTTTGGTGGGAAGATTCGAGATTACTTCATCAATTTCCTCATATGTTATAAGACTATTTAAATAATCTAAAACTTCCTAATTCAATTTAGGTAAGTTGTGCATACTTAGGAATTTATCCTTTTCTTTTGTGTTATTGCAGAATATAAGTTTTTGGAATATGACCTTTTAATTCTCTGAATTTCTTGGGTATCAGTTGCCATTATGCCATTTTCATTTCTAATTTTGTTAATTTGGATTTTATCTCTCTTGTTTTTGGTTAATTTAGCTAAGTGTGTATCAATCTTATTGATTTTTTTTCAAAGAACAGCTTTTTGACTTCTTGTTCTCTGTATCATTTTCTTAATCTCAATTTCAGATATTTCTTCCCTGATTTTGCTAATCTCCTCTCTTCTGCTGATTTTGGGATCAGATTGTTCTTGTGTCTCTAAAGCTTTAAGCTCTATTGCTGTGGTATTTATTTGTGATGCTTCTATATTTTTACATAGGCATTAAGAGTTATGAACTTGTGTCTTAAGACAGTTTTCATTGCGTCTCAAAAATTTTACTTCTTCAATTTCCTTATATGTTATAGGACTATTTAAATAATTCACAACTTCCTGATTCAATTTAGGTAAGTTGTGTTTACTTAGAAATTCATCCATCTCTTTTGTGTTGTCAAACTTCACAGAGTATAAGTTTTTGAAATACGATGTTATAATTCTCTGGATTTCTTGGGTATCAGTAGTGATAACTCCATGTTCATTTCTAATTTTGTTCATTTGGGTTTTCTCTCTCCTGCTTTTGGTTAATTTAGCTAGGGGTGTATCAATCTTATTGATTTTTTCAAAGAACCAGCTTTTTGACTGGTTGATTTTTTCTATCATTTTCTTAATCTCGATTTCAGATATTTCTCCCCTTATTTTGCTAATCTCCTCTCTTCTACTACTTTTGGGATCAAATTGCTCTAGATTCTCTAAAGCTTTAAGCTGCATTGTTAAGTTGTTTATTTCTGATGTTTCCATTTTTTTTGATGTAGGCATTAAGAGCTATGAACTTACCTCTTAGAATAGCTTTCATTATGTCCCAGAGATTTTGGTAAGTTGTATTTTCATTATCGTTCACTTTCAGGAAATCTTGAATTTCCTTTTTAATTTCTTCCTGAATCCAGTTCTCATTCAGCATCATATTGTTAAGTTTCCAGGAGTTAGTGTATTTTCTCTTGTTTGTTGTGTTGTGGATGTCCAGCTTTAGGCCATGGTGGTCTGACAAGGCACAGGTTAGAATTTCAACTTTTTTGTGTATGTGTAGATTCGTTTTGTGGCCCAATATGTGATCTATTTTGGAGAAAGTTCCATGTGCTGCTGAGAAAAATGTGTATTCTTTGGTGCGTGGGTGAAAAGTTCGATAGAGATCTGTAAGGTCCATTTCTTTCAGGGTTTGATTAAGTTCCAAAGTGTCTCTGTTAAGCTTTTGACCTGTTGATCTAGCCCATGTTGAGAGGGCAGTGTTGAAGTCCCAAGAATTATCGTTTGGGGGTTGATTTCTTGCTTTAGACGCTGTAGGGTTTTCTTAATGAATGTGGAGGGGCCCGTATTGGGTGCATATATGTTCAGCATTGTGAAGTCTTCCTGGTGAATTGTACCTGTGTCTAAAATGTAGTATCCATCCGTGTCTCTTATAATTTTCTTTGGTTTGAAGTCCACTTTGTCTGGTAGCATAATGGTTACCCCTGTCTGTTTTCTGCTTCCATTTGCTTGTAGAATTGTTGACCAGCCTTTTATTTTTAGAGCGTGCCTATCTTTTTTGGTGAGATGGGTTTCCTGCAGGCAGCAGATTGATGGATTGTGATTTTTGATACAAGTTTGTAATCTGTGTCTCTTGATCGGTGAATTAATTCCATTAACATTTAGTGTTATAATGGAGAAACTTTTTAATTGCAGACATTTATTATGTTTAGTAGTTTTTATAAGTATATTGCTTCGCTTTTAATGGTGTTGTACTTGCCTTCTGTTCTCCTGGATATGCCTGTTTTTTTCTTCACACTTGAGTATCATTTCTAGCATTTTTTGAAGGTCTGGTTTGGTGGACATGTATCCCTTCAAGTTGTCTTTGTGCTGGAAGATATTTCTTTCTTACTGGATCATGACGGATAGTTTTGCAGGGTAAATCAGCCTGGGTTGACATTTTTGCTCATTCAATACTTGAAGTATGTCTCTCCAAGCTCTTCTTGCTTTTAGTGTTTCCATTGAGAAGTCATTTGTTATTTTAATAGGTTTACCTTTAAAAG
Source organism: Typhlomys cinereus (assembly GCA_023101885.1). Taxonomy (NCBI): domain Eukaryota; kingdom Metazoa; phylum Chordata; class Mammalia; order Rodentia; family Platacanthomyidae; genus Typhlomys; species Typhlomys cinereus. The sequence continues at coordinate 2,346,479 of JALPQD010000105.1, read as the reverse complement.
TGACTTGTTTTTTCTCCCTTGAAGCTCTCAGCACCAGTTCTTTATCTTGAATGTGGAGTGTTTTGACTATTATTTGCCGTGGTGATTTTCTATTTTGGTCATATCTATTTGGGGTGCGGAATGCCTCTTGTATATGGATGGGCCTCTCTTTTTTTAGATGGGGAAAGTTTTCCTTGATGATCGTTTGAAAAATTTCCTCAAGGGTGGTATTTTGAGATTCTTGCTCTGGTGTTCCATGAATACGCATGTTGGGCTTCTTCAGGGTGTCCCATATCTCCTGGATATTTCTCTCAAACATCTTTTTGGCTTTAAACATCGCTTCCATTGAGCTTGTTAATACTCCCACTTTATTTTCAAGATCTGAAATTCTGTTTTCTGCTTTGTTTGTTCTGCTGATAAGACTCTCTGTGGCGTTCTGGGTTGAAGATAACTTGTCTTGTAGCTCAGTTTAAACTCTGCTTGAGTCTGTTTCAACTGCTCTATGCCAGTTTTTGATTCTTGCACTGTTTTTCTCAACTCCTCCATGTGTCTGTTGTGTTCCTCCTCAAAGCGATTGATTCGATTATTTAATTCCTCCCTGATTTCCTCTTTCATAGTATTGAACATGGTAATAATCATATTTTGAAGGTCGTTATCCTGGGTCAGGCTTTCTTGGTCATTTTCCATGGGTTTGTTCTGGTTGGAGTCTAACATTATGGGATGAATTCCTTCAGTGGAAGATTTGTTTACTTGAGTGTTGTGTCTCATGGATTTGCACTTAGACTTTGGCAATGTCGGTTTAACACTTAAGATCTTTTAATTTCTGTGCGTTTTTCACTAAACTGAATTATTTGGCCTGGGGTTCTGGGGGTGGGCGGGGATCGATCTTACCTGGCTTGTGGCACAGTGAGGCCTGACTGGACCGTGAGTGAGTCCCGGGTGGCGGAGTGGAGGGGAAGGTCCCAAAAATTTTAATAAGTTATATTTTCATTGCCGTTCACTTCCAGGAAATCTTGAATTTCCCTTATAATTTCTTCCTCAATACAATTCTCACTCAGCATTATCATGTTTAGTTGCCAGCAGTTAGTGTATTTCCTGTTGTTTGTGTGTTGCAGATGTCAAGCTTTAGACCATGGTGGTCTGATAGGGTATAGGATAGAATTTCAACTTTCCTGTATATGTGGAGATTTGTTTTTGTGGCCCAATATGTGGTCTATTTTGGAGAAAGTTCCATATGCTGCTGAGAAAAATGTGTATTCATTCATGTGTGGATGAAAAGTTCAATAGAGATCTGTAAAGTCCATTTCAGTAAGAGTTTGATTAAGTTCCAATGTGACTCTGTTAATTTTTTGATCTGTTGATCTGTCTCATGTTGAAAGAGCGGTGTTGAAATCCCCAAGAATTATCATTTGGGGGTTGGTTTCTCACTTTATATGCTATAGGGTTTGCTTAATGAATGTGAAGGTGCCTGTATTAGGTGCATATATTTTCAATATTGTGAAGTCTTCCTGTTGAATTGTACTTGTGACTAAAATGTAGTATCCATCTGTGTCTCTTATGTTTTTTTTGGTTTGAAGTCCACTTTGTCTGATAGCATAATAGCTACCACTGCCTGTTTCCTGGTTCCATTAGCTTGCAGAATTTTTTAATACATTTTTTATTATTTCCGCTCATACAAACTTAATAGGTAGACCAGTTCCCTCCCTCCCTCCTCCTCCCCCCGAACCCCGTACTCCCCCTTTCCTCCCTCCCCATCCACCAGTGCCTCCCCCCCAATTCCCAGAGAGTCCTTTATTGTGTATGCCTAACTCCCCTCTGGGTCCTCCTCTCCGATGACGTACGAGGATCCAGTGGCATTTCCCTGAACCCTTTCTCGTGTTCCCCTTAAGCATAGGAACACTACTGTGGCTGTCAATCCTTTGCCTCCAAGGATCTTGGTGCCTTTAGCTGATGCTAGACTTTGTGAGGTCAATAGTGTGTTGGACATTGTGCAGGGCATACAAAGTCCTATTATGTTTGCTTCGGCCCTAACTAGTGTGGAGAATCTTGCAAATCATTGCTCCTCCCATCCTTTTGCTCTTACAATCTTACCGCCCCCTCTTCCGCAAATGTCCCTGAGTTTCAGGATGGGGAGAGATTAGGCTGGCTTAGTTCTATGTGGTTGATATAGAGTCTCTGAAGTTCTGGATTGTGGTTTGTTGATTTTCTTTTGCAGTTTTGCTGCTCCTGCAATGCCCTTCACTCCATCCTGATGGGCACTGTATGTCACCCCCTGGTCAGAGACAAAAAGCTGTTAAACTGGAGTCTTGTTATAATAGCACATTCAAGGGTAGATGTAATAAAAGTAGGAAACCTCAGTCAGGGAGGGGCAATCACCCATTTGCAAAATGATTACTTTTTATCTGCCAGACTATATGCCCTCAATTGTACATACCCCCTCAGTTGTACATGATCTAGAACGAATATCTGTGAACTTAACCAGGTGTCTCATTACTTACTTGCATTCCTTGATGGAGGCCTATTTTCTCTGCTGTAGCATGGTCCCCTCTCTCCTTGTGTCTGGTGTGGCCCTCCAACCCCATCCCTCCTATTCATAATCCTTGAGCCTGCAGAATTTTTGACCAGCCTTTTATTTTTACGATGTGCCTATCTTTTTTGGTGAGATGAGTTTCTTGAAGGCAGCAGATTGATGAGTTTGGATTTTTTAATCCAAGTTTGTAATCTGTTTCTCTTGATTAGTGAGTTAATTCCATTGACTATTATGGTTATAATGGAGAAATTCTTTTTAATTCTGTACACTTTTTATGTTTAGTCCCTTTCATAAGTGTATTATTTGGCTTTTAGGTTTCAGTGGTATTATACTTCTCTTCTGTCCTCCTGGATACTCTTTTTCTTTTCTTCAAGCTTGAGTATCATTTGTAGCATTTTTTTGAAGGCCTGGTTTGGTAGACATGTAAGGCTTCAAGTTGTCTCTGTGCTGGAAAACTTTTCTTTCTCCCTCAATCATGGCATATAGTTTTATGGGGTATATGAGCCTGGGTTGACATTTTTGCTTATTCAATACTTAAAGTATGTCTCTCCAAGTGCTTCTTGCTCTTACTGTTTCTATTGAGAAGTCATTTGTTATTTTAATAGGTTTACTTTAAAATTTTTTTATTTATAATTTATTCAATCGTGTGTGTGTGTGTGTATGTGTAGAACCACGGACGAATTTGGGAACCACCATGAACTGCCTCCACCTCCTCCTTGTTTACACTGCCCGGGGATTCACAGGCTCAGCCCTACCAGACCGGAAATGCAGGCCACCTCTGCTTCCGCTAGCGTCTATATGTGGGGTCTAAGATCCGAACTCAGGACCTTCTGCCTACAAGGCAGAGGATTAACCCTTGAGCCACTTCTCCAGCCCCTAAGTTTACTTTTAAAAGTGACTTTTTTTTCCCTTGAAGCTCTCAAGCACCTTTTCTTTGTCTTCAATGTGGAATATTTTGACTATTATTTGCCATGACAAGTTACTATACTGGGCATATCTGTTTGGGGTGCAGAATGCCTCTTGTATTTGGATGGGCCTCTCAGTCTTTAGATGAGGAAAGTTTTCCTTTATGATAATTTGAAAAATTTCACCAGCAGTGGTATTTTGGAATTCTTGTTCTTGTATTCCATGAATGCACATCTTAGTCTTCTTCTGGGTGTCAGAAGTATGTTTTTGGCTTTAACAACCTCTTCCATTGAGCTGGTTAATACTTCCACTTTGTCTTCAAGATCTGAAATTCTATGAGGGCTGGAGAGGTGGCTCAGGGGTTAAGCCTCTGCCTTGCAGGCGGAAGGTCCTGAGTTCAGATCCTAGACCCCACGTATAGATGCTAGAGGAAGCGGGGGCGGCCTGCATTTCTGGTCCTGGTAGGGCGGAGCTTGTGAATCCTGGGGCAGAGTAAACAAGGAGGAGAAGGAGGCACCCATGGTGGTTCCCAAATTTGCCCGTGGTTCTACACACACATACATACACACACGCGCACACGCATACATGCACAATTGAATAAATAGTAAATAAAAACAATTAAAAAAAGATCTGAAATTCTATTTTCTGCTTCCTTAGTTCTGCTGATAAGACTCTCTTTTGAGCTCTTGGTTGAAGATAACTTGTCTTTTAGTTCAATTTTAAACTCTGCCTGAAACTGTTTTAACTGCTCTATGCCTATTTTTATTTCTTGAACTATTTTTCTCAACATCTCCAAGTTTCTGTTGTGTTCCTGTTAAAAGTGGTTGATGCGGTTATTTAATTCCTCCTGGATTTCCTCTTTCATAGTACTGATCATGGTAATGATCATGCTCTGAAAGTTGTTATCTTGGGTCTGTCTTTCTTGGCTATTTTCTGTGAATTTGTTCTGGTTTGAATCTATCATTATGGGCTTAATTCTTTTAGTGGGAGATTTTTCTTCTTGGGTTTTATTTCTCAGGGATCTGCATTTTTATTTGAGCATTGTTGTTTTGTCTCTTAAGACCTTTCAGATTCTGTATGTTTTTGAATGAACTGATCTAGTTGGTATTACTACTCTCTTGCAGTTATTACTAGTGTTTGCCCTGTACTTGGGTACTCTTGTCTCTTATTGCCTAGACGAGGCTATTAGATTGTTAGTACATCAATTAAGTCAGTCTTAGTGAAATGGGGTGAATATTAGTATGGTAGTGCACTTTTACGAGTTAGTATCTTGGTGATATGTAGGGGTGAGTGGTGTAGTCCCTAAAGTTATAAATGTTTTGGGGTGGCTATATGGAAAAGTTAGTCTACAGTGACTAATTATTGAAGTGAACAGGATGATAAAAAGGGGTTTACGTATCTTTGGGCTGGATGTGAAGAATCTCTCCCATGTATTAGGATGATTTTAGAAGACATCAGATGTATTGTCTTTGTTCCCTAGAGTTTTGCTTGGATTTTCTTTGGACTCTGTTGAATTCTGAGTAGTAGTGTGTTTTCCCTGGATCATGAGCCTCCCCAGCGGTAAGGGCAGAAGTACTGATTATAGCACACTTCACTGGGAACTTTGGGTGTGGCTTAGTGGCCCTCCCTAGCCAAGAGAAGACTGGGTGCTGCTCCAGCTGGCTGGTGGGTGGAGCTGGGAAGAGCAGGTGACCTGGGGGCTGGGGAAATTTACCCAAGAAGCAGTGTGGCCTCCTTTTACCTGTACGGAAAGTCATACAGTCTTTAAATGAGGACATTTTGCGGTTGTTATTGGCACCCACAGGATTCAATTAATGTATTAGCCATTCCTACACGTTGAATTGGATGATATTTAGTTTTAAGTATGCTATGAGGTCACATATATTTCCACACTGCTTGAATTGTTCTGCAGATCTTCTAACTTGTCAGCTTCCATAATATCACCATCCAAGTCATTATAAAATTCATGCATTATCCATGTAAAATATACATATCTACCTGCCAAATGTCAATCTACCTATGTGTCCTGCCTGCCTATTTACCTATCTTCCTAACTAAATAACTATATATAATGTATATATATATACATAAATACTGTAGTCCTGTTCTGAACATATTACTTCTGTTAATAAGGTATTAACAAAAATAGCAAGTAGACATCTTCCTCCGCTCCCAGAGTTCCGTGAGTTATTTTCCCTTGCTGTGTTCTATGTGGGCCCAGCAGAAATAGTCAACTATTGAAGTGTTGTGGCACTGATGCATGGTCTATCCTGGTATCTCACTTTCCCCACTGAAAAAGTTGGTAACATAGACACTGAGGAGGTAATTTAAAGTGTCAGGAGCAAATAAATAAAATAAAAACTAAGTAAAAGTTACTGGTAGTACTTTATTAGTTTTCTTCAAGAATACTATGGAAGCAAGCACACTGTCTCCAGGAATTTTGACAAAACAACATAATATATCACATGTTACACCAGAGTATGTATCAGTATTATATATTGGTTTCTCTAAAAATCTGTAATACATACACTAAATCCTGACAGTAGAACACAAGCTAAGTCATATTCAAATATCAATAAAGAAAAATAAAAGCAATAAATAAATTTGGTCACAAGATTTAAAAATGTTAAGATTTTAATCTAAAACCTTGACTCAATCAAGAAAGGAAATCTAAGTATTCAAGGAATACAAAAAAATACTGAGTCACACACAGCTGACAGACATTCTATCAACAATTTTATAGAAGAATATTTACCAAATCTAGACATTTACCTCAAATAGACATGAGTAGGGAAGATCTTCTCTATAGTATACTATAGTTAGTATATATCTATATCTATATATATAATTGACTATATAGTATATACACTCCAACTCAACTGCATGAGCAGAAACATCAAATAGAACAGGCTTTTCTTCAGCAACTCATTATGAAATGTTTATTTTGGATCATAAAAAATAAATAAATGCTAATAAAGCTTGCTAGGTTCACAGAATATTTTGAAATTTTTGGAAATATAAGGTTATTTCAAGACAAGGAAAAACTATGACCCCCACATCAGCACTGCTAGAGATACTTATTTAGTGTGTGTGTGTGTGTGTGTGTGTGTGTGTGTGTGTGTGTGTGTGTATTAGAGGGCACTGTGTATCCCCGTGGAGGACCAAGGGTGACTTTCAGGAGTCATACTGCATTGCTTCCACCTCCTTCTTGCTTTGTGCTGGGATTTCCCAGGCTCTGTCCAGCAGGGCTGGAAGTGCAGGACTCTTCTATTTCTGTCTGTCTTCTTAATGTGGAACCTGGGATCTGAACTCATCAGACCTTCTGCTTGTTAGACAGAATCTTAACCCCTGAGCCATCTCTCCACCCCAACACAAGAGATATTTAAAGAAAGTCATACACAGAAGAGGAAAGCAGACAGAATCAATCATGAAAGCAGAAGGAATCATTAATTTCAGAAGAGTAACTGGACAATGGAGAGCTAGGAAGGTACTGCACACATTTGATGCCAATAGAGAAGAAAGTAAATAACAAATTATAACTCAACTAATTGGATAAAAACAACAAAATTACGGGAATTGCTAAGCTAAACATCTCTCAATAAAAGTGGATGTAAATGTCCACAACAAACTAGTAAAGGAGTTCAGTCTAACTGACTAAGAAATTAGACTTGGGACTGTGTAGCTAGCTTATTAAGTAGAGTGCTTGCTTCCTAAACATGAGACCTTGAGTTTTATTTCTAGCAGACACAGAAAACTTCTAGATGAGCTGACACGTATTTACCATTCCAACACCAGAGAGGAAGAAAAATCAAAGATCTCTGGGTTTTTTTTTAAACAGAATTGTATTTTTTTAATTTATTATTTATTCAATTGTGCGTGTATGCGTATGTGTGTGTGTGTATGTATGTGTATGCATGTGTGTGTGTGTGTGTAGAACCACGGACGAATTCGGGAACCACCATGGATGCTTCCACCTCCTCCTTGTTTACTCTGCCCCGGGATTCACAGGCTCTGCCCACCAGGACCAGAACTGCAGACCGCCCCCGCTTTCGCCTAGCCTCTATATGTGGGATCTAGGATCCGAACTCGGGACCTTCTGCCTGCAAGGCAGAGGCTTAACCCCTGAGCCACCTCTCCAGCCCCCAGATCTCTGGGTTTTATCAGCCTAGCAACAACTTCTAGGCCAATGAATCACCATGTTTTATAGGAGAGGATGTTATATGTGAGAATGACATGCTCTGACCTCATACACAAACACAGACATCCATGTTCACTTGTAAACATGCATGCACGCCCCACCCACTGACACACACAAAAAATGTAGATTCAGCCATCAGTTGTTTTCAAGAAAGACCCTTCAAATGTAAGTACACCCACAGAGCAAAAGGCAAAAAAATTGGGAAACAATTTCATTAAGCAAATGGAAGACAAAACAAATTGGCAAGACTATTTTAATATATGATAACCTTTAAACAAAAATTACTGTGAAGAGATATTGAAAGGCACTGCAATTAATAAAAGGTAGATACATAAAAATTATATAACAAGTGTAAGCATATATACCAAATTTTGGGTGTCCAAATTACATGTAGCAAACACTATAGGATTTAAGTATATGATGCAATATATATAATATAAATTTATTTAGAATGAAAGTTAAAAGTTTGAATGGAATTATCTCATACAAAGAGGAGACAAAAACAATTAATAAATTCTTGTTGTGACACATTTTCAAAGAAGAGGCATAGCATTAAACAAAATTCCCAATTCCCAGTGTGTAGTATCCTCATTCAAACTGTTAATCAGGAAAGTCTCAGAGGTATGCAAAACAATATAGGCTTTCTCTATTGTTATTGGTGATCCTCACAAAAATAGAACACATGACTTTATTGCTATAGACTACACGTTTACCCCAGCATATGGAAAAACAAAACAAAACCAAAAAACAAGCTAGACCTGACTTGGAAGTTTCTTCCCTTGGGTTAGCCTCAAAATATCAAAGAGTACTATGAAGACTGCTTCAGGACAAAAGCCATCAGTAATCTTTGCCAGCTGTAGATTCTGTAAAAGGCAATTGCAATAATCCTGGCAAGAAATACCCATTGGTGCAATAGAGTCATGAGTGGTATGAAAGCAACTATCCAATTGCTGATTAAATTTAAGGTCTGCTCCTCAGAAGAAGACTCATGTGAATTGATAAGCTGGGTTAACCTGGGTAAAAACCTGTGAGTGGGGATGTCCAAGAGATGTCCCTAGAGGAGAATAATGATTTTTGTTGTTGTTGTTTGTTTTTGCTATGGATACATAGTATGGATACATATGATATTAAAACTTCTTCTAAAGGTTTACCTTTTAAGCAAAGATTAATGAAGCTTGTAGTCCACTTTCCATAAAGGTGCTTCATTCAGAGAATCACAAGTGTCCAAAGAACAGAAAATAATAGAGTGTGGAGTGCCCAGCTTTGAACAGAACAACTGCACTACATCTTCCTCCCTACCAGTGCTCAGAGAACATAATGAAAGAGAGGACAGACAGAAAGTGCCAGAGAGTGAGAAGGAATACCCATGAACAGTTTCTTCTGAGTGTGAGAGGGATATTGCATAAGAATTACACATGAGAGGGCTTATTAACATTCCATTATGGAAGTCTGGAAATTTTTTAAGTCATCTACCTTGAGTGAGGGACTAATTGAGACTTTTAACTGGCTGTGCAAGAAAAGCTGCTTTCTTCAATGGTTTGCCCACTGATAAAATGCCCATACTTCAGCAAGTTCTCAGACATATGCTAAGCTAATGTAGAAAATCTTTATTAAACTCAGTGGGTCATACATACATACAAAGACAGTAGATTAAGTGGAATGGAGATGAAGTGGAGTGGAATGGGTAACATTAAGGTCATCATGATTGAAATTTACTATATACATGTATGAAATAGTAATAGAATACAAATACAAATTGTAATAAAAAAGAACTAGATAAAATGAAATTGAGTGATTTCAATACATCAGTCTCATCTCTAGACAGGGTATACAAGCTAAAAATAAAGAGATTTCAATTTAATTGAAATATAGAGCAAATGGATTTAACATTTATAGAAACATTCCAGAAAACATAAAGGTAATATGAATTCTCCTCAGCAATCCATATAACCTCTAAAGCAGGTCACATTATAGATCCCAAATCAAGTCTTACCAATTGAAAGATAATACAGTCAAGCTTCTGGTCTCTTCATATTGAGGACCCTTCAGCCACACTGTGGGAAACACTTTTTGTAATGTTCTCTTATCTACCAATCACACTTTTATCATCTATCTATTTCTATGGATAAACAGAAAATCAGTCAATCAGTCAATCTATCTATCATCTATCTATCTAACTCTCTATCTATCTATCCATCTATCATCTACCCATCTATCTGTGTCTGTCTCTCTATCTCCTCTCTTTCATCTATCTCAACATATATTTTTATCAATATCCTTTAGGATTCTTTTATTTCTTTAATAGATTAACAGCCCAAATATGTAGTATCACTGAAGTCCAGGCCATGTTTCCACTTCTATCACAACTTATGTAAAGAAAAAAATAGGCAATTGGAAGCTAAATAAGGTTTAATAACTAGAATATAGAGCCTCCAAATACTTTTAGTTTTCCTTTGCTTAACAAATTTGGTAATCTTCTCTCTTATACACCTTTTACTTCTGTCAATAAAAATGTATCATGTGAAGTCTAAAAGCCCACTGAACTACATATTTCTTTTTAATCACTTAAGATAATAAATTCTGTTATTTTAATGAGTAAAGATCTTTCATGCTATTCTCACATGATTAGTTCCTTTCTATTCATGAGTTATTATTTAATCAAGTTTTCAATATTAGTAATAAGCTGCCCAAATCTTTCATGTGGAGCTGCTATTACACCTCTGCTATTATTTTCTCCTGCTCTAAAGCCTGTCAAAATGCAAATTGCTTTCTCTGACCCAAAGTCCAGCAGGAACACAGCCTGGCTTCTTTTTCTACCAAACTGCCGACAGATTTGTTAACAGCTGTTCTTGGGTCTGTTCACGTAATGGAAACTTTAGAACCTTGCAGGAAGGGTCACAGTTTCCCTGACTGTAGCGCAGGAATCATTTTTGCGGCAGGGGACATTTTTGGCAATGTATAATTAAAGGGCCTGTTTTAGCAAAATTGCACCCTGTGTAAAACATAATGAAAGGGAGGGGAGAAAGGTAACAGGCACAAGTGTTCAATTTAGATGGAGCAGAAAATGAACACAGGGTGAGCTTGATGGGTTTGGCTATGGTTCATGTGGTCACATTAGAAAAAATAAATCACCATGATTCTACAGTATTCAGGTGACAAATGGATCAATAAGATAATTAGAAATTTCTTCCCTTCTTTATTTAGCTAATTGAGACTGGGGAAGAATTTAAACAGGTTCTGCCACATGACGATCTGAAGATCACTACTTAATTCATTTGCCAGAATCACCTTTCCAAGGTTAGTGACATTTGGCTCATGATAGAATAAAAGGCGATGAGTTTAAGCAATTTTGACACGTGCTATTCTCAGCCCAGGCTTTGATTCAGGCTCATGGGACATAGGGAGCTTAAAAACAGCTTAGTATGAAATCAGGAGGGTTTGCACATGGATTATGTTTCTCACAGGAACACTTTCTTAGCCATTGTTTGCTTTCATTAGACAAAAAAATAGTTCTGGATTAGAAAATTTAATTAGAAAATAAATAAAAAATGGAACCGATAGATGTATCCATGCACAATATACTTGCTACATAAAGAAAAGCCTGGAATAAAGATTCCCAGGACCCATATAAAATTCAGAGGCACATTCACTTTTTATAATTTCAGTTCTCAGGAAACAGAGATGGGATCTTCCTGACAAGCTGTCAGCTAGAGTGACCAGTCACTAAGTTCTTGGATCAGCTGAGAAATCCTACCCCGGAATATAAAGTTCAAAACAAACTATGAAGAAGACATCATGTATCAGTTTCAGGCTTACACACACACAGACACATATATCTGAACAAACACACACAGACCATTAAACAATAAGAAAAGAAATTGTCATTCTTGGTGGAGTTTCAGAAAAAGGTATTTATTGTATATTAACCATTTAGAGGTCTATTAAATAACAAAATATTATAAAAGTTCTGTACAATTTTGAAAAAATAAAGATTTGAAAGTGTGAAAAAAGATAGCTACAGTATCCTCCACTAGTGACACATATTCAGGCCATTACTCACCAAAAGCATCTTAGGACAAGTCTGTCTCAGTCATTGTCTCTGTCATCTAAGGGTCACACTCATCCCTCTGAGTTTCCATCACCATTACATACTCTTGCTTAACAGTGAAGCATTCATAAACTAAATTATATTACATATACGAGTTTAGAAATTATTTTTACCCATCTGTGAGATTTAGTAGTATCACATATAAAAGCAACTCAATTATTTTCACTGTCAAAATATTTCATTATTTGAATTTGTTATGCTATGTCTAACACTTAACTGATTTATGTAATGCTTATAAAGATTATTTTATGTATGCTTTGAAAAACATGCATAAATATAATTTTAGGGATATCATACATACATATATATGCATAACTGCTATCTCACAAAACATGTGAATAGTAAACTTTAGTAAGCTCTGTCAACTTTCTAGAGTCTACAAAAGCAGTACTATTTCCATACCGTACAAGGAATTTAATAGCAATAACTGAAGTTTCATTCATTCTAATGCTTTTCTTTGCTATTTCCATTGTTTTCTTTTGATTTTGGAACTTGGGATTAAACCAAAGATCTTACATATGTTAGGCAAATGCTTTACCATTCAGCAATATCTGCAGCCCATTTTCAGGAGCTTTATTTTTAATGGGAAATGAGATCAAACATCTTTTTCATTCTTTCTGGTATCATTTAGATGATGGACTTTATTTAAAGTAACTACCCCAGATTAGCTAACCAATTTGTTGAGTTGTCCATATTGATTTTGTTGTTGCTAAAAATATTTTTCTTACATTTTTTATTTATATGTGTGTGTACACACTATCAGTTAGGCTATAAATTCTTAGTGATGTACCTTTTTAAATTATTATCAATGTCCAAGACTCAATTTAAGTGATTTTTAATAAAATCCAATTTTGTAGTTGATCTTTCTACTTTTATATATCATAATCAGCTGTTCCTATGTGAATAAAGCCCTGTATTTCAATCCCTCATCACTCTTTCTGTATTTTTGTAGCTACCTTATTGTTCAACCACATCCTACTATATGGACAATATTGTATGCTTGCCTTTCAATTGTGCAAGATCTAATTGATGCCAGTTATTCCTCATCTTTTGTACTTTGTCAAAGAGAAAGTCTGTAGGTCACTATCCATAAAGCAACTGAATATTTTCTTTAAAATGCATTAAGTCTATAGATCTGTTTGAAGTAAAACTAACATATTTTAAATACTGACAACTCAAATTCCTGAGAGCAATAAATTCTTTCTTAGAGTATAGCTCTTTCCAACTCTCTTGCAGATTTTGTCTTGTTTCAGAGGTCTTGTATAACTGTAGTTTAATTTTTAGTTAGTTAATTTTTTTGAACAGTTATAAATACTAATTTGTTCTTCAGGCTCATGGTAGTATAGCTTACCTTTTTATTTTGTGTTTTATATGTATTCTCTAACATATCAATTGATTTTCTTATGATTTATAAATATTCATCTTTTATTGTCTGAATATCTCCATATTTCTTTGTAAAGATTTTCCAACTTTTTCGACAATTTCTAATTTGTGCATTCATTATATTTGATATTTCTCTTTTTTCTTCAAAATGCTTCAGTAAATTGTTGATCATTTTCTTCATCAAATTCTATGAACTTTCCTTTCTGTACTGATTAGTTGTACCACACATTTTTCTTATTTGTTGGTTAGTTTTTAAGACAGGTCCATTCTATTTAGTCTTGTTTCATTTTGACTCAGGTTCTTGAGTGCAGGAATTATAGATATATAATACCACAACCAGCACTCTTTAGGTATAATATATTTATAAGAGTTTTGAATATTTTCCTACTTCTGTAAATTCTTCCTCAGGTATTCACTTACTTATAGTGATGTATGGGCAATTGAGACTTTGTTACTTTGTTCATACAGACATATCAAACTTTAGTTAGTACATAATGGACTTAAACAGAGCTTAAAATATAGATTGAATTTATTTTTTTTTTACTGTGGCTTATTCTTTTTTTTATTTTCCCCAATCATACAAGCTCAATAGGTACCCTGGTCCTCTTCCTCCCTCCACCCTTCCTCAGTGCCCCTTGCACCCTCCCTCATCACCCTTTCTTTCACCCCTCTTCCTTTCCCTCTCCCAGAGCTTCCCTCAACCCCCTCCCTTCCTCTGGAGCATTCTCCTGTGTGAACACCAAACTTGCCTCTGAGTCCTCCATTCCAATGAGGTGTAAGGAGTCATTTTCATAGGACAGAAGCCCCCCCACACACACCAGGTTCCCCCTTAGTATGGGAACACTATTGTGACTATTAATCCCTTGCCTCTAAGGATCCTACTGCCTGTGATCCATGCTAGACCCTGGGGGGTCATCGACAAGTCAGTCATTGTGCAGGTCATGCAAAGTCCCATTATGGCTACTGCAGCCCTAACTTGTGTGGCACATCTTGCATAACGTTTGTCTTCCCTATCTTTAGGCTCTTATAATCTTGTCACCCCCTCTTCCACAAGTTTCCCTGAGTTTTAGGATGGGAAGATAATTGGATGGTCTGGTTCCAAGTGATCAATGCAGGGTCTTTGGTTTTCTGAACTATGATTTATTGTTTTCTTCAGTCTTGCTGTTCCTGCACCACCCTTGGCTCCATCCTGGTGGGTATTGAAGGTCACTTCCTAACCAAATGTAAAAGGTTGTTTAAATGAAGATCTTACTATAAGAGGATATTCAAAGGTAGATGGAATAGGAGTAGGAGATTTCAGTGAGGAAGGGGGGTCAGTATCCCATTTGCAGGATAGTTACAATCTATCTGACAGACTCTATACCATCCCTGATTGGTGATATCAAACCTCTTCTGTCACAAGTGACCAGGAAGGAGAGTTAGAGTGAGCTTCACCAGATGTCTCACTACTTACTTGCAATACTTGATGGTGACCTATTTTCTCTACTGAAGCATGATGCCTTCTCTCCTTATTTCTGGGGTGTGGGGCACTCCTCCTTCCCTCCTGTTTATATACTTTGTGACTACTGTAGGTATTACAGAGATTTATCTTTCAATGTGTTATTAAGTGGGTTTGGTGCTAGGATCCATCTACTAGGGAGTATATATGTATATGGTTTTTAATTTATCTGAGATACTTTATTCAGTATAATTTTTCTAATTCCATCCATTTCCCAGCAAATTTCATTAATTCATTTTTTTTGATGGCTGAGTAGTATTCCATTGTATAAAAGTACCTCATTTTCCTTGTCCACTTGTCAACTGTTGGGCATTTGGGTTGATTCCATGACTTTGCTATTGTAAATAGTGCTACAATGAACATGGTTGTGCTTGTGTCATTGTAGTGAATTTTTGCTTTATGAGGGATTATTCCCTGGAATAGCAGGGTTATATCGCATTTCAGTCTTTACCTTTCTTAAAAATCAGCAGACTGAACACAGAGTGGTTATATAACTCTGCATTCCCACCAGCAATATAGGAGAGTTCCCTTCTCTCCACATCCTCTCCAGCATTTGGTGTTGTTTGTATAGTGTATTTTTGCCATCCTGACCAGGGTGAGATGATCTCTCAGGGAAGTTTTGATTTTCATTTCCCTGATGGCTAAGGATGTGGAGCATTTTTTTAAGATACTTATTAGACATTTCAATTTCGTCCTTGGAAAAGTTTCTTTTGAGTTCCCAGGACCATTTATCTCCTTGGTGTTTACTTTTCTAAGTTCTTTGTGCACTCTGGATAATAGAGCTCTATCAAAAATGTGGTTAGAGAATATTTTCTCCCATTCTGTGGGTTGCCTTTTTACTTGGTTTCCAATCTCTTTATCTGAACATTAATTTCTCTTTAGTTTCATAAGATCCCATCTATTGAGTGTTGGTTGTAGTGACTGTGCTATTGGATTTCTGTTTAGGAACTGTTGGCCTAACCCAATAAGCTCGAGGGTGTTCCCTATCCTTTCAACTATGGTTTTTATAGTCTCTTGCCTAATATTGAGGTCCTTGATCCATTTGGAATTAACTTTTCTGCAGGTCCAGTTTTAATCTTCTACATGTAAGCATCCAATTTTGCCAGCACCATTTGTTGAAGTTGCTGTTCTTTTTCCATTGAAATTATTTGGGCCCTTTGTCAAAGATTAAATGGTGGTAATTTGTGGGCTTATATCTGGGTCTTCAACCCTTCAACCCTTGTTCATTAATTATTGTGTCTATTTTGGAGCCAGTACCAGGTTGTTTTTATTACTATAGATTTGTAATATAGATTAAGGTTTGATATGTTGATACCTCTAGCAGTGTTTTTGTTACTTAGGATTGTTTTTACTATCCTGGGCCTTTTGGGCTTCCATATGAATTTTGAGATTGTTTGGTCAGTTTCTTTAAGGAATTGCTTTGGGATTTTGATTGGTATAGGATTGAATCTGTATTTTGCTTTTGGAACGATGGTCATTTTAATGATGTTGATTTTGCCAATCCAAGAGCATGGGAGGTCTTTCCACCTTCCGGTGTCTTCTGTAATTTCTTTCTTTAGGGTTTTAAAGTTTTCATTGTGAAGGTCTCTCATTTCCATGGTTAGGTTTATACCAAGGTATTTCATTTTTTAGGGGCTATAGTAAATGGCATTGTAGAAGGCCCTTGATTTTTGCATGTTTATTTTTAACTTGCCACTCTGCTGAACTTATGTATTAGTTCCAGGAGTTTCCTTGTGGAGTTTTTAGGATCACTCAGGTATATGATTATGTCATTTGCAAATAGAGATATCTTGAATTCTTCCTTGCTGATTTGAATCCCTTTTATCTCCCTCTCTTGTCTTATGACTTCAACTAAGACTTGAAGTACAATATTGAATAGAAGTGGTGAGAGTGGACAGCCTTGTCTAGTTCCTGATCGAAGTGGGAATGCTTCATGTTTTTCCCCATTAAGTATAATAATTACTGTTGGCTTGTTGTATATACTTTTATTATGTTACATTACAACTGTTTCTAGGATTTTGATCATAAAAAGATGTTGGATCTTATTAAGAGCATTTTCTGCATTCTACCAAGAGTATCATGTGGTCTTGGACTTTGGATTGGTTTATATGATGGATTACATTTATTGATTTGTGTATGTTGAACCAACCTTGTGTGTCTGGGAAAAAGCTTACTTGATCACAGAAAATAATCTTTTGATATATTGTTTAATCCAATTTATTAAAATTTTGTTGAAAATCTTTGCATCTGTGTTCATCAAAAATATTGGCCTATAGTTTTCTTTGTTAAGTGTATCTTTATTGGCTTTTGTGATTAGTATGATATTAGCTTCACAGAAAGAATTTGGCAGTGTTTCTTCCTTTGCAATTTGATGGAACAGTTTAAAGAGTGTTGGTGTTGGTTGTTCCTTAAATGTCTGGTAGAACTCTGTGCTGAATCCATCTGGTCCAGGACATTTTTTAGTGGGAAGATTGAAGATTACTTCCTCAATTTCCTCATATGTTATAGAACAATTTAAGTAATTCAAAACTTTCTGATTCAACTTAGGTAAGTTTCTTTTGTGTTATCAAATTTCACAGAGTATAATTTTTTGAAATATGACCTTATAATTATCCATATTTCTTGGATATCAGTTGTGATAATTCCATTTTCATTTCTAGTTTTGTTATTTTGAGTTTTCTCTCTCTTGTTGGTTAATTTAGCTAGAGGTGTATTTACCTTATTGATTTTTTTAAAAAAACAGCTTTTTACCTGGTTGAGTCTTTGTATAATTTTCCTTATCTCAATTTTGGATATTTCTCCCCTGATTTTGCTAATCACTCTTCTACTGTTTTTTGGGATTGGATTGCTCTTGTGTTTCTAAAGCTTTAAGCTGCATTGTTAAGTTATTTATTTGTGATGTTTCTATTTTTTGATATAGGCATTAAGAGCTATAAACTTACCTCTTAGGACAGCTTTCATTGTGTCCCAGAGATTTTGATATGTTTTATTTTCATTATCATTCACTTCTAGGAAATCTTCAATTTTCTTTATGATTTTTTCCTTAACCTAATTCTCATTTAGCATCATCGTGCTTAGGTTCCACTGATGTTCTTATGTTCTGTTGTTCGTTGTGTTGTGGATGTCAAATTTCAGACCATGGTGGTCTGACAGGCTAAAATTTCAACTTTCTTGTATATGTGGACATTTGTTTTATGGCTCAAGATGTGGTCTATTTTGGAGAAAGTTCTATGGGCTGCTGAGAAAAATGTGTATTCTTTGATGTGTGGATGAAAAAGTTCAATAGTGATCTGTAAGGTCCATTTCAGTAAGGGTTTGATTAAATTTGAATGTGCCTCTGGTAAGTTTTGACCTGTTGATCCATCCCACATTGAGAGGGCAGTATTGAAATCCCTGAATATCATCGTTTTGTAATTGATTTCTTGCTTTAGATGTTGTAGCATTTGGTTAATGAATGTGGAGGAGCCCATGTTAGGTGCATGTATGTTCAGTATTGTGAAGTCTTCCTGATGAATTGTACCTGTGACTAAAATGTAATATCCATCTGCATCACTTATAATTTTTTTTTGGTTTGAAGTCCACTTTATCAGATAACATAATTGCTATCCTTCCTTTATTTCCTGGTTCCATTAGCTTGCAGAATTTTTGACCAGCCTTTTACTTTTAGAATGTGCCTATCTTTAGTGGTGAGATGTGTTTCCTGAAGGCATCAGATGGATGGGTTGTGATTTCTAATCCAATTTTGTAATTTGTGTCTTTTGATTTGTGAGTTAATTCCATTTACATTAGTGTTATAATGGAGAAATTATTTTTATTTCTTGACACTTTTTGTGTTTAGTGACTTTCATAAGTGTATTATTTGACTTGTAGGTTTTGGTGGTATTATACTTTCTTCTTTCCTCCTGAACATGTTTGATTTTTTTCAAGTTTGAGTATCATTTCTAGCATTTTTGAAGGCCTGGTTTGGTAGTAATGTAAGCTTTCTAGCTTTCTTTTTCTTTTCTTTTTTTTTTTTCTTTCAAGAGACTTCATTTTCAAAATGGGTCACAACACTTAAGTTTTTGGCCCATTCTGCTATTGTACAAGCTACAAATGCTTGCTCAGCAGCTGAGGGGCACACTCTAGTATCAGGTTTGAAAAGTGAATAAAAATCCATATAAAACAAATATTCAAATAGTTTCCATAGGAACACAGATAAGTGTGACCCTCATCTCCTAGCCTTCCACATGGCTGCATCTGTGCCAACCCTACTCTTCCAAAGACATTTCAAAACTAGTGGTAATTAAGTTAAACGATCCCCAGATCCCTTAATTCAAGCTAAAGTTGTAGGTAACAGCTACAAGAGCTATCTACACATTGATGCTGTCAGAAGCACAGGCTGCCGGGGGCCGGTCCAGACCACTTTCCTGAGCACAAGACATGGGAAGAGTGCTGATGTCCTGCTGCTCCACTTCTGGCGGGAAGCCATGGTTCTGGATTTGTTGCATGAGTTGCCACATTGGCCTTGACATCACATAGTTGAGAGTAGGCCTCTGGAAACCATTGAAAGTAGAGGCAGCAGCAACAGTGTACGTGCCCATGTTTTCAAAGAGCATGCAATCACCCACATACATCTCAGGCAGGCTGCAGCACTCGGCAATCCGTTCAAGGCCATCACACGTTGGTCCCCATATGCTGGATGAGTAATGCTTCTCATCTGGCTTGGGTCTCTTCTGCAGCAAGGGCTTCACGTGTGCATGGTCATAAAGGATGCAGTTGAAGGACTCTTAGACGCCATCGTTCACGTAATACATGAAGGTTTGCTCATTTGCTTCATCCTCGTTGTCAGAGCCAGCCTGCTCCATCAGCACCAATTTCTTGGCGATGATATTGACCGCAAGCGTGAAAGCTGATGCGACATAGTATCCAACCTCATCAGCTATGATTCTCATGCCAGCGTCTGATGGAAAGTACTTGTCCAGTACTGGTTTGATCACACTGGTGATCTCTTCAAATTTAAGTTTTGTATCTTCAGATCCTGGACAGCCACCACCAATATTAAGCAGATACATGTTGAAGCCAACCTCAGCGCCCATGTCGAAGAAGCTGCGGGCATCTGAGACAGCCTGCACGAAGGTCTCGGGATCTGTGCACCTGCTGCCCACATGGAAGCTGACACCAATGACATCGATATTCAGCTCTCGTGCCCATTCCAGAAGACGTCTGCTGGTTTTGAGTGTGGCACCAAATTTAACACTGAGGTGACACACGGCTTTGGAATCATCGGTGGTGATCTGCAAAACCAACTTGGCCTTCGGATGTGCTCGGGCCATCTTCACCAACTGCACTTTGCTATCGAAAGTCATCATCTGTACCCTGCTGCTGGCAGCATACTTAATCTGAGACACTTGCTTACAAGGATTCGCATAGATAATCCTCTCCGGGGGCACCCCAAGACTCTGCACCAACTGTATTTCAGTCTTGCTGGCACAGTCAAAGCCCGTTGCAATGGCAGCAAGAGTGCTCACGATGGCTCTGCTGTCGCTGCATTTCACCGCATAAAAGAGAGTGACTCGAGGAAGAGCTCTGAGCCACCTAAGATGCTTCTTCAGAATGTCGCCGAGGTCTGCCACGTAGAAAGCATCCTTGTCGTCAGAGCAAGAAACTTCATTTATCTTCTGATCCAGGATGTCTTTGGCAGAGAAGCCTTCATCCAGGATGTGGCAGTCAAACTCCTCCTGACTGAAGCTGTTCATGATTTTGATGTGCCTTTGAAAGGCGGCAGATGGGAAACTAAGAGATGGAATTAGAAGTTATTTCCAGCTTCTCGGAAAGGTAACTCTTTTTTTAATACATTTTTTATTATTTCCGCTCATACAAACTTAATAGGTAAACCAGTTCCTTCCCTCCCTCCTCCTCCCCCCAACCCCCTGCTCCCCCTCCCTCCCTCCTTATCCCCCAGTGCCTCCCCCCCAATTCCCAGAGAGTCCTTTATTGTGTATGCCTAACTCTCCTCTTGGTCCTCCTCTCCGATGACATACACTCTTGAGAACTCTGGGCATCTCCTCCAGCAGAGTGGAAACTTCCTCAGAGCGCCGGGTGCCATGGGCGGGTCCCTCTATCATGACTTGCAGTTTTGCTGGACATATATATCAGCCTGGGTTGGCATTTGTGCTCATTCAATACTTGACGTACAATTCTCCAAGCTCTTCTTGCTCTTACTGTTTCCATTGAAATATCATTTTTATTTTAATAGGTTTACCTTTAAAAATGACTTGGTTTTTTTCCCCTTAAAGCTCTCAGCAGCTTTGCTTTGTCTTGAATATGGAGTGTTTTGACTATTATTTGCCCATGGTGAGTTTCTATTTTGGTCATATCTGTTTGGGGTGCAGAAGGTCTCTTGTATTTGGATGGACCTCTCTTTCTTTAGATGAGGAAAGTTTTCCTTTATGATAATTTGAAAAATTTCCCCAATTGTGGTATTTTGGGATTCTTCCTCTAGTATTCCATGAATGCTCATGTTAGGCTTCTTCAAGGAGTCCCATAACTCCTGAATATTCCTCTCAAGTATCTTTTTGGCTTTAACAACCTCTTCCATTGAGATGATTAGTTCTTCCACTTTGTCTTCAAGATTTGAAATTCTATTTTCTCCTTCATTAGTTCAGCTGATAAGACTGTTGAGTTTTGGGTTGAAGGTAACTTGTCTTTTAGTTCAATTTTAATCTCTGCTTGAGATTGTTTTAACATATCTATGCCTATTTTTGTTTCTTCAACTGTTTTTCTCATCTCCTCCAAGTGCCTGTTGTGTTCTTGTTCAAAGTGGTTGATGTGGTTATTTAACTCCTCTCGAACTTCCTCTTTCATAGTATTGATCATGGTAAAGATCAGGCTTTGAAAATCATTATCTTGGGTATGGCTTTCTTGGCTATTTTCTGTGAGTTGTCCTGGTTGGAATCTATCATTATGTGGTTAATTCTTTTGGTAGGAGATTTGTTGTCTTGGATTTTGTTTCTTATGGATTTGTGCTGTGACCTGGGCATTGTTGTTTTCTCTTAAGATCTTCTTTCAGTTTCTGTTTGTTTTTGACTGAACTGAATTAGATGGTATTAGTACTTTTGAGCAATTATTACTAGTGTTTGCCTTGGTGTTGGGTATGCTTATCTGGTATTGGTGTTATTTTTTAAATGAGGCTTTTAGACTGTCAGTACATCAATTAAGCCAAGTTTAGTGGACAGGGAGTTAAGAGTAATATGGTAATGCCCTTTTTTGGTTTTCTTCTTTGGTGATATGCAACGGTGAATGGCATAGTCCCAGAAGATGTTTGCATTTTGGGGTGGCTATATGGAAATATTAAACTACAGTGATTAATAATTGAGGAATAAGATGGTAAAAAGGTTTTACTTATCTTTGAGCTGGATGTGAAGATTCCCATGTGTTGGCGTGATTTTAGAGAGCTGCAGATTTATGGTGTTTGTCCCTTAGAGCTTTGCTTGGATTTTCTCTCGGCTCTGTTGAATTCTGAAGAGCAGAAAGTCTGCCCTGCTCTGGGTCCAGGGCAGCAGGGCACCTACCCCAGTGCCAGAGGAGACTGGCTGCTGCTCTGGCTGCTGGTGGGTACGTAGGTAACCTGGAGTCTGGAGCATCTTCTAGGGGCCTTACCTGAGTAGGGAATCCACCCTGGTCTGGGTCCAGGGCAGGAGGTCTTTTTGAGTTTTGAGTAATTAAAAATTATGCTGTTAATGAATAATGTTTGAAATTGATAAGCACTTTTTTGTTTTTTATTGTTTTAATTAATCTGTTTGACAGATTATCTGTAGATGAAGAAGTGAAGAGATAAAAAGCAACTTATCTACTTTTTGACTGGGTCACAAAATTCATTAAATTACCTTTATTCAATGTTGATGTGCCTTCCTTTCCTTTTCCCATGAAATCAGTTTTTTAAGATGTGGTAAGACTGTTTAACTTCTTCCCTCTCTCACTAAAAGTAGTATGTGAGCAATTGTAGAATATCTTTATGTGCCCAAGTCAAGAAGTAGAAAATATACTTCATAAAAAGACCTAAGTGGAGCATGGTTTGCCATGGCATATCATCCTTCCCTCACTGCAGTCCTTCCATCCTCTCAGCTCTGATGACTTCCTTGGATCTCAATATATTTTCACTTTACATTTATAATTTTCCTTTCCATCCATTTCATTTTAAATTACAATTATTTTCTTTCCTCATTTCCAGGTAACTGGAGTGCAGAAAATAGAGCACACTGATGAATTTATTCTAGCACATTTAACAGAAAACCTGTATTTGGCTCTGGAAATGTAGCAAATTATTATCTTTTCTTTAGAAATTAATGTTTTCTAGTTAGTAAATTGCTTGGTGATCAGCCATGAGAACCTGAAATCTCAAGAACCCATATAAGAAACTATCATAGTAACATATTTGTAAACTTAGCATATTGTACTAGCAGGTATCAAAAGGAGAATTGTATTCCAGATCAGATATTATGTCAATTGAACCGTCAAACAGGTACTCAATTAAATAGAGAGCAATGGAAGAAAAAACAAAAATATATACTTCTAGTCTCCACATGCATAGGCACAAGTGTAAAACATCCTTTTATCCAAATGCATGAGCAAGTGCACTTGTGGGCACACACACACAGATCATTTATATACATATATACAAAGTATCATTCTAATTTCCAAAATTTACTTAAGATTAATTAATATTAGTGGGAAAGTATTAATAAAATAACCAGGACAATTGATATTTAGCCAGTTGTGAGTAAACTGTGTGCTAAAAACTTAACAACAAAATCTCACTTAGCTATATTCAGATAGCTTTTCACCATGCCCATTTTTTCATCTGAGAAAGGTGAGATTGTAATCTTTGGGGAGACTTTTCCAAGATAATAAATCAAAGAAAAGGACTAGAAATTCAGTTCTATTTGTCCTGTAAATTTAGGATCTATAAACTCAGGTTAAGTTTTACTTAACAAGAACACCATTTATTTTTCTGAGAGCATAAATGCTTATTTTATAAATATATAATTTACAACTATAATTTTCATCTTGTTCTCTTTAGAAACTGCACTACTGAGTAATATAAGCTCCTAAATATAGAACATCAAGTTGTTTTCAAATCATAGGGGAGTCTGAGCCTAAGAGGCTGCAAATTATTAGTGTGAACTCTCAAGAATAAATTTATGTTACCCATGGCTTCAATTTACATCTGAATCTTGATTCCCAAGCTTTTATTACCGTGACAAATATTTGGCATTTAGTTAATACTCCAAATGATTTGTTTTTCTTTTTTGAATTAATTTTTTCAGGTAAATACAAAAGTTTAACATATTTCAGATTTATATGCAAGGACAAAAAATGCAGTTATATTCTGTTGCTCTCATCATCATTTTCATTCTTGCTCTGTCCATTTCACTGCCCAGGATCCAAATGCAATTCTTTTCAAGACTAAAGTATGTCAAAAGCCCAGGGTTCATTTCTCAAGATGAGAAAAAATAAACCACATACATAGTTTTCTTTTGCACATGGCTTTCAATTTGCTGAAAATTAACATCCCCTTGACATTGGTACTTCTTTACCAATCAGCTAGTGAAAACTATTGAATGCGTTCTTGCTGTATTACAGAGCATAACACAATGAATGGCATATACCATGATTTTCTGGGATTTATCAAGGTAATAGTGGAATAGAAACCAGCAGATATTATTTTCACCTGAATAAAAAGGAAGAATAGAATAACTGACTATATTAATTAGCATTTAAAAATATCTGACAATGGAGGATTTCAAGTACCTTTCCCTTAAGGAATTAATCACATGTTTATTACTAATCATTTATTTTTTACCCTTTAGTTTTTGTTATGACACAATTTATTTCTTTTTTGAGGAGCAAGTTTTGGGATATACTAGAATTAGAGAAAGATGAAAAGGCTTGAGAGTTGAAACTGAATTGCTACTGATAAATGCCTTCAAGATTTTCCTAAGGAACTTGACTCAGACCTGGATAATCTTGTGAGTAACGAATAAGACTGGCCAATAATTTTAACTAAAATGGCACCTGAGGGACATAGGCATGTTTTAGGTAATTTTGTTAAAACTTTTTGTATGAGGAACTCAGTGTGCAAAATATTTGCTACATAAGATTGAACGCTTGAATTCCATTCTGAAAACCTACATATAAAAGTAGAAGCAGTGCTCAGTGCCAGAGCCAGGTGAGTTTCTGCAGGAAAGCCTAGCCTAATCATCATTACCAGCTCTAGAAGAGACTCTGTTTCAAAAAAAAAAACAAAGTTGGTTTTCCCTGGACTGACCTGTGCAGGGCACTGGGCCTCTTGGCTGGCCGGTGGCCATACCCCTAGGGCTCTAGGACAACAGCAGTTTTAGCTGATTGGATTTCCTTTCTCCTGGGGGTGGGTGCTAGGTGTTCTGGTAGCAGCTTTGGCAATGCTCCTAAGCTCTGGTTTGACAGTAGACTTTAGCTGATCAGATTTCTTCTTTCCTGGGGGCTGGTGCAGGAATTTAACAGAGTCCACAAGAACCACAAGCCAGGTACCAGTGCGCCAGCACCTTCCAACTTAAGACTCTAATGCTCCTTCCAGAGAACAAAGGGGAATCTTCACATGCAACACTAAAATAAGAAATTTTTCTTTGTTTTTCATCTCAGTTGACTGTCACCACTGCTTCAGACTTCTGTGCAGCCCACCCAAAGTCCCACAGCCCACCCCTCAGGGTGTTATTAACCAATCACCCTCACACATGTCTAAGGAATTAATAGTTGCCATTTCACACTAATCTCTAACCCCTGGGTAAAAAACTTACTCTATTTCATAAATAAAGTTGACCTGATACTTAATCCAAACCACACATAACAAACCTTGACACCCAATATTTGACTTCCAGGCAAAGCTAGAACTAAACTCTGTCATCCCCGGGAACCAGAGTAGGGCTTCCATGTGAGGGACTCTCGGACTCTTTGGACCTCAAGGTGACTGAGGATGCAGAGACACATCCAAAACCAGCATATAATGCACACAGGAGAATGTTATTAGCAGGCAAGCAGGATGACCGTTTCTAAATCAGACAGAAGCAGCCCAGAAGTCTAACTTGGGGGGCAAGGGGTGTCTTTAATAAACAGAGGTATGTGGCTGGAAAAGTACTTGGATGGGAAGGGGTGGGTAAAAAGTCCTTGCGAGAATGTGCTAGTTTATCTTAGCTACAGACAGGCTGGAGGCTATGAAACTGCAGATAGGCTGGAGGCTGTGGAGAAATCCTTGGAAAAGTGCACTATTTTATCTCAAGCTACAGGAAATTAGGCTAGGAGATGTGAGGTCCTTTTATTTGGACAAGTACACTAGAGACAGATGTGGGAAAGGAGGTGAGGGGGCAGCTTGAGATATTTTGTGTTCAACATGCCTAACATTCCACATGCATTTTTTTTTGCACATAATCATTTTATCCAGGAAATAGTAGCAAGGAACTCTAGGTAAACAGTAGAAATAACTGAACAAGTGCAGCTATTCTATCTGACTTGTAGCAGTCAAAATACACACCAGGAAAGATTCTAGAAACACAAAATGCCCAAATCATACCA
Source organism: Typhlomys cinereus (assembly GCA_023101885.1). Lineage (NCBI taxonomy): Eukaryota > Metazoa > Chordata > Mammalia > Rodentia > Platacanthomyidae > Typhlomys > Typhlomys cinereus. The sequence continues at coordinate 2,320,291 of JALPQD010000105.1, read as the reverse complement.
TAAATAAACAACAAAAACCAAGACAACAACTCTCCTCCAAAAAGCATGGACCATAATAATGGATCCCTACCAAAATAATCCCTCGGATATTAGTGAAGAATTCAGTAGCCAAGACAAGGATTTTAAAAACACAATCTTTACCATTATCAAAACATTGAAAGAGAAAATCCGAAAGTAGTTAAATAACTGCATTAGCCAATATGAAAAGGAGCACAACAAGCACCTAGATGAAATGAAAATGGTGGTTAAAAAACAAAACTAGGCATAGAGTAGCCTAAAGTAAGAGCCTAAAGATGGGGAGGTCCACTGCTGGACAAGACATTCAACTCAAGATAAGGCAGCCACAGCCAGGAACTTGTGGCAATAGAACTTGACTTCATCAGACATGCACAATGCCCCACAGGATACATCAGCATGCCCCACAGGATCCTTAGGAGTGAGGTGTCAGACAGAAGTAGAGGAGTATAAATATCCGTAGTCTGCCAAAGGAAAAATCTCTTGGTCTGAGGTAGATGCCTGAACATCCACTAGAGTGGATTATATAGGCCATATAGAAGAGAGGAGACTGGACCTACTCTTAGTAAGAGTGGAGGGTGGGAAGGTATAAAAGAGGGAAGGGAGGGAAAGAGGACAGGAGGAGGAAACAAGGGAGGCAAAGAGCATACATAACTAGGAAAAATAAAAAATAATTAAAAAATTTAAAAGTGATGGTACTTGAAGAATAAGGACATCTAATTCTCTGGCATCCATATACATCCATCCATTTGTGAATATATACACACCCTCCCAACTACACACAGAAGTAGCTAAAGCAAATAAAGGAAACTCCTCATATAGGTAGTCAGCACCCATACTCCATGGAGGAAAATACATATTACTTGTGTTAGGGCATTTTCCTTTGGCTATAAAAATATTCCTGGAAAGACTCTAGGCTCACAGGTCACAGAAAAGATCCCATGCTCCTATGATGAAGGAGCTCAGCAGAATTTCAAGTCTAATGTCATGATTTGAAATATGTTTGGGGAGATTATGGAGGGATGATGCTTACCTTACTTAATTCTGACTGCAGAACTCAAAACCCAGGCCATTAAACCCATATTTCAGGTGAAAAAATAGGGACACAGAGATTTTAATGAAATTGCCTAAAGCCACTGCACCAAGTGAGGAAATTGAGCAGTACATCTTCATTTGCACCTAATACACAGTCTCTGTAATATCATGGAATGGAGTTTACAAGTTCAGTATTTACTTTGATATAATTTATGTACCATACTGTGAAATCTCTTGAAGTATTCAGAAATAATTCCTAAATATTTTTAAGTGCTCACAATAAACATGGAATGGTGATTGTTGTTCCAAAGACCTTAGCATATATATGTAGAATACAGTTCTACAAAGATATTATATAAGTGCACTTTGAATATTTTTTTAAAAAATACTTTAGCTTAAGTTTTAGATTTTTTAATATAAAAATTAATTATAAATCCATTAGAGAGACTGGAATGAAGAATAATGTTTAATGTATTGTACAATATATATATTTTTAAAATCAGTCATTTGTCCAGATTTGCTATTTCGGATACTGTTTAGATAACTTTGTGATATTATATTTGAAAGAAATACTCATTCTAACTGCAAGATGACTTTTTTAGTGCTGAAAACACTGAAGGTTAAAGTATAATGGAAATATAACAACGAAAGTGGAAGTCTAACTGCATTTGACTCACTAAACTCAAAAAACTAGTGAATTATCTAAGGATTTACCCTTCATGGGAAAATACAAGCATCTTCAAATACTATTCATTCTTAAAAGTATTTTTGAGGTTGTGCAATAAAACAGCACAGTATGGCCTAGAGAAAAGAATTTATTTCTTCAATTGATGAAGGATAAAATTGCAAGATCAAAGTTTAGATGGGGATAGCTTATCCTAAGGGCTACTCTTCCCACCTGTAGAAGGTGGCCTTCTTCTGGAATCCTTGTGAGCTTTTCTTTTATGTTCTTTAGTCTAGACGCACCCTCCTCTTATGAAATGAGTTTCTTCAGATTATGACTCCACCTCTATGATCTCATTTAAACTGACCTATTTCCTTAAAGGTGCAGGCTCCAATCACAGCTATACATGAGATGAGATTTGGCTAGATGAGTTAAGAGTGGGCCTAGGTTAGTCTGTGACACAAACCCACCCAAAAACCTACACACTGTCCATGGAAATCATCTCTAGATTTTCTTTTAGCTAGTATGGGAGTTATGAGACAGGTTCATAGAAGATACACAGACAGAAAAAAACAGGAGAAATTAAGCAATATATACGTGTTCACATGGCCTTCAGATTAGGGAAGCAGGAAAATGGGCAATGCATATACAAAGGAACATGCACAGGCAAATTTTATATAATTAAAAAGTACAGTCTAAGACCTTACAACCACATAAGTGGTATTCACAGAAAAATAATCTGGCTAAAAGAATAGGAAAGAAATTAACCTAAAATGTAGTTTGACTAAGACACAAGATAAGACAAACAATTTGACCAACAGAGATGTTTCTCCTAAATTTATTTCTCTAAGTGCCACTGAGCAACTCAGGCTGTCTAGCTGGAGGAAGTGACATCACAGGGGTCAGGTCTTGGGGTCTTGTTTACCAGCCTGCTCCCTTTCCCTTTGGTCTTTCTTCTCTGCCTTCCTGATGATGGTGGTAACCTGAGGCTGCCTTCTGCATTTACCTGCAGCTGTGCCTTTAGCTATGTGATTCCAGCTATAAGGGACTGCATCCTCTCTAGAAGTGGAAGCCAAATAAATCTCCCTTTTTCCCTAAAGTTAAATACAAGTATTATCTCACAGCAAAAAAGAAAAGTAACTGCAACAAAGAGTGTTAACCATTTTAAACTGATTATTGTGCATGGCAAGAGATTGGATCTCATTTTAGTTCTGTACATTGGGATGTTTTTCCATCACATTTTTTCTAAACTTGTCTTTTCTCCAACCTAAACTTTTGGTGTCTTTGTCACTTGTCAGATGACTGTAGCTGTGTCTGTTTATGTTTGAACTTTACACTCCATTTAATTGGTGGACATATCAATTTTTATGCTAGAACCCATGTGCTATTTCTTGCTGGTTTTACTTTATTTAATTTTACTGTGGCTCTGTGATGCAATTTCATATCAGCTACTGTGGCACATCCAGCATTGCTCCTTTGGCTCATGAGCACATTTACTATTTGGGTTCAGTGTTTCTATATAAATGTTAGGATTCCTTTTCTGTATCCGGGAAGAATGGCTTCAGAATTGCAATATGGACTACAATGACCTGCAAAACACTTTTTGTGCATAACATTAGCTTTCCTAGTGGACACCATGGACTATGTTTTTTTTTTTCTATATTTTGGTATCATTTTTACCATTATAAGTTTCATCGTAGAGTATATCATATAATTTGTTAAGTGTAGATTTTTCTTTAGCTATCATTATTTGGGTTATTTTTCTGATTTCTTTCTCAGTGTATTTCTCATCCTTATATAGAAAAGCTCCTGGTTTTGATCTATTGATGTTGTATGATGCTACTTGCCAAAAATGTGTATCAGGTCTAATTCCTTTCTGGTGGAGTATTACATCTATTTTAACTACAGAATCATAAAATCTGCAAACAGGGATTACTTGATGTTATGCATTCCTTATTTCTATCAATTTTATGTTTTTTTCTTGAATAATGATTGTGGCTGAGAATTAAAATTTTATGTTGAATAAGAGTATGAAGAGTGGAAACCATTGTCTCATTTCTTACATTAAATTTTTAATTTTTAGAATACTGAATTTGATAACATTAATGAATAAATGAACAAATGCTTTAAATATTTTTTAATTTTTGTATTTATACCTACAGTCACTACAGGTTTTTCTGCTTGGTTTTTATTATCTTCATCTAAGGTTTTATTAACATATAACTATTACATATAATAATGAGTTTCATTATGTCCTTTTCATCCAGGTATATACTTTTTTCAATCACACTTTCTCTCTCTCTTCTCTCTCTCTCTCTCTTTCCTCTTTAAATGTGGGATCCAAATCCAGAGTCAGGTCCTTTGGCTTGCAAGACACAGTCAAGGCACAGTCTTAACCTCTGAGTCATCTCTATAGCACTCTTACTCTCTAGTCTCCCTCTCACTGACATTAATTGCATTCCTAGGTGCATTAGTAGGGATTTGTTTACAATCCCTACTTCATTTACTGAAGAAAATGGACCATATATGTGTATATATATATATATGTAACTTTTAAGAGCATAATGGTTTCTTTTTAAAATATATGAAAATCAATAAGATTATTTTAATAAGATCTTTAAATTCTGCTTTACAAAAATTCAAGTGTATACAAAAATCACTTAAAACAACTAAAAAGGGTATTTGCAAATCATATCCAAAATAATGCCCATGAAATAAACTATATTTCATGAAGCTTTTTGGAGTTAAATAATGACAACAGAACTCAACCCAAAGTATTATTATTCAGAAATAAGGACAAGCAAAACATACATAGAGACACTCAACAACACTCCTCACCAGAGAAATTTAAATAATCAAAGAAATGTACACTCACTAGAAATGCTGGAAGTTTGAAATCAGAGTTGAAATCTTGGGAAGAATGTCAGCTGCAATTTTTTATGCAAAATGTGCAGCAGCTATTTAGAAAAGATATATAGACAATATCTATAAAAATTGATTACATGCATTTCTTATGGCTCAATGGTGCTAATTCTACGCATACATTTCATATATACCTTCTCAATGTGAATTTATTTTCCCTGTAAGACAGGTACCAAAGTGCCTGCTTCCATATTGCTATAATAGCTAACACTGAAGTCACCCAAATATTCATTAGAAGCTGAATCAGTGAGTAAATATATAAATAAATGAAAATGTTGATATACAAAGAAATAGTTCCATTATTTCATTTATAAGAGGTTGAAAATATCATAAAATTACCTTATGATTTTCCTGACTATGTTCGTATTATGGTCAGTGGCCAAGAGAGTGAGCATAAAGTGCCCTATGAGCATCTTGCAATATGATTCAGTGCATTATTCCTGAAAGTAATTTCCAGTTATAAAACTTGCCACTTTCCAAAGTCTAGAGTTTGTATGTATATATATGTATATGGCAACAAAATATGAGAATAAAATTATTATTTCTAATGTTTTGGAGGCAATACTTTAGATTCAGATAAGCACAATTAATTCATACACATCTTTTTTTTAAATCTCTAAGGTCTTAGTTTTAATGAAAAAACTTTATATGTGGCTTACTACAGGATATTTTAATGTATGAATCTACAACACAATCTTTAAGCAGATCATTTCTCATATACTTATTTTTATGGGACTACTCAAAATCTATTTTCTGCAAAGAGTCAATAGACAATATAAATTCACAACCATGGATAGCATATTTTATAATGAAACAAATGCCCATTTTTTCAAGTTATAAAATGATAGATAAATAATTGAGATGATTGAGAGTTTTATTTAAATCAAGGAATTCAAATTACATATAATTTTTACAAAGCATGCAGTAGAGGAGTAGAATTATGAGGTATAATTAAGCAACATCTAAACACCTTTAAAATATGCACTTGTACTATGTCAATATATGGATTTTATATTACATTTTATTATGTATAAGACCAAGCATCAAGTCTAGAGGTTTTGTAAGGTTAGCAATCAAGAAGCAATAACCTTTTTAATTGATCACAGCAATACAAATATTATTCTATGCTTTAATTCAGTTAAGATATAAATACAATACAAATGGTATGGAACTCAAAGAAGGAACAAGCATTGCAGTATTTCAAAATTAAAAGTGTATAATGGAGTTATTATTCCTTCCGTCTCAGGGCAGTTATTGAGAAGCTACACTGTGTGCCTGCACATGTAAATTTATAGAAAGAAAGTAGACTTAAGATACAGCTTGGTCATAGAGCATTTGTATAGTGCTCTTGATGTCGTGACAGCTCAGTATATATATATATTTGTCACTTCTGTATTTTATACCAGCATCAAATTAAGAAGTGAAAAATGCTGTATACTCTATGTTTACAGCATGATATGTTATGGAGAGATTTGCAACTCAAAGAATACACATGCTAGTTTAACCCTTAAAACAGCAAAATATTTTAGATATATAAGTCAAAATGTTGATTAAGTTGTAGTAGAGATTTGTACATATTTATAAATAAATAAAAAATATGTATAAACAGATTACTTAAAACATCAATGTCTTTGGACTTGAAGGCCATCATTACAATGTATGTTAAAGGAATTAAAGTTAGTCACAGCCAAAGCAACAATAAATTATGATATTTCTTAGTAATGAGATTTTATAAGACAAATATTTTTATTGACTACTTATTTCAAAATTCCTTTTCAAGGTTTATTTTTCCTGCAATTCACAATTAATGAAGAATTCAGGGCAATGTACTATCCTTTTGTATGGAACATATTTTGCAAATCATTCCTTAATGCCTTTGATAAGCAAGTTTATAAAGTTGTTACAGCATTTTTTTTACTAAAAGATAAAATAAATAATGATTTTTATGTTGTCTTTAGAGCATCATTTTATTGTTAGAAATCTGTGGAGGGCATTAGCTGCCTTACTGATATAAGGTTAGATATAACACCCAAAAATATCAAAATTTCTATGGATCATTTAAAACATTAAGAATTTATTTTGGAACTAGTTTTATGAAAATCACCAGAAATCAAGATGATGGGGTAAAATTAAGTTAGATATTATGTTATGTAGAGTGTAGAAACTGTCTTTTAAAATAAAGGTTGTTTCACTTTCTGATTTAAACCGAATAAAGAACATTAGAAGCAATTATCATTGCATATATACTTGAAGAGATTGAAAAGTAAAACTTTTCTCCTTTATTTATAAGCTATCATGGGGAAGCTTCTTGGAGGTTTCATTTCTGTTAGTAAGTGTAAGTGAGATTTATACATCCTGTTGGCATAAAGTAATCAATAGATCTATAGATTCTTTTGGCATCAAGGTATCAAGTACAGAATTAACCAATATTCTAAAATGGGTCACAACTCCACATGCATGTGGTACTGTGTTATAGACATTATAATCATTTGAGAATATACATATGGAAATACAATAAAATGCTACATAACTTTAGGATTAGATCTAAGTGTGGAGGCAAATTTTCTCAAATATTAATATAACCACTTTATGAAATAATAATTCACCTAGAGCAATATTCATATATTTAAATTCATTCCACTCAAAACATAGAACATTTTCTTTGCATTTTGTGACCTCATCCCTTCCCCACAACTATCATGGACATGTCATTGTAATGCTTTTTGTCTATTCAAGAATTCTATACAGACAGAAACACATCATTCATACTCTTTTATATCTAGCTTCTTTCACAACATGATATTGTTGAGATTCACCATGTTCTTGTGGTAGAAATTCATTCACTTTTTTGTAATTTCATTCTCAAGGTTTTCAATATTTTATTATTTGCTAGTTCCATACATGTATATGGTGATATTCAGTCATTCTCACCTCTATTACCTATCCCATCTTTCCTTGTTCTCCCATTGAAAGCCTTCTTCTTCCTAAGAAGATCTTTTCCTACTTTTCAAAAAATTGTTTTACTGAAGGGAGGACAATATAGCTGTGGGCATATTTCTAGGGAGAGTTGCTCTTCTTCTCTCCTATCCAGTCTTATTCCTAGTAAGTCTGAGGGAAGCCTAGTGCCTCTTGAGGCCTCTTTTGTGATGTAAAGTGGAGAGGTCACACCTGCGCTCTCATGGAAATACATGTCATCAACAGGAGTGCAGATAGGACTTAGTGAGTCAAGAAGGGACATGAGAGCAAAGGGTTATATGTGTAGGGACAAGAAAACTTGTATGAATATATTGTAAAACCCTTAAAGAATATAAATAATAATTTATTTACTTGATGGGGGCTTGCAGAGAGTGAAAGAGAAGACATGTGCTTTTATTGGTTCATGGGTAAAGTCACAGAACAATTTTAGGAAGCTGATTCTCTCCTACAATGAACTCACATTAACTCCCAGTAAGTCGCTCAGGGAGAGGTGAGGACTCAAGAGTTCTTCCTTCCAGGATGAAATAACTACAAACCCAATCTTGTGTAGATCTTGTGCTATATGCAAGGAGTGCATGAGTATGATGGCTGGACTGTGACCAACAGACAGTATTTCAGAGAACTCTTTCCACTTTCTGGCTGTTACATTCTTACTGTCACTATTCATGATGTTCCCTGAACCTTTGGCATTAAAGGAGGGTCATATATGTCATATATATATATATATATATATATATATATATATATATATATATATGTATGTATCATTTAGGTCTGAGAACTATACAGCCACTTAGTCTCACACTTTTACAAGTAGTGATTTTCTGTATTGACCACCATCCACTGAAAGAAGCAGCTCTCTGATAAAAGTTGAGAATCACACTAATCCATGGGTATAAAAATGAATACACAGAAGGCAGTTTGAGGCCATGTGTAATTAGCAAAGCTAGCAGTAAATTCTCTCTTAGAATCTGCTACTTTCCCTACCACCCTGGAGCCCCACGCGTCCCGGCGGCGAGCACCCAGGCCGACTCCGGCTTGGCCTGTGCCCCGGCCTGGACGACCCCAGAACCCTCTGCGCCCCCCACCCCCCCACCCCCCCCCACCAGCTGCCCAAGGTGAGTGAGAGAGAGAGCCCAGCCCAGCCCTGCTCCCCACCCGGGAGTCGCTAGGCCAGCAGCACAGCGCTGTGCGGCCCCTGGCTTTGCCCTCAGGCCCCGCCCCCCTCCAGGCCGACCTTCCCAGGTCGCAGGTGAAGAATTCTGCATCAACATCAGACCCTCTGCCTCTCTGGCCCACCGGGGACCTATGCATGTGGTCCACGGAAGACACACTGCTACTCAGAATTCAATAGAGCCCAAAGGAAACTCAAGCAAAATTCTAAGGAACAAAAGGAACACAGGCCATACATCTGGACTCCACTACAATCAGTATATCACGTGGGAGAGATTCTTCTCATCCAACCCAAAGATAAGTAAACTTTTTCTTTTCACCTTACTGATCCTTTAAAGTATCAATGCTGTAGATCAACTTTCTCATACAGCCACCCCACAACATACAACTCCAGGGAGTACACCACTCACCCCCACATTTCACCAAGATACTAAATCGTAAAAGTGCACTACCAAACTAACATTCACCCCCTGGTAACATAACCTGCCTTAAATGATGTACTAACAGCCTAGTAGCCTCATCTAGGATATAACAATAACAATACACAAACATACCCAATCCAAGGCAAGCACTAGTAATAACTGGCAAGTGTAACAATACCAACTAGGTGGATTCAGTGAAAAACACACAGAAACTGAAAGGTCCTAAAAAACAAAACAACAATGTACAAGTCAAAGTGCAGATCCACAAGAAACAAAACCCAAGAAGACCAATCTCCTGCCAAAAGAATCAATCCCATAATGAGGGATTCTGACCAGAACAAATCCACAGAAAATAGCCATGAAAGCCAGACCCAACATAACGACATTCAGAGTATGATCATTACCATGATTAATACTATGAAAGAGGAAATCCGAGAAGAGTTAAAGAACCGTATCAACCACTTCGAACAGGAACACAACAGGCACTTGGAGGAGTTGAGAAAAACAGTTCAAGAAACAAAAATAGGTATGGAGCAATTAAAACAGTCTCAGGAGGAGTTTAAAATTGAGCTAAAAGACAAGTTATCTTCAACCCAAAACTCAACAGAGAGTCTTATCAGCAGAACAAATGAGGCAGAAAATAGAATTTCAGATCTTGAATACAAAGTGGGAGAATTAACCAGCTCAATGGAAGAGATTGTTAAAGCCAAAAAGATACTGGAGAGGAACATTCAAGAGATATGGGACACCCTGAAGAATCCTAACATGCACATTCATGGAATACCAGAACAAGAATCCCAAAATACCACACCGGAGGAAATATTTCAATTCATCACAAATGAAAACTTCCCACAACTAAAGAATGAGAGGCCTATCCAAATACAAGAGGCATTTCTCACTCCAAACAGATATGACCAAAATAGAAAATCGCCACAGCAAATAATAGTCAAAACACTCCACATTCAAGACAAAGAAAAGGTGCTGAGAGCTTCAAGAGAAAAAAAGCAACTCACTTTTAAAGGTAAACTTATTAGAATAACAAATGACTACTCAATGGAAACAGTAAAAGCAAGAAGAGCTTGGACAGACATACTTCAAGTATTAAATGAGCAAAAATGCCAATCCAGACTGATATACCCGGCAAAACTATCTGTCATGATTGAGGGAGAAAGAAAAGTTTTCCAGCACAAAGACAACTTGAAGGGATACATGTCTACCAAACCAGGCCTTCAAAAAATCCTAGAAATGATACTCAAGCTTGAAGAAAAGTACAAGCGTATCTAGGAGGACAGAAGGGAAGTATAACACCACCAAAACATAAATATCAAACAACATGCTTACAAAGTCTACTAAACATAAAAAATGTCCAGAATTAAAAATAATTTCTCCATTATAGCACTAAATGTCAACGGTATTAACTTGCCGATTAAGAGACACAGATTACAAACTTGGATGAAAAACCACAATCCAACAATCTGCTGCCTTCAGGAAACTCATCTCACCACAAAAGATAGGCACATCCTAAGAATGAAAGGCTGGTCCAAAATCTTGCAAGCTAATGTAACCAAGAAACAGGCAGGGCTAACAATTATGCTTTCAGACAAAGTGGACTTCAAACCAAAGAAAATCATAAGAGACACAGATGGATACTACATTTTAGTCACAGGTACAATTCACCAGGAAGACTTCACAATACTGAACATTTATGCACCCAATACAGGCCCTCCACCTTCATTAAGAAAACCCTACAGCTCCTAAAGCAAGAAATCAACCCCCAAACGATAATTCTTGGGGGCTTCAACATGGTCCTCTCAACATGGGATAGATCAACAGGTCAAAAGCTTAACAGAGACACTTTGGAACTTAAACCCTTAAAGAAATGGACCTTACAGATCTCTATCGAACTTTTCACCCATGCACGAAAGAATACACATTTTTCTCAGCAGCACACGGAACTTTTTCCAAAATAGATCACATATTGGGCCACAAAACGAATCTACACATATACAAAAAAGTTAAAATTCTAACCTGTACCCTATCAGACCACCACGGCCTAAAGCTGGACATCCACAACACAACAAACAAGAGAAAATACACTAACTCCTGGAAACTTAACAATATGATGCTGAATGAGAATTGGATTCAGGAAGAAATTAAAAAGGAAATTCAAGATTTCCTGAAAGTGAACGATAATGAAAATACAACTTACCAAAATCTCTGGGATACAATGAAAGCTGTTCTAAGAGATAAGTTCATAGCTCTTAATGCCTACATCAAAAAAATGGAAACATCAGAAATAAATAACTTAACGATGCAGCTTAAGGCTTTAGAGAAACTAGAGCAATCTGATCCCAAATGTAGTAGAAGAGAGGAGATTAGCAAAATAAGGGGATAAATATCTGAAATCGAGACTAAGAAAATGATAGAAAAAATCAACAAGATTGATACACCCCTAGCTAAATTTACCAAAAGCAAGAGAGAGAAAACCCAAATGAACAAAATTAGAAATGAACATGGAGATATCACTACTGATACCCAAGAAATCCAGAGAATTATAACATCATATTTCAAAAACTTATACTCTGTGAAGTTTGACAACACAAAAGAGATGGATGAATTTCTAAGTAAACACAACCAACCTAAATTGAATCAGGAAATTGTTAGTTACTTAAATAGCCCTATAACATATAAAGAAATTGAAGAAGTAATCTCAAATCTTCCCACCAAAAAATGTCCTGGACCAGATGGTTTCAGCACAGAATTCTGCCAGACATTTAAGCAGTTAATAACACGAATACTCCTTAAACCATTCCATCAAATAGCAAAGGAAGGAACACTACCAAATTCCTTCTATGAAGCTAATATCGTCTTAATCCCAAAACCTAATAAAGACTCACTTAAAAAAGAAAACTATAGGCTGATCTCTCTGATGAACACAGACGCAAAGGTTCTCAACAAAGTCTTAGCAAATCAGATTCAAAAACATATCAAAAAGATCATTCACAGGGACCAAGTAGGCTTCATCCCCGGCACACAAGGTTGTTTCAACATATGAAAATCAATAAATGTAATTCATCATGTAAACCAATCCAAAGACCAAGACCACATGATACTCTAAATAGATGCAGAAAAAGCCTTTGACAAGATCCAACAGCCTTTTATGATCAAAACGCTAGAGACAGTAGGAATGGAAGGAACCTTTATCAATATAATAAAAGCTGTATACAACAAACCCACAGCAAGGATTATGCTCAATAAGGAACAATTGGAAGCATTCCCACTTCGATCAGGAACTAGACAAGGCTGTCCACTCTCACCACTTCTATTCAATATTGTACTTGAAGTCTTAGCTGAAGCCATAAGACAAGAAAGGGACATAAAAGGGATTCAAATCGGCAAGGAAGAAGTCACGTTATCCCTACCTGCAGATGACATGATCTTATACCTGAGTGATCCCAAAAACTCCACCAGGAAGATCCTGGAACTAATTGAGAAGTTCAGCAGGGTGGCAGGATACAAAATAAATGTGCAAAAATCAGAGGCCTTCCTATATGCCCAGAATGAAAGAAGTGAAAAAGCCTTGAGAGAAACAATCCCATTTACTGTAGCCCCTAAAAAAATGAAATACCTTGGTATAAACCTAACCAGGGAGGTAAAACCTTTACAATGAAAACTTTAAAACCCTGAAGAAAGAAATTGCAGAAGACACCAGAAGGTGGAAAGACCTCCCATGCTCCTGGATTGGCAGAATCAACATTGTAAAAATGACCATCCTACCAAAGGCAATATACAGATTCAATGCTATACCAATCAAAATCCCAAAGCAATTCTTTAAAGAAGTTGACCAAATAATCTCAAAATTCATATGGAGGCACAAAAGACCCAGGATAGCAAAGAAAATCCTGAGTAACAAAAACACTGCTGGAGGTATTACCATACCAAACCTTAGTCTATACTACAAATCCATAGTTATAAAAACAGCCTGGTACTGGCTCCAAAATAGACACACAGATCAATGGGTAAGGATTGAAGACCCAGATATGAGCCCACAAAATTACAGCCATTTGGTCTTTGACATAGGGGTCCAAAGAATCCAATGGAAAAAGAACAGCATCTTCAACAAATGGTGCTGGCAAAACTGGATCTCCACATGCAGAAGATTAAAGCTGGACCCGTACTTGTCACCATGTACAAGACTTAATTCCAAATGGATCAAGGACCTTGATATCAGGCCAGAGACTATAAAAATCGTAGTTGAAAGGATAGGGAACTCCCTTGAGCTGATTGGGCTAGGCCAACATTTCCTAAACAGACATCCAATGGCACAGTCACTGCTACCAACTCTCAACAGTTGGGATCTTGTGAAATTAAAGAGCTTCTGTTCAGATAAAGAGATTGTAACATGAGCTCAAAGGCAACCCAAAGAATGGGAGAAAATCTTCACTAACCACATATCTGACAGAGCTCTACTGTCCAGAGTGCACAAAGAACTTAGAAAATTAAACACTAAGGAAACCAATGGCCCAATTAAAAAATGGGCCCTGTAACTTAAAATAAATTTTACCAAAGATGAAATTAAAATGCTCCACTTCTTTACCCATAAAGGAAATGCAAATCAAAACCTCCCTGAAATATCATCTCACCCCGGTCAGGATGGCTAAAATCCACAATACAAACAACAACAAGTGCTGGAGAGAATGTGGAGAGAGGGGAACTCTGCTACATTGCTGGTGGGAATGCAGGCTCATACAGCCACTCTGGCAAGCCATCTGGAGATTCTTAAAGAAATTCAAGATTGAAATGCCATATGACCCTGAGATTCCACTTTTGGGAATAACCCCCCATGCAGCAGAGGTTCGCCTCGATAGTACAAGCATGACCATGTTTATAGCAGCACTGTTTACAATAGCAAAGTCATGGAATCAACCCAAATGTCCAACAGTTGACAAGTGGATAAGGAAACTGGTACATCTATACAATGGAGTACTACTCAGCCATCAAAAATGATGCATTACTGGAATTTGCTGGGAAATGGATGTCATTAGAAACAATTATATTAAGTGAAGTATCCCAAACCCAGAAAGTTAAGTGCCGTATGTACTCCCTAATAGGTGGCTCCTAGTACCAAACTCACCCAGCCCACATTGAGACACTCAAAGTTAAATCTATGTAATACAGTAATTGCAAGGATTGTGAACAGGAGGGATGGGGTTGGAGGGCCACACCAGACACAAGGAGAGAGGGGACCATGTTACAGCAGAGAAAATCGGCCTCCAAGGAATGGAAGTAAGTAATGTGATACCTGGTTAAGTTCACAGACGTTCGTTCCTGATCATGTACAACTGAGGGGGTATGATCTCACCAGAAGGGGAGGGCATATAGTCTGGCAGATGAAAGGTGATCATTTTGCAAATGGGTGACTGACCCCTCCCTCACCGAGGTTTCCTGCTTTTATTACATCTACCCTTGAATGTACTATTATAACAAGACTCCAGTTTAACAGTTTTTTGTCTCTGACCAGGGGGTGACATATAGTGCCCATCAGGATGGAGTGAAGGGCATTGCAGGAGCAGCAAAACTGCAAAAGAAAATCAACAAACCACAATCCAGAACTTCAGAGACTCTATATCAACCACCTAGAACTAAGCCAGCCTAATCTCTCCCCATCCTGAAGCTCAGGGACATTTGCGGAAGAGGGGGCGGTAAGATTGTAAGAGCAAAAGGATGGGAGGAGCAATGATCTGACGATTCTCCACACTAGTTAGGGCTAAACTGAAATGCCACTGGATCCTTGTACGTCATCAGAGAGGAGGACCAAGAGGAGAGTTAGGCATACACAATAAAGGACTATCTGGGAATTGGGGGGGGGGAGGCACTGGGAGATGGGGAGGGAGGGAAGGAGAGCAGGGGGTTCAGGGGGAGGAGGAGGGGGGAGGAAACTGGTCTACCTATTAAGTTTGTATGAGCAGAAATAATAATAAAAAATGTTAAAAAATTAAAAAAAGAAGTCCATAATGAAGACATGATGTCTTGTGCTAAATCCAATTATATATAGTTGAGAAATATGCAAGTGAATTATTCACTGACAAAATTCTTAAAGAGAAATTTTAAGTTTCATACTTTATTGTTTTTCTAATGTAATCACTAAATAATGGCAACTTAGTATTCCTGTATCTTATTCACTAATAAAAACATTTTTTAATTATATATAAAAAAAAAGAATCTGCCACTTTTCCATTCACAGGTTCTTGGTCAGGTTCACAAACATGCAATGAGTTTCTTTCTGAAAAGTGGACTTTAAGTACAATCAGAAAATTAGTGCTTAACTTCATGATATTCATGCCATTATTGCACACCATACTAGGAAGTAGTTGTTACAGCTTTCAGACTTCACAGCTGAGTAATATAGAAGTTAATCATCAGGGAAAATTCAGGGCAGCTAGAGCTTGATTTCTCCATATCCTGTGACTGAAGCGTATGGTATCCTCAGTAATAGGGTCTTACCATCAAGTTCTGGTTGGTGGCCAAAAGAAATGACAATATAAAATATGTATACTGTAAGAATATGTCATTTTAAAACAATTTATTTGAGAAAACTTTTATTTCATGTATTTGTTCTGCTTTTATTTTTTTCTTTTTAAAATTATTTTATTTTTTTAATTTTACAAGGATATTAATTACTCATCCCTGCTTCCTTCCATCTCACACCTTCCCACCCTCCTGTCTCTTGACTTCTATGGGCCCCAGGGTTCCTTTTGGCTTGTCTACTTTTGTGAGAGTTCAAGCCTTTTGTGTCATACAAAGTTGCCATTCTGATAGGAGCATTTCCCTTCATTCTTCTGACTTTAGTCACTAAGATTTCCACTTTCTTGAGTTCCTTTATAGTCTGGGAGGTATGATGGTATGTCAGTCATTATGCAGGTCTGTCTCACTGTATTGATTTCCTAGATGTAGCAGTACTGCCTTGAGTGGAATGTCTTGTCTAACAGTGAACCTTCTCATCTTTAGGTTCACACAATCTCACAGCCCCCTCTTCTGCAAGGTTCTCAAAGCCTTAGAATGGGGAGAGATTAGGTTGGCCTTATTCTGGGTCAACCTTGTTAAGTTGCTCATATACTGCATTATGGCAGCCATTGCTATCTGCTTCACTGCTCTTCTAATGCCCTAGGCTGCATGCTGTCAGGATGTTAAGATCTTCTACCTTTGTTGTGGAAGATTTCTAGGGTGAGTGTTAAGTGTTCTTCCAATCTATGGATAAAATAGCAGTTATTTACAGAGAAGTTTGGTGTACTGTCTTCCAATTTATAGTTTCATTGGCTGCTTTTCCCTATTGATATATTTCTTTCCCTTTTTTTAGGTTCTTGTTCTAGTTAACAGTAATAGGAATGTGTTCCATTCTGACAAGTGGGTCTCAAGTTCAATCAGAAAGCTGTTGGCTGTCTCCTTGACCCTCATGCTACTATAACACTGGTGGTAACCTGTTGCCATAGTGATTTTTTTTATTATAACTTACAGATCTCATGAGTTGATGAGGCTTGTGATTACTTCTCTCCAGAGTAGCTTCTACATTGTTCCTTGACATTGTATAAGTATCCAGCAAGGAGGAAGCTATTTTGCCCATGTTCTGTGATCCATATATGTTGCATCTTCAGTAATAGGGTCTTACTGACAGTTTTGGGGGGGATCTTTGAAACTTCTAGGACCAACATTTTATCAGCTAGTGTCACATTCTTGTTACTTCTAGAAAACTTTTGTCCCTTTGGTTCTAAGTGGATCAGCTCAGCCCCCACTTCCCCAGTTTCCTCACTATATGTTCCTCTGCATAGACACTGCTCATTATTCCTTTCCTTAAAAGAAATTTTTTGACATTACCAGCATAGAGGTTTCTTTAAGGTTATACCTACAATCTTAGGATATTTTTTATAAGTCCCCTCTGTCCTTCCTATCTCTCATCCTGTCATTCCTCACTATGTATTTTTCCCAATTATTCCCTCTCTCACCCTACTTGTTATGGCATCATGAATCTCCCCTTTAAGAAGTTTCACCCTACTTTTTAAAACAAAACATACATTCACATAAAAGTATGCAGACATATGAATTTTTTTCTCTTAGGTAAATGCCTAGGAATAAAGTTTCTTGTTATTTACCTAGTATTTGCTTTCTAGTAATAAAACTACATGTCACACACAAGAACATATTCATGACAGCTACTTATTTACTTGCGTTCTTTCATTTAAATGACTTTTTACAGGATGAGATTACATATTGATGAACGGAGCGGGCATTTTTTCTTAATTGAGAAGACTGACTCTTCAATGATCAAACATACTGTGAATGAATTCACATAGAACAGAGGAAGAGATATTGTCTGCCTCTGGAATTTTCAAGAACTTGCTTAAACTCTTGTATATGGAAAATTAGGACATATCTGGAGTTGAATGTTTGTAAGCAAGGCATTAGAACTGAATTGACATGGAGGCAGAGTCTTTGATATTAATTAGGGTTTGTCTAATTAGAATTGTCACAGCAATGATAGGATATTGATCTCAGTCCCCAGGCACAAATGGAGCAAAGTGAGTTTTAGTGACCTGCACAGAGCAAATATGCCCAGAACAACAGTCATCCAGCAAAGGTGAGCAAAATGAGATCAGTATGGCATTAAAGGAATTTATTTGGATAATTCAGAAAGAATGGAGAAAAAAACTATTAAATGGGATTAGTATCTGATAATAGGTCTTCAGTTTCATTATGTAAAAGTGATCATATAAAAATTTCATGTGATCTCATTTTGTTACCACTTACCAAACACTACTGTAGAAACAGATATTTATTTTGCTATTTCCAATAATTTGTATGTCCAGAGTTCATAGCACACATAAAAGCTCACAAACATTAACTTAAAATTATGAACTTTGGATGTATTCTTACCACATTATTCTGCTAGATTCATTCAACCTTAATTCTCATAAAATAATGGCAAAATATGATGAAATATCCAGCAATATAGATAGAGGCAGATAAATGAAGTAAGATCTACATATTTTAAATACTATTTTTCCTTCTATACTACTGTATTAATAAAAATGTAAATATTGAGAAATTAACACTTTGGCTATTGTTTCCTCTTAAAAAGTAATGAACTTTCTCTTGTCTTTTTTGGGCCCAGAACATCTCTGTTAAGTTCTCAATTTAATAATTTCAATAATAGTTTCTGGAGTTTAAATGGAAATACTGCACACACTACAGTTGTAAATTCCAAGTAGCACTTAACTAGGCTATTACACCCACAAGGTAACTGAAGAGATTCATGCCAACATATCTGAAGTGACATCCTAAATTATAGATGTAAAATATAAGAAATAACAAGTTTCCATTATTTCTCTTTAAGCAGGTGTAATTTAATTTTAATTTTGGCTTTTCCTTGTCACATAAAGATAGCCTTTCCATATAATGGTAGAAATCCTCCCTAACAAAACTTGTGGGTTTGTAATCATAGAATTGTAACAAAGAATGTCCTTCTAAATACCTTGGTAGAATATAGGTTATCACTGGCCTTGTGGGCTTGACTCCCACACTTAACACTGAACTGTGAACAGCTAAAAGTGATCCTCTAATATCTAGGTTGTGTAATAACTTGCATGAAAGGTATTTTTGACTCAGGCTTGAGAACTGGCCAGAAATCTTCGTTCTTCAGCAAGTTCTTTCTTTTTAATTGCTACTTGCAAAGAGCAATTGTCTGCATCTCCAATCAATGTCCACCTTAGTGCTACATTTCAAATATACATAGAAATCCTCCTTTTGTTTTTGCATGTGCCTTTTCAAGTCTATTATGTAACATGCTGAAATGTCACTATTTCATGTGGTAAAATGAACTTGTAATACCACAATTCTCTACCATATCAAAAATATTCTATATTAAATATGTAGAATATTTCAAAATGCACTTAATATGAATTCTCACCTACTTGCTATACTACATAAGAAAAGTTTAGAACATAATTCTCTGTTGCTATTGAAAGTAGATTGCCACCTATATGGATCTGATGTATGGATCACATTTCACAAACATATGAAACTTATTTTAGAAGAATATTTGAATTTGGAATTTAAGAAGTATTCCAGTGTTAGACTTAGATCACCTAGTATTTCAAAGGTATATGTCTTATCCCAACTTCCTTCTTTTTCCTCCCTAAAAGCCATGAAATGCTCTTTGTACTTTAGCTGTCACCGATGGCATGTTACTGTGTGATCTTGTTTCTGTGGATTAGCATGCTGGGTATATTGTGTTAGACTGCTCTTGTTTTCTCAACCTAATTCCTATCATTTTCTCTTTTGTGCTTTCATGCAAAGCATGAATTGGCCTCTGTTGCAGTTTGTTGGGGAGGTTGCTGATAAACACACAACTAAATAGCTTAAAGGAACAAGGGGTTTTAAGTTCCATTCAATTTCAACAAGTGGCATAATTTTGTTCTTCATGTTTGAATACCATCACATTGTAGATATATATTATACTTTTTTATTCATTCACATATTTAATGACATCAAGGTTAATTCTGTTCTATAATATGTCTACTTTGAATGTTGCTATAGTAAGCACAAATGAGATTTATTTAGTCATGTAGCCAAAAGCTGCATAAATAAGTCATACTTTTTGCATTCTGAGGAACCTCTATATTGAGTTCCACAATGCCTAAATTTTACAATCTCACCAGCAGTGTATTAGGGTCCAATCTGCTCACATCCTTGCTAGAACTTGTCTTTGTTTCTTTGTTCTCTGATGGCAGTGTTCTCATGCAATTTCAGTGTGGTATCGACATCCCAGCCAGCTAATGATGTTAAAAAAATTTTCATGTATTTACTGCCCATCTGCACTTTATCTTTTGAGAATATTATTTTCATTTTGCTTGTCTTTGTATTGATTGGATTATGTAATCTATAAATTCTTTAATTTTTTTTACATATCTTCTATATTAATACCTGCCAGGTGAACAGCTGAGAAAGATAACTTGTATCCTTTGCTACACAGAAGCTTTTAGGTTTCACATAATTCCCTCTGTCAATTTTTGGAATTTCTTCTTGAATTACCAGAACCCTTTTCTGAAAATCCTTGCATATGTCTGTCTTGAAATATCTTCTCTGTGTTGTTTTCTAGCATTGCTTTCTTCTTTATATGCTTTCACCGAAATTTGATTTGTAACAGATTTGTAACAATTTTTCTATTTTTCTAGTGTTTAATTGTTTAATTGCTCCTTACATTGGTAAATTTTCATGAATTAATTTGTTAATAAAAATGGTAACATTTTATTACATTTTATTATGCACATTAATTTATTTGAATGAGAGAGAGAGGAGAGAGAGAGAGAGAGGAATTAGCAGCTATGTGCGTACCTTAATATGCATGGGAGGTCAGAGAACAACTTTCAGAAGGTGGTTCACAGCCTTTTCCAGTATGAGCCTTGATGATTTAACTATACACACCAAGCTTTAATGCAGGTATATTTCTCCACTGACCTGTCTCAGTTTTGGGTCTCAGTTATAATTCTAATTTCAGAAAACTTATCAACACTAAGAAAAGCATAGCAAGTACCTTTATTGTTGAGCATGTAGATAGATTTAAATGACCTCAGTATCTAATACTGCCATGAGGTTAATAACAGAGGAGGGAAGATAATAATGAAATTTAAATAAAATGGCAATATTTATTTGTAAATGACATGTAACTTATTAAATACTTACTAAAAAGTGGGGCTGGAGAGGTGGCTCAGGGGTTAAGCCTCTGCCTTGCAGGCGGAAGGTCCTGAGTTCGGATCCTAGACCCCATGTATAGACACCTGGTGGAAGTGGGGGCGGCCTGTTTCTGGTCCTGATAAGTCAGAGCCTGTGAATCCCGGGGCAGAGTAAACAAGGAGGAGGTAGAGGCGGTTCTTGGTGGTTCCCAAATTCGCCTGTGGTTCTACACACACACACACACACACACACACACACACACACACACACGCACAATTGAATAAAATAAACATTAAAAAGCAAAAGCAATGTATCCTACTATTGACTAAATAGCATTAGTGAAAGAAACACAACTGCACGTTTTAAGGCATTAAAAAGATGTTGTTTTATTACCCAAATAAGTAACTTTAGCTCTATGAATCAATTAATGCCCCAAATGAACATCTATATACACAAATCAATTGCAAATAGCTTTGATGCAACAAAATATATCAAATTTGATGGAAAAACAATAAAGAAAAATAAAATTCAAATTAGCACATGAAGTCGTGTGGCAAGTGTTACTTTGATGAGGAAGAAAAATTATGACATGTCTGCCCTGTAACAAGGCTCTGTGTAAAAATTTAATTTTCCTCCTTCTTTTTACTTATTTGAACTACCTAGGGGTTGTGGACCCCAATTACAAGCATAAGGCAAAAAGAATCACAATTTCAGCATCTATAAAAGAGGAAATTTGGCTATTACAAGTAAAGTGGAATGAGGGGCAGGAATGCCACAGTAAGATTAGTTTTGTTTTCATTTTCAGCAATCAAATGTATGTTTGTATTAGTCATATGCTCAAAGCATATAAGTAATCATTGTTAAAATTGCATAGTAAAAATGTTTATCACGTTAAGAAAAATATAAAATATCAAATCAATTAGCAAACTTAGAAGGTATAACTGTAAAATCTAGTTTCAGAGATCAATGTCAATAAAATTTGTCAATAAGCATATAAATCTCTATTTTATAAAATCAAAATTTAGATTAAACATTTTAATAGAATATTAATTGAAAAATAAAAATGATTATTTTTCAAAACACATGGAGAGATCTGAATCAACTTATTTCATTATATAGTACTAAAGACATGCAAAAACTCTAGCTATGCTTTCACTGTATACATGATGAGTCAAAAGCAAATGCCAGGGGGCTCTAAGACAAAGCAGATATCATCCATAAGTCAATCACTTTCAACAAAGAGAAACCCTGCAGTTAAAAAGTGACTAGCTTTGACTAATTTTCTTTATAGCATCATGTCTTTATACACCTGAAGAAAATCTCTATGCCCAAACCTCACATAGAATCTGGATAGCCGAAACGAGCAAGTATTGACACCCAGATTTTCTGAATAATTGAAACCTCATAAAAAGAGAAATCTGAGTCAGTAAAGAAATAAAGGTTCACATTTTTCACTGACATATAGTGATTTTAAGATATTCTAAGTTAGTTAAAATCACAGTCAAAAAACTTTGCTAGATAAATTTATGGGTTGATTACATTCATGTATATATACTTATCTATATTTTTATAAACATTGTTTGCATTTATCTTTCCAAATTTTATAAAAAAACATTTCAAAAATTAACCTTATAACCTTAGGCATTATGTAGCACAACTTATTTTACAATCACTCAAAAATAGCAACTTTGCCTTATACCATACATACTCTATTACCTCCCTTTACATGTAATGTGGTAGCATTCCGATACCACTATCTCACCTGTATTTTTTCAATCATATTTATAATGATTATTTATAAGGACTTAGACTATAAGATGATCCATAAAATATTAGTAGCAGGTAAATTTATACAAATCAGTTAATAAAATTGAATACTTAATGAAGTGCTAGGTACTGTAGTTCAATTACCCAAGCTGCTCCTGAATTCCAAAGAAGCTCATATTCTGACCAAGTTCTTTGATTGTCTTTTTGAGTCTCAGAAAGTCCTGCCTCACACAATGTTTCTCTTCTTTACTGATTCTGTATTTCTAAAGCATTGAAATATCAGTCTTTTCCCCTGTATTTTATGTCTTAATTGCTCTTAGGTGTCTATCTAATACAGTATATTACCCAATTAAGTACTGAACATCTTCAATGATTTAATTTTAATGCAATAGAACAAAACATGTTTACTTAATATATGTTCAAAGTGCATCAAGATGAACCTTAGGAAAAGCTGGTCCTCGCATTCACAAGTACACATCATGAGCCAGTGACCTAAGGGTTTCTAATTATATGTAGCAAAAGATATTAGCCTTTCCTTTGCATAATATTTGCAAAGTTAAATGTCATCTACGTGAATTTGTTTTCTAATATCTCAGTGTAATAACAAAATAAATACTCCTAAAATATAAATAAAATTGAATCTAACATCTGTGTCTTAAAGACATTTCAAAGCATAGAAGATTCAGCAATAGAAAACATAAACTAGCAGCCTATATTCTGTGTTCCTATAACCTTCATATTTAAAGCTATATCGATTTGCAAAACAGGAGTATTTTAGATTTTTCAAACTCACTTGCTAATATGACAATTCACTGTAACTAAGTAACCCAACAAAAGTCACAATGGTTATAAGAACAGGAGCTTGGAATGGGGAGATGTCTCAGGGGCTATGACTCTGCCTCACAAGCAGAAAGACCTGATTTCAGATTTCAGATCCTATACAAAAATGTCAGGCAGAAATAGACATGGCCTACAATTCCTGCTTTGGGAGGAAAAGCCTGGAAAACCCCAGAGCACAGCAAAAAGGAGGTGGAGAAATCATGCTTGGGCCTTCCCAGAAACACACACGGTGCCTGCTCATACACACACACACACACACACACACACACTCACACACCAAAGAAGAAAAGAAAAAAGGCTATTTCCATGACTCAGGTATTAAAAACATACAAAATTTCTTTCTTATTCACAAGAATATGTCAACTAAATGGCAATAATATTTAAATGAATGAATTAAAGATTAGAATCTATATTCAAATTATTACTTTTCTCTTAACACCCATCTAAAAAATAAAACTCATACATTCACATAAATAAGAAACGAAACAATTGTAATATACAGCAAGGAATACCTTCAAAATACTGTAAAATCTTAATGCTTAAAAGGAAAGAAAATTAGAGAAAATTTAATGCTCGAGAATCTCTGAAAGTGCCCTAAAATTGAAAGCTGTATATTTCATAACCTTGGTAAGACAGTGGGTGGTAACTATATGGGGAAAGCCATGGATGAACGGAGAATGCACAGAAGACCCCCACTTCATTATGTAGATCAGGAGAGAATAACTGAGAAAGGAAGTATGTGACACTAAAAGTTTGGAACAACTTGCCAAGGAGCCAAAAGTGACAGGATTCTGACCCAGATATGCTGACTTCACCATCAAAATGTCACTCCATCTTTTTTTGATGTCTGAGGGTATTCCCATGCCTTCACTAACACAGTTGAGAATTTAATGCTTACATGTTGCCTTTAGTGCACAATATATTATACTTTGCACTGTCCTTGGGTCTACTTATAATTCAGGCAGTTGGCTTCTCTCTGTCCTAACAGACTGAATATTCTCACTTTTTGCCCTCGCTGTAGATAGCAGACTGCACATTTGATTCTCTTCTACTACAGACAGCAGAGCAGGAAAGAGCAACAAGCTAGCAAACCCTCTCCATTTTCTCAGTTTTGAAGCATGTACACTATAAATTTTCTTATCAGTTAGTAGTCCTGCTAGCATTAGTTGTAAATATTTTCTATGCTTAGTGCCTTGTAGCTTGTTATAGTGCTTTACCTATAACATTCTATATTTCTACATTAACAGGTTATTCAAGACATGTATGGATATGCTCTTTCCTTTCGGACACTTCTTTGTTCTGTCACATCACCCTGCCAGCCAAACTTAAATAAGCATATAAGAACTTGGATTTTATAACACGGATTCAAAGACAGTGAAAGTAAAACTTCAACACTTGGATTTCAAATCAGAGTTCTGAAGCCATACAAACAAAAATTTAAGTTTAAGAAGGAAAAATTTTAAGGACTTTGATACTTTAAAAATCAATGCCTTGATGAGATAAATATATGCTCATTCAAATAAAATAAATCAATTTCACTAAGAACAAAAGAGAACATTTCAGGTGATGCTCTTTTGAGAAGACAAGTTCCCCTCACTGCTGGTGAAATGACACTGGTGACAAAAACTGAACCAGTGGGGCCTCTTGGTTGGCTACCCATCTCCACATCTTTTTTAAACATTTTTTATTATTATTTCCGCTCATACAAACATAATAGGTACACCGGTTCCCTTCCTCCCTCCTCCTTCCCCCGACCCCCCCTGCTCCCCCTCCCCTCACCTCTCCTTCCCCATCCCCCACTGCCTCCCCCACGAATGGTGACCTGCCATGGTGTGCCATGTGCTGGCATCAAAAAGGGTGCTCCATATAATGTTGGAGAGTTACTGGTCCTTCACGTTGTTATCTAAATCAGCAGACCCTTTGTAGTTGCCTGGAAAGTTTCTGTGAGTTCTCAAGAATAGATGATAATACTTTACATGCACAAACTCTTCAATGTAAGCACAAACACATATACCAAAAAGGAAAGACACTTGCATTCATTATTTTTATTAGAATTAGAATTACAAGGAGAGAAAGAACAAAGTCAGAGACATCAGAGTACAAGATTTCAAAACATTTTTCAAAGGAAGTACAGTCAAAACGGGATGGTGCCACCTTAAAAACAGATACACAGCCCAAACGTAGAGCCAATTTAAGAAAAACCTGAATCTTTTTCAAATGTGTCTTTTATTAACTTGCTTGATGTTTGCTACAGATAATTCTATCTATATCAATCGGCCTGGGGAGAATTCTGTTTATAACTGAAAATTTAAAGTAAATTTTCGCAAACACTATTCTCCCAGCAGGCTAAGACTTCTTATATCCTTCTTGATTCTTTCAGGTCTTTACATTGTTTAAACTGCTCCACTGAAAAATTTGTGCCGAATTTATGAGTAAATCTCTTCCATGATTTTTGAAAATATACTCATTTTTAGTATCATTGTAATTAATACTTCATAAAGGACCAATCACAGATAACCAGGCTGTTCTAAGCACAAGTGACAATCTCAGACTAATAGTTTCATATAGCTCATTACATTATGGAAGCTGTGAGAAAAGAAAGTGAATCTTCAAACAAAGAAAAACAAACTGATCAGTGGGATTAACAGCCCACAACCCTCATTTTCAGTATTCAATATTAGATTCTGTGATCTATAGTATTACTGGTTATGCATGTTAATTTATTTCTGTCAATCATTTATTAAAAATAAATTTTAAAAGATTTTCATAATCTATCATGTGAAACCACTCAGGAACTCCAGCTAAATGTGACAGATTTGATCATTATATGCAAAAGTATCATACAGTTTTGTGACAGGAAAAGAGGAAGCCATTAAGAATCTTTAATCAGCAGTTGTGAAAATGACAAGAAAAACAAATATAAAGACAAACACACATCACAGCATTGTTTTTTAGAAGGAGACTCTTTGAGGTGATATTTGAACTGAGATCTCAAAGGATGCCTAGCAACTGTTAATTGGAATTACAAAATCCCTAGTCTGAAAAATAAAATACTTCAATTAAATGCATTAGGTGGGGGCAAAAAGAATAAGGTTGCACTCAGGATGATCTGATGATTAGTGTTGGAAGAACCTGGGTTTCATAGGGAGTTTTGGGTTAGCATGAGCTATAGATGAGAACCTGTTTTAGAAAAAAAAAAGTTTAATGGGATATGGGATATGTTTAACCTGTGATTGTTAGAAATAGGTAAGTTTCCTTTTGACTTTTTAGGGCTTATAGCTAAGAGATTGTTTAGAGCCTCAGAATAAACTTTGGTTTTGAACATTCCAAGAGCATCAGTATGGTGAGATTGTAGCAAAGTCATGTAACTATGAATATGATATAATGACAAAAAAAGCTGCTGAGCTGGATAGAAAAGAACCAAGATATTAGTAAGATCAACTTCTAGGTATGAGTGTAAGGAAGTTTCCAGTGAAGATTAGCTAAGAGGGGAAGATCTTCCCTGAATGTAAGCAGCACAGCTCAATAGAATTAGTGCATAGGTGAAATCAAAGGAGAAGGGAGATTCCAGCCAGAGGAGACATTCTCTCTCTGCTTGCTTACCACCAGTGTGAACTGCTCTGGTTTGTCATGGCTTCCCAGTCACCATAGACTAACGTCTCTGAAACCATGAACAATGACACCTTCAAAAGTCCTTTTTGTTTTTTTGGGTTTTTTTGGTCAAACATTTATCACAAAAGGTATAAGGTATTAATAGTCCAACATGTAATCAAAGAACCAAAGTGTTGCAGTTCACCTGCATGGTTGCTCACAAATCACCATCAAATGGCATAAGGGAACAAAAGATTTATTTCCTCTTACAATTACTGGTTCCAGTTCTTGGTCTAGCTCGATAGGAGAGCACTCAACAACACCAGGTCGAGGGAATTGGCCACACCATCTCTATGTAATAGCTGAGAGAGGGATGATCCTTACTTGCCAGACCAGCATGTCTGGCCAAGTATACATAAGGATGCCAAATTCCTCAACTGTCTCTCAGTATTTTATTCATCTGTTCAGGGCCTAGTCCCACCCACTATAGGCTGGGTCTTCTCCATCAGCTAGACAATCTCCTGCAGGTTTACTCTTGGCTTGACTCAACCATTAATGCTTCACAAATGTGCCCAGAACTCAAACCCTCAATGGTCAAGTTGACGCCTGTGTCTAACTATGACACAAGTTAATGGATTGGTAAGAATGAGCTTTTCTTAGAATGAGATGTTGCTATCAAAGGAAGAATTATTAATTTAAATATTTTAAGGGCTGTCAAGAATACTCAGAGGGTAATGATGTTTGCCATGAAGACTGGTGACCTGACCTGAGTTCAATCCCCAAATCCCCAAAAATATCAAGGGAATATCAAATACATAGTTGTACTCTGACTTCTACACATACTCATCACATGGTACCTGACATCCCCTACATACAGACACACACAGACACACGCACATGCACATGCATACTTATACACACAAAATATTGTGTACACCAAGTAAATCAAATCTTTTTAATTTTTGCATGTACATGTGCATGCATGCCTGTGTGTATACATTTGCATGTGGGTTAGTGTACATGTTTGTGTTTACAAGTATGCTCACAAGAGAACACTTGAGTGTATGCCTGTAAAGGCCCTAGAGTAATTTTGGGGAATAATCCTGGGTTGCTCTACCTCCTTATTGCTTTAGTCTGGGGTTTCTCAGGCCCTGTCTTCCAGGTACGCAGTTGCAGGCTGCCACCCTATCCATCCAGAATTTTTACCATGACTGGAGACCTGAATTCAGTTCCTCTTGTTTGTGAGGCAAAGACTTTATCCACTGAGCTATGTTCCTAACCAAAAGAAAAAATCATAGAAAAGATATTGAGGGCCAAAAGACCATATTGAATTTCTAATTGATACAAAACAGTGAGGATTAAATTTTGAACATTATGAGGCAAAATGCAAAAAATGCTGAGTTTTATCTAAGCTTTTAGTATTCATCTGCTGCAGAGTTGTTCAGTGGCTGGGGAGTATCAGGAACAATTTCATAAACTATGGACTATGTCGTTATAATTTTCTAAGTCATAACTTTGAGTTACTACTAAATTCCATGTTCTTAATGTTTCCTTCACATTTTTTTCTTCTGCAAATTATCTCATGCGATATAATTTTCATTTTTCTCCATTTCTATTCATACAACTAGACTGTGACTCTCTTTGGGGGCTGATTCAATAAGCAAGCAACAGAAGAAAAGAAAACCCACAGTATCTGTCACTTCAGAAAACCGTTTTCCTGCACATACCTTAGGACAACTGACAAACTGGTTTTGTTAGTCAACTCAATCCTCATAAACCTCCTAGACCTGAACCCAGAATTCACAATTGCCCCCAACCAGAATGACCAGTTCTCTGTGTCATGGACATTGATAATTACATATGGCTGTTGATACTTTCACCAGAGTACCTCTGTTTTTTCTGTTTCTAATCAAAAAGAGTCATCTGTATTTTACTTAATCTGCTGTCCCTCCTGATTCATAAATATAGTCACCTCGTTTTGGCTCAGAACACCTAGTCAGCTCTTTCTTCTGCAGAAAAGCACAGCTGCCTCTGCTGCTTCATTGTCTTGTCTAGATCATGTGTTTCTTTACTTTTTACTTTTATTGTCCAAATAACTAATTGATATCTGGTGTAATTTATGTTTTAAAAGATTTTCTCTGGCTGAAGAGATGGCTTAGATGTTAAGACTCTGCCTCACAAGCAGAGGAACTTGAATTCAGATACCAAGTCCTTCATAAAAATGCCAGGCAAAAATGGCAATGATGTATATACTTCTGGCCCTGGTGGGCTGAGCCTTAAAAATCACTCAGTGAAGCACAAAAGAGGTAGAAGCGATCCAGCATGACTCCTGAAATTATTCTTGGTCCTCCATAGA
Source organism: Typhlomys cinereus (assembly GCA_023101885.1). NCBI lineage: Eukaryota > Metazoa > Chordata > Mammalia > Rodentia > Platacanthomyidae > Typhlomys > Typhlomys cinereus. Next base: position 2,290,803 of record JALPQD010000105.1, on the reverse strand, counting down.
GACACACAGTACCCTCTGATATACACACACATGCGAAAAAAATTTTAATTAATAAAAGATATTCTTGCTTATTTTAATGGACTGAATAATCCCCTCTGACCTAGTACCTCTTTTAATAGATGACACCCTCACATTAAATGAAAATAGGTATTTTGAAATTATTAGCAGAATAAAGATTTTGAAATTTGTAGGATCCAGGTTTACCAATGAATTCACAAAGACCCTAAAAAGACAAAGACAGAATATCAAGGTTAGGAGTGAGAAAAAAATCTGCAGCAATATATGTAGGGTGAACACTTCATTCCTCAGCTTCTCACAGAAAATCCTTTCTCAGTTTTCTACTGTTGGATTAAAAGATAATAAAACCATAAGCTCATGTTTCTTTAAGACAATATTTGTTAACCTATTATAACAATGGAAAACAATGTACTTAGTTTCTAACATCTCTACTAAAATGTATACTTGAAGAAATTAACAAGTTAATATCTTTTCCTACTACAACTAAACAATAATCATTTCCAAATGCTAGGCATTTCAGCCATAAATATATTAAATCTAGTATAAATGCATGCTTATATGCATATGCTTACCTGTATACTACAAACATTGACACATACACAAATATATTATATGTTAATATTCATGTGTTCATATTTATGCATATTTATGCTATTCATAATTTTATATATTTATGATAAATGCTACTATTTATTTAATTATATGAAAAGCAGGCTGCACAGGGAATCCAACTTGGTACATCTGTACCCTAGAGCATGATGTGATTCATATTACTAAAGTCCATAAACTTCTGTGTCAGCATCTATTGCCTTATGTAAAATGTAGTTGAAATATAGCAAGGTGACTATTTTATGTAGTGTGCCTTATGTCTTGATGCAATGCAGAACAAAATGAAAACTCCTCATTTGGTTCTGTTATCTTTTCAGTAGCAGAGAGTGTTTAAAATTTAAAAAAAAAAGGTTAACAATCATATCATAGCTCTAGGCACAGGAAAATGCAGTATCTCACCATTGCTGAATCTAATGAGTCTTTTGGGTGAGTAGGATTTTCACTGTAACCAGCCAGAAGCCCAACTAACTACTGTCAGTTGCCCTGGTCAGCCACCTACGCTGGTATCCTGGCAACCCTGAGTGTTTCATACATAGCAGAATCCGTATTATTGTCATAGTTTAGATTTAAGAGTGAGATACTGATGTGGGATTGCTTGGAATTGAAATAAAAAAGCCATTATCAAGTGTAATCCAGATGCTTATGTCACTAAGAGGTTTTATCTTGGTAGTTACATACTGCAGTTTCCTTTGTGTGCTTGATACATAAAGAGGATAAACTTCAACTTCTCCCTTTGCCACATGAATTTCTTACCTACACTGGTGATGCCATTTCCTAGTCCTCCAATGTATTCAGCTATTGAAATAGAATAGCAAATGTAGATTTACATATAAACCAATCAGCTGTGCTCATTTTTAGACTACCTGGGATACCAAGAGGAGATGCTGCATGTTACAATTTGCCATTTTTGTGTCTCAAAGAAAGGGTCTATTCATTCAACCAGTAGAAAAGAGAAATCACAAAATTGTGTTCTTAGACTTTCTTGGTTAATGTGAATATCCCATATATGCTTTGTTTTACAGGAAAAATGCTCGCTGTTGGTCAAAATCTCTGTTGATTACATAATTATAACATTTCAGGTAAATCTTGTTCAGATATGACAGTACGATATACTTGTAGATCTAGGGGATATTGAAAAAATATATGCAAACGATATTGGAAAGAAATGTGAGTCATAACAGTTCATAAACATTTAAGGAAATGCATTCATCTTGATGAGTATAATGACAATTTCATCCAAGGTTTCTTCTGAAAGTGAGCTTCTCTCTACCCAGATGCTCTGTGAAACAATCAAGATACATGCACTAATTATTTCTCTGCTACTTTAATTTTTATTCAGAAGTAGAAAAAAATTAAATTTCTATTTGGATTTAATTTCTCAGGTAGTGATTATGTTCCCAGATTCATTGTCACTATCAAATGCCTATCAACTGATAACTGGGAGATAATATATAGTCAGACACTTAAATGAATTCAATATGTATAAAATTTTTAATATATGCTGCAACATGGATGGACATAGGAAACTTTTGTGGTCCCTATAGGACAGGGAACAGGAAATTTGATACTCAGAGTTAATAACTGCAGTGTTTCCTTTAGAGTGATTACAATAAAATGAAATTACATAAGGTAAGACTCATACAGCTTTATGGGGATTTCAAAGCCACTAAACTATAGCACTGAAAATGAAATGTATGGCATTTAAATTTCACAAATATTTTAAAGAAACTTTACAAACCTCTGGGACAATAATCTTAGCAGAAAAGTCATTTTTCACCATAAGCAAATTTTATTTTTCAAAATTAAATGTGGAGAAAATAGAATACATTTTTAAAATTGCATTGCATTTATTACTACAAAGAAGACAAATCAATACAACATATGCCCTTAGGGACGCTTCACTGATTATTAGATAGAGAAAATCTTGGAATCAGGTAAAATTTACTTGGAATTACTATGCTTTGACTCCAAAATAGTCACCTAACCATGTTTTATTCGTTTTTTTTTTATCTGTGTCATCAGAATATGCTTTACTTGATTGGGTTATTCTATACACGGCAATGTTAGATACACTAGTACTTATTGGGAGTAGAAACAATGGTTGCTATTATTGGTATTATTACTTACTGTTCTAGTTTTTTTCCCTAACTGTTTCAACAACTGCGTAAGGCTCTTCCTGGTGGAAGAGAAACTTATTTTAGCCTCTGAAGTGGGATTAAATCAGACACAATATTTTGATGCTTACAATTGATTTGTACTTTGTTTTAATTCCATTTTCATGCATGAAGAGAGAAAAAGACGTAGCAAAATATATTCTGCTTCACATTCTAATAGAGATACTACATAGAAGTAAGCAGAAGGGATTTGGATCTCAGAGAATTCTTTGGAAGCATTCATTTAAAATCCAACAACTCTGATATTTTTCCTCCTGTAAATTTTGAGAAGCAAAATCATAATAAGAATATAGTACTGTGCATTAGAGAAAGGTCTTTGTTAATCAAAATAACCATTGCGTATGAGCTAGAAAGAAGATTTAATGGTTGAGAGCATTTGCTGTACAAACATAAGTACCTGAGTTCAGATTGTAGCAGACACATACAAAGATGGGTAACTCAAGTGCTGTGTACAGGAGGCCAGAGGATTCTTGGGGCTTGCTGTCCAACAGCCTAGCTCCAGTTTCAGCAAAAGGCTCTTTCTCAAAAGAACATGGCTAAAAGCAAATCACTCCATGTCCTCTTCTGACCTCGGAATAAATACACACACACACACACACACACACACACACACACACACACACACACACAACACAAAACAAAGTAAATAAAAGATAACTGTGCAACTACTTTTCTAAATGGCAATATTTGCATACTTACAGTCTTTTTTTCATTTGGCATCAATTTTTCTCAATCATTATTAGCATTTCTTTTTGCATCATTTTTATTCTTTAATGCTTTCATATACAAATACAATGAAAGTACATATTTTCATCTCCTACCACTCATACATATTTACTTTTCCATCCTCTCCATAGCTTTTCCCGTTCCACAATCTCCCTCTCATACTCATTCCCCACTGCATACAGGACATCCGCACTGGCAAATGTCTGGACTCCAGATGGAGAATCAACAGCCCACCACTGGGTAAACTGATCAATAAAGGAAACCCACTTTTTGTATCTGCTTCCAGCCTAAAACTGTCTTGCAGGGTTGGACAATATCTTCTGAGATCCTCCCTCCTTCATGTTAAATGTTGATAGGGCAGCTATTGTGGAGGACTAGTGGAAGTAGCCCTGATATGGACAGAGGTTACTGTCTAGCAGTACCTCTCTCCACCCTCAGACTGTCACATTTTTTTTTCTGCCTCCTGTTCTGTAAGGTTCCCTAAGCCATGGGATGGGGGTTGGTTTAGATTCCTGTTCAGGGATGAGCTGCACTTTGACCAGTTGTGGTTCTTGGAGTTACTCATTTTCTATTGCAAGAGGATACATCCTGACTGAGTGCTGAGTATTTCTCTGATCTAATAATATAATAACCCATGATTAGACGATAGTGTATCATCAAGTATTTATAGTTAACACTAGTTTTTTATTTTTTTACACCAAGGGACTACAGTCTCTCCTTCCAAGGGTATTTGACTTACTCTACAGTAACAGCCCTGTGCACCCTTCTGTAAAACATGCCCCAATGCTAATGCAAAAGCAGCTGGTTTCTGCTATACCTCACATGACACTCTTCTTGAAGGAAATGGTATTGTAGCTGTTGTTATTCATAGCTGGTTGTGGCCACTGATATCTATTCCAGTTATTTTTCCCCATGCCGTTTTCCTTCTGTGTGCTATCTTCAGCTATATGATCTTACACTACATTTCTGGAGGATAACCAATATCAATAGAGAATATCTATTTTGTTTTAGGGGCATCTGAGGACACTTTATCCAATAGCTTCTTAGGAGGCATCACATTTCTGGTATCAGAAAACTTAATCGTCCATGATTTCTAGTAGGTGCATCTCAGGACAATTTCTGAAAAACGCCAGCAATATTTCTAAAATATAAACTTGTGAATTAACACCTTAGAGATGACAATAATGACTTTCATGCCTTAGCACCACAAAATGTCAGATAGAAAATGTAGACAGGTCTGCAAAACTGCGAAAAAAAAAGGCTTTGGCAATTTTTAGGCAGGCAGTTTGAACATTTAATCAATCTGTCAATAAGCTTGTCAATAAACATCAGCTTACCCTTACTTCATGGCCTGAATATTCTATCCTGATTACATAATCTGTCTCCATGACTATATTTACCTAAAGTCAGAAATGACATCAAATATTTGTCAGATTTTCAAGTTCTTGGGTGGGCTGCACTTTCAATCACACTAATCTAAAATGTGCCAAAGTTAGCAACAGTGATCCTTCAATTATCCATGTGGCACCTCAAATACTATATTAAGCACATAGTTTTGATACATATTAAGCTATTATGCTTATAATAGACTCATAAAGCATACAAAATATTTTATTACTTTTTAGAAAGCTCTGACTTTTCAAATTTGAGCTCTTCCAGAAAAAAAGTTACAATGCAATATTCATTCCAAAAGCTATCTACTTAGAGAGAAAACTGAATTACTTGACCAAAACCATTTTTGATTTTGATTAGTCAGGATTAAGTCATTACAATTCCAGCAGTCCAGCCTCTGAAGGGAAAACTGTGCAACAAAAGAAATGATAACAGACCCACAAACCCCAAACATCCTGTTCAAATACCATGCACTGTAATCAGTCTGTGGAACGGAAGAGAAGCTACACGGTTACAAGGGCCACAAGCACCTAGGTGGCTCCTAGGCAAAACACACAGATTGTCACTGCAGAAAATATGTCTCCAGTTAACATCAAAGACTGTTACACAAATCTTTGACAGTAGTGACCCCAAAACAGCTGCTTAATTTCAATTTTTAAAAAGAGAAGAATTAAGTAGAATGTCAAGATATTGGAAATGTCAGATAAGGTTACTTAGTTTAAGTCAAACCACTGTACTTCCTGGTTGACTGACACTACTTTTCTCATGTTTTCAACATACAAATGGCACAGAAAAAAATATTTGCTTCACTTTCCTTATAGTAATACTGAAAATTGTCTTTCAACAAAAAGACTCCAAATCTTGATTTGAAGATGTAGAAATTAATCACTGGGAGTCAGGAAATAGAATTCTATGCCTAAATCAGTTCTGGATATATAGCCCTGTGGAGTATATATTCCTGGCAGTGGGCAGTTAATTTCAGTAAAGTCCTTGAGGGTTAAATGAAATCTTCAATCAATCATGGCTTTTGGACATTCAGATTTGCTTTCTTTAGGCAGTGTACAAATCCCTTTCATTCATTTGTTATATTTCAGTGATAATTTTGTTAGGTTTTGCCTTAAGAATATGCATGCTATTAGAATGAAAAGAAAGAGAATATAGGGAGCATAAACATGTCTATTTAATCAGAATTACAGGCAGTAAAAGTAAACCTTCAGCCCTGGTTCAGGTAGTTAATGTTCACTCTTGGCATCAGAGAGAAGTGGACACATTTATTTATTGCCAAGTGATAAAATAGCAAATACTATCTATTTGAATTTTAAGCCTATTTAATCACAGAGCAGATGGTCAAATGTTGCCTGTTTCTCTCCCACCCACACTTGCCATCTTCATAGATAACTGACATTTGAAATAGCATCCAAACTAACAATCTCTGGCCACAATGAAGTGACAGACCAGTCAGATCCTAATTTAATGAGATGATCTCACAAAACAGTTTTGTTTGTTTGTTTGTTCTTTTGTAATACATCAAAGACATGTTCAGTTCCCTTGTGTCACTTACAAGCCTTCTCTTCAAAAGTGATTTCAGCCATCAGGGTCCATAAAGGCCAAGTCCCATAATCACTGGACCAAGAAAAAGACACCTGGGTTGGGGCCAACTATTAGATGATTTAGTCTTTATTCAGATTTGGCTTACAAACTTCACTCTGTGCATGTTTGAGCTAACATATATTTGTAAGGAACTTATTTTTCCTTTTCCATTTTGTCAGTGATCTGTTAACTTTTATATGACTGGTTCTTGACTTAGATATTGAATTCACTGTTAATAATTGCTTTTCTTATTTAACAAATAATGTTTTTCCCACAGCAAATTAAAGGTAAGGCATGCCCAAATACTGTTTCTCACACTATGTATGCATTAATTTTAATTACTTTTTATTTTTTTTAGTGTGTGTGTGTGTGTGTGTGTGTGTATGTGTGTGTATATATTAGAGAGCACTGTGTGTGCCTATAGAGAACAAAAGGAGACTTGCATTTGATGCAAGAATTCATCTCATTAATGTCTATCTTATGTCCTTTAGGAAATTATTGCTTCAATCATTTATAATATAAAGTATTTCTTATTTATTACATGCCAATGTCCCATTACTGAAGGTAGAGTTTTAGTATAAGAAAAGGAAAAAAGAAAGGAAAAAAAAGAAAAGACAGAGAAAACAGGCATAAAAGCAGACACAGATGTTGCTTTAGAGACCTTTCAATTATTACCTTGCTATACACAGCAACAAACAATTTGATGATGTAAAATTATTTTTTAGGCTTATGAATATGCAAAATATGCATTTTTTATCTAAAGCCATTTTTACATTTGTTACTGCTTTTTTCTTTAAAATAATATTTACAGACATTTAAAAAGAAGAGACAAATTGAATAATATCTGTAAAATAAATATGCCAGTCATATGTGTATAAGAGAAAGAGAAAATGGTTCTTTCCTGTCAAAGATAAGAAACCTGGAAATGAGGTTAATGGTAGATGCATTTGCTCATTCCATTCCATTTCTCCAGAGAAGCAGAACACAATTTAGTGTTTAATCAGACATCAGAGGGAAGGCATTACACTAAGAGTTTCATCCAAGATAAAAATGTATAATTTTAGTCTTTGTTAGAAAATGGTTCTATTGCAATGACATGTTCCATTTATTTTTATGGTCTGAAATTGGCCTGAACTCTAATTTAAAGCAAATCACATGAAACTCTTTACTGTAAGTAATAAACATAAAATTCTGTGAGGCTTTTAAAACAAATGCCAATTATAACACATTCTTCATAACACCTTGTAGACAATTAGGAGTAAATACTTTTCTATGGTACAAGTTTATATTTATCTATTATCTGTAGAGATCCAGTAATACAATATGAACATTTGAGCTGTGTCTTATTTTTCCCTTAAACTAATTTTTATGAATGCAAATGTATAGATATTTTGTTTTAACAAATATGAATGGAAGAGAAGCTAAATTCAGATTTCTGCATCTTTTCTGTTTCTATTGCATAGTTATGTACTTGAAAATTAGCATGAACAAATGTCATGCTTATTGTCTCATATTTATTTCTAATAAGAATTTTTAAAAATTTATGGTAAAAATCAATTTGTTTCTGGGAAAACATAACCCCATTATTCTTTTTTATGGTATTTTTAAATAAAAGAGTTAATTATATTCTAAAAAATTTTCTACTCCTGAAAAATCATATATCAAAAAGATTCCTATCTTTGAGTATTGACTGGCCATTTATTTTCACAATGAAACCCATCACTTTCTGTGTCTCCTCTGCAGCCATTTCAATTCTCTAATGCATAGGTCTTTGGGTAAAATATAAAAAAATGATTGCTGAAAATAAATTCTACATCTTCTGAATTCTGAATACTAGTAAAATTATTTTCAACTTATCAGAATTATTATAAACTCTTGACAAGCTTCGAAGGAAGACTCCCCTTCATTCTAGGATAGCACCAAAAATAAACAGAACATATTGAACCATACCTCCATAAGGTGGCATGATGATGCAGGTATGTAATTCTAGCATTTGAAAAGTGAAGAGTGGAGGATCTGGAGTTCAAGCTGTGTCTGGTCTAAATAGCATTCTTTCTTCAAATGACAACAACCCAATAAAAAGACTCTACTATGCAGGTCATATACTTATATCTCGATTTCCTGATTTAAGTTAATGAATGAAAATTTGAACATTTCTAGGCATTAGTGTCTCTCACAAATGCACCTCTCAGATTCGTTCCATATATTGCCCAGTTTCACTCTGTATTTCGTTGTATGGGAAATCAAACTTAAAAGACAATGACACTTAAATGTATATTCATGAAAATGGATATTTGTGCTTTTATTGATTACTCAATCATGTGATGCTATGATAATTAAAGTGTGATTGCTTTGTGTAGCTAAATTAACAGTCACATATCTCAACCAACAATGAAGTTTACATTTTTGTATCAAGCACTTTATTAAGCAATTAGTGAGGTTCGTTCTAATATACACTAACTTTCTTACATGAAGATTAATAATCATGAAACAAAGAAAAGAGGAAATGTTGCTTTTCAACATATTTAAGTGTGAGTACTGCCATCAACTCTTGTTTTCTATATTAGTTCCACAAATGTCATTTACATCTGAGATATTTAAAATGTGAATAATATGTTAATAGTATACTGTTAAGGAATTTAGCAGACTTGTAAAATTATTTTTAATTTCCCTTTAAAATGCTAAAAATAATGTCATAAGCAATAATAGATCCATATAAGGAAATTATAAATCCCAGGGGATGGTGGCCATGACTGGCATTTCCTGAGTAGTCTCACAGTGTTCTGCTAAGCATTCTATATACTTCAGTAAAGAATTTTTCTAGGCCAAAATAATTGTCAAGGTTAAGTATTCTTTATTGTTTAAAAATATGTTATCTATGGGCTGGAGTGGTGGCTCAGGGGTTAAGCCTCCGCCTTGCAGGTGGCAGGTCCCGAGTTCGGATCCCAGATCCCACGTATAGACGCCAGACGGCAGCAGGGGCGGCCTGCGCTTCTGGTCCTGGTAGGGCGGAGCCTGTGAATCCCGGGGCAGAAGGAGGTGGAGGCGTCCATGGTGGTTCGCGCATTCGTCCGTGGTTCTACACAGACATACACACACACACAGACACGCGCGCACATACACACAGTTGAATAAATAATAATAATAAAAAAAATTAAAAAAAATGTTATCTAAAAGATATTTAATCAAGCTAAATATACTTATGGGTGGATTTAATTGAATCATTTTTCATTGTTCATAATATGGAAATTATGTATTCTTGGCAATGCTTACACTGAAATACAATACATTTTGTGAATTGCTAAGTTGGTAAATTAAATTGGGAATTATTTCCAGTAAAAGTATGTGATTGACAATTTTCCTGAACTATACCCTAAGGAAGTTCAAAGAAGATTTTGGAGAAGTACAGCTTTTTTCTGCTTTAGGAAATGAATGGAATTATTGAGCAGGGAAATATTTCTGCAGTTCTGTAATTGTACTGGGAAGCACCAACAGCAGTATGCCCAAAACAGAACCTGAGACATGAACCAAAGACTGAACCAACTGAACAAACCTATCTGACAATTACAGAACAAAATTTCAAGGGCCCAGAAAAAATCGTGAGACTATTTCCTATGTTAGATACAGGTCTAGGGTTGGAGAAATGGCTCAGCGGTTGAGATATGAGTTCTTATCCGAAGAAGGTCCTACGTTCAGATCCCAGGTCCATGTAAAAATGCCACAGAAAAGATAGCAACCTGCACTTCCAGTATCAGGCAGAAAGGGTGGCAACCTGCAACCCCAGAGTGAATCAAAAACTGTGTCCTACACTTCAGGAAGGATTTGAGAAGATAGCTTTTGTTAAATTTCCCCAGAATCAAAAAAAGAGATCTAAAGGACATGTGTATAAAATCTGCTGCATTTGAAGTTGTTAAATTAGTTTTTAACACCAATCAGAGGAGGAGGAGGAAGGAAGAAGAATAAGAAAAAGAGAGAAAGGGAGGAGAATGAAGAAGAGGAGGAGAGAGGAGACTGGGAGAAGAACTAGGAGAAGGAAGAAGAAGAATATAGGATAAAATAAACAGTCTAGAGATGATAACCCTGGTAAAGGGAAGAAAAGAAGCCAGCTGAAACTCTGTTCAGACATCTAGCCATGGATAATCAAGAAGGGATTTAAAGGAGTTCTTTGAGGTTACCATTCATGAAAGTCTAGTCCCTGATATGGAAACTGTATCCTTCAGAAATTTTTGTTGTTGTTGTTGCTGTTGTTTTATAGAATTTAAAGAAGATATCAAAACTGTCCAGGATATGTCTGACCCTCCACTATCTCATGTCAGGGTTTTACAGTCTTATCTGCTGTTGTCTATTTCAGCAAGCTTGACTTTTAATTCATCCCCTCAGTGTGGTAATGTTTCTTATACTTACTATACCCATCTTTATTTGTGTTGAGATTTAAAGTTAAGTTTAGCTGTGGATGGAGATCATTGCAGAAAGTCTGTCTAGCTTGTTCAAATTCTTGAGTTAGAACCACAATACAAAAAAATAAGATCTATTCTAAATTTAGTGAATTCCATTCTTGAGAATCTTAAATTGGCAAAGAAATAATTCTGCTTGCCACTCAAAAAGCCATAGAACATATTCGTTTTATTTTGCTTTGTTTAGCATTATTTCTTTCTTCCCATGAAAACATCTTTTGCTTTGGAGCCTCTATTTTGCTGCATTGTCTACAATACTATTGATAAACAGAGAGGCACATAATAACAATATACGAAGGAAAGCATATAACTTTTCAATATTCTGATGTCCTCTTGTACTTCCATAATAAAGACTAAAATTGATGGTCTCTATAAACTCTAAATAGTCTTGTTTCTAATTGCTGTGCAGTCCTTATGAAGTTGCATCCTTTCAAGGAAAATTAATGATTGAAAGTAACCATGTTATTAGCAAAGTGATTGATGCTAGATAATTACATTGTGAAAGATCACAGCTACGGGTGGAGACTCTTCTGTTCTCACCATTTTAACCTTCTTTACCAATATAATGCTAAAATGTTACTTCCCAATTGATGTCTTTCACATTTACATAATAAAAATATAAAAAGAACAAAGTTAGAGTAAAATATGAAGAATATTAGTTAATCTTAAAATGATTATTCTTCCCTAATTTGTGGATAGACACATGCACTATGTGACTCCCCAGCAAAGGAAACTAGATTAGCTTCCAGATTAATGCACAGAGAAGGAGAACCATTATGTTTGTCCAAAACTGGCCAAACAATGTTTGTTGAACCAATAAATACAGTTATATGATTTCTAGAACCATTCTCAATAGCATGAAATAGCAAAAGATAGAGAGAGAGAACTTATGTTAGAACCATTCTCAATGTGAAAATACATGAAATAGCAGGAGATAGAGAGAACTTATGAGATAGATGGTAGGAATGTGTGCAATTATTGTACACAACTTGGACTGAAGGAACACCAGGTACGGCTTGCAAATAAACTATATGGATTCATTGTGTTTGAGAAAGTAAGAAGGAAAACTCCATTATTCCGGATGGAAAAAGTCATAAAAGAAGTGTAACTACACAGAACATTCACATAAGGGCAAAAACAGTCTTCAGTGTAGGGTAGCCAGTCGGGCAAGTGCACAGCATCACCTGGTGGGAGCCAAAACTGCAAGGAGAATTTATGAGGCAGTGCATAAATCCTTACAAACTCTGGTTTAAAAAGACAATCCTGGGGCTGGAGAGGTGGCTCAGGGGTTAAGCCTCCGCCTTGCAGGCGGAAGGTCCTGAGTTCGGATCCCAGATCCCACGTATAGACGCCAGGCGGAAGCGGGGGCGGCCTGCGCTTCTGGTCCTGGTAGGGCGGAGCCTGTGAATCCCGGGGCAGAAGGAGGTGGAGGCGGCCGTGGTGGTTCGCGAATTCGTCCGTGGTTCTACACAGACACAGAAACACACACACAGACACGCACGCGCACATACACACCCATATGCACACAGTTGAATAAATGGTAATAATAAAAAAAAAAAAAAGACAATCCTAGTGCAATCAGTGAAGCAGCAAGTAAAAAATTTGAAGCCCTTGGGGCTGAAGAGGTGGCTCAGGGGTTAAGCCTCTGCCTTGCAGGCAGAAGGTCCTGAGTTTGCAGAAGTTGGGTGGCCTGGTTTCTGGTTCTGGTAGGGGGAAGCCTGTGAATCCCGGGGGAGAGTAAACAAGGAGGAGGTGGAGGCGTCCATGGTGGTTCCCGAATTCGTCCGTGGTTCTACACACACACACACACACACACACGCACGCACTCACGCACGCACGCACAATTGAACAAATAATAAAAAAAAGAAAAAAAATTGAAGCCCATATAGGAACTCAAGGGAGAAGTGAGAATGGAGTACTAGGAAAAGAAATATGAAGGAGAATTTGAGAGAAGCGAAGTACATGATTGACAGCAGATGTACCCAATGGCATGAGAAGCATCACACAGAAATGCAAATCATCTTGAAAGAGCTTCTGTGCATTTCATTTAGCTAAATCTCTGTGTAGCAGTTTCACTCTTGGCTTGCAGATGAGATAACTGAAATTGAGGCATTACATATTGCACTATAGTTCTCAACAAAATAACCAAATCTGCTAACAGTATCAACTCTACAACTCTGATAACTTTAAAAATAGAAAACTGTAAGTGTTCTTAGCTTTAACTATTTTCACATGATAGTAAACTACTGCCTGAACACTTCTCGATATATCCATAAATTAGATACACTCTCGGCATTCAAGCAAGAGGAACCCTTTTGCAATGGGAGATCTGCAATGCAGAGAAATGTAACTAGCAAAAGTACAGTAAAAAAAATAGAAAGACCACGGAGTAATCATCCTTAAAAGACATCAAATTTGCCTTCCTATCCCAAGGCTCATGGATCCTTGCCTAAGAAGAGAGTAAAAGATTGTAAGAGCCCATGAATAGGGAGTAGTATTACAAATAATATCATCTGGTCATTACAGGGCTGCTGCACCTAAGAACTCAACACACCAATGTCCACTTCCATACAATCTGCACAATAGATAGGCTATAAATACTTCACTATGGATGAGGTATGATCTTTGAGCATTGCAAGTTAAAGCAAGACAGGAGTGGATGAACTTCTTCACTCAACGATCAGTGGGGATGATCCACTGATGGGTCATTCAAGCCCCAGCAAATATTCAAGGAATTGCCAAGGCAAACATCTCAGGTGAAACACAGAGTCACATATGCAAAAAGAAAAAGCAGTTGGTTGGTTACAGAAAAGGCAGGATAGGAAGAGGTAGTAAGGGGAAAAATTTAAATTTGAAAGTGTCAAAGGTTAAAGAATAAAAAAAAAGTAAAGAAAACTGTAACTGGATCTTATAGCCATACGAAGCCATGGAATACTTGCTGTCTATTTGAATAAATGTTTATATTTGTAATTATTAATCTGTTTTTCCTCTCTCTTTCTCAGCATTTAGCTACTTTTCCTTAGCATGGCCCAGAATTAAGGAGACATAATCATCTATTCTTTTGTAGAAAATTTGTATGAGGCAGCAATTTCATGATTTTATATACCCACAGTATGACTTAAGAGTTTATTCATTTTGCCAACTCAGGTTCTAGTAGCACTGAATAATTTCTTACCTTACTTGGACACAAATTCTTGCACATATATATCCCAATTCCAATACAGCAAAACCTCCATAGATGTAGACCAGCCAGGGGCAATCCTGGGATCCACAGAAGCTGACAGGCAGGAGAGCAGGATTGATGGAGGGATGGAAGGGAGAGATAATGGAGGAAAGCAGGGATAAATACTCAATATGCATATAAAAGAATATTAAAAAAAGAGTAGACAGGCCAGAGGGAGCCCTGGAGTCCATGAAGGCAGACTGGCAGGAGGTGGGGGGTGGTGGGATGGATTGAAGAAAGGAGGGAAAGGGAGAAGGGAGAAGGGGGATAGAGGGAAGTAATGATGAATACTCAATATGCCAGCAAAACTAGAAAAATAAAATAATTGAAAAAATATTGAAAAAATTAAAAATTATACTGCTCTTTCCCAGGGTCATACTGCAAAGGAGTCTTTTTTGGTTGTTTTTGTTCTGGTGACCAGAGCCCAGACTAGCTTTGAACTAATGACTTGTGACCTTCCTGCCTGATGCATAGGGGACAAAGACAGTTTATAACCTACCATTTAAAAATCTCTGAACATATCATTTCTATCACATCCTTATTTCCTTATGAATGTGTGGGATTAATTATATTTATCAACCTATTAAAGATATTTTAAGCTTCTAAAATTTGTGTATTTAAGTCCTCATCTTATTGTTAATAATGCCAATGAGCAAACATTGGCTGGAGAGATGGCTCAGGGGTTAAGACTCTGCCTCGTAAGCAGAAGATCCTGAGTTCAGACTTCAGGTCCCACTTAAAAACTCCTGGGGGAAACACAGAGGCCTGCACTTCAGCCCGTGGTGGGTGGAGCCTAGAAAATTCCAGAATGAACGAAAAAGGAGAGGAAAGAACCCAGGAAGATTCTCAAAGTTACCCTTGGTCCTCTGCAGAGACACACAGTGCCTTATGATACATATACACACATTAATAGATAGATAAAGAGATAGACAGATAGATTGATTAATTAAAAGTTTTTAAAAATGAAAAAACAAATAAGATAGCACATATTTAATATTATCTTGTGTCATCAATGCTCTGAGTGCCTTGCATACATCAGCTGTTCATTCTGCACAGTGGAAATGTCTTCCCTGTTCTTCCTGTGCAGCCACTGAAGCAGATGCTTTGCTACATTGAAGAAATTGAGCTTAAATCCAGTTCTAATCAAGTATAAATTTAATTATTCAATTATATTATTATATTACATATCATAAACACTATTATGTTATTTTTTTCTACACCAAGATCTTGCCATACTGCATAGTAAAAAGGAAGAACAAAAATTAGTTTTCTTTTCTTTTTTGGCCTGAGTGTGTGTGTGTGTGGGTGTGTGTGTGGGTGTGTGTGTGTGGGTGTGTATGTCCTTGTATATAAATGGGCACTGTGTGTGCCTGAAGTGGCCCAAAGGTGATTTCAGAAATTATTTTGAATTGTTCTACCTCCTTTTTGTATTGCTCTGGAGTTTCCAGACTGTGACTTTCAGGGCTAGAAGTATAGGCTGCTGTCATTTCTGCCTGGTGTGGGATCAGAGATCTGAATTAAGGAATTTCTCCTTCAAGGCAGAGGTGTAACACCAGAGACATCTCTGAACCCCTAAAATTTGTTTTCAATTGCATATTATATCTTTTCATGTAATAAATATATTAAATGGAAAATTGCAAAAATGTTAAAGAAAACAATACAAAAGATTTAAGAAAATGCACTATTATTTGGATGATCTATGTGTTTTATGTCTATTTTTAAAATAAACTCTATGGTCATAATCATCTAATCAAAAGGAGCCAGTGAGTTAGCTCAGCATGCAAGGTGCCTGGTCACAAATCTGGAAACCTGGGTACAGTCCCTGAAATTGTATGTGGAAGGAGAGAGCTAATTTCTGACTTCTGAAAGCTGTCTTCTGACATTTACCCATGCTCAATGACAAGTATGCCTATGCACATTCTCTCTCTCTCTAGGTAATAAATAACATACAAAAGTTGCCTACCAATGTCTTCAAACAATCAGTCCTTGAAATGATGTTAGATTTTTATGAGCTTAAAACCTATAATTGGGGTAGAAATCATGAAATGTGCAAATAGTAGATTTTGAATTTTAACAACTTCTTAAGTAACATGAGAAATATTCTGTGAATATGATGAGAAAGAACAAACTATAGATAAAGTCATATCACAGAAGATTATAAAAATTCTCTGAACCAGAAAGGACCTGCATGCACTCTGCCATTTCAAAAGTCTTAATTTATGAGAGAAATCACAAAAAAATAAGTTGGTGAAAATAGAAAACAAGTGGAATTCAAATTATGATGCACTACATCTTGTCAAGAGAAATAACACTAAAACAATCTAAATCACAATGACTAAAGTAATCATCAAACTGGTGAATTATAAATGTAAAAGTCTGGTGGTGACTTGGAGAAGGAAAATATTAAAAGTAAGAGTGTTGAGAATTCTAATATATATTTTAATGCATGCATGAACATGGAATTTATGACATAATGCTTTAAAGAAAAATGAGAGATACATCATGTTGACAAAAATAAACCTTACAAAACATGGGTTTCATCCAATAAGTTATTAGTAAAATAAAATACTTCAACTGAAAGAAAATTAAAAACATATTAAGTGAAGAAAAAGGCATGGTCTGAGCTACATATAGGACATAGAAGCAGTACACTCCCAGAAGCAGAGGGAATTACCAGAATTTAATACATGGTCTAGAACAGTTCCAGTATATGAACCTGTTCATATTTATTTATAAATAGTGTTTGCTACCATGGTGGACTATTACTCTTATTTTACTTGAGAATTGCAGGTATCTCTAGACTTTATAAATTGCATTCAGAAAATGGTAGAGATTATATTTGCTGAAATGAAATTTTAAGCTATTTTCCTCACTTTTGTTTAAATAGCAAACAGTTTGTCAAATAGAGCTATTCTGCTCACTGCTTACTGAATGTCTGGTATGTACACACTAGTGTGTTAAACTGAGACTCTTTTCCAAAGCCCATGATTGACTTTCGTTTGGTTCAAATCACAAACTGAAGCAAAAACTTCAGGAATTTATCATGTGCAAATAAATCCCTAAATTGCACTGCTTAACATTCTCTTAATAAGTTGTTAATGCAGCAGTCAGATATTCTGACTGTCTTCTAGACAAAGGGGAAAACAAATGTGTATTTATAACTCACACCACACATACTATACAGTATTTTTTCTTTATGCTGTACTTGATAGAGAATTGCAAAATTGTGTTTTATGATCAAAAGTTAAAAAGATAATTTACTATTGTTATAGTTACCTTTCTTTCTATTGTTGTGAGATAGTACTCCCACTCAACTAGATTAAGGGAGAAAGGGAGATTTATTTAGTTTATGGTTCTAAATGGGGGACATGGTTTATTATGGCTAGAATCTCGTAGCAGACGCCATGGCTTGGAGGAAAAAAGTAGAAGGCTGCTTCAGATCACTGTCACCATGTGGAAGGCAGAGAGAAAAAGAGTTAAACTCAGAGGAAGCAGAGCTGGGCCATTAAAGCTCAAGGCCTAGCCCTTGTGATCTGTCTTCCTACAACAAAGCACCTGTTTTATATCATTTTATCAATAAAATATGCTAAATACATGGTTGTGCTTTGAATAAAGTTCTTCTTTTTCAGTAAGAATTCAAATTTACTTGGATGCTTAGTAGAAGCACATTGGGAGAGCTGTCTGCACTGGATATGAAAAAAATTCATGGCATTTTTTAGTCACAAGCTAAAGTCTCAATAACTCCTCTTCCCTATATATCACTTCAAGAGAGGGACACCACTGTGGAAACAAAGTCTGTAGAAAATACGGCTGCCTTGTGCCCCATCATGTCTTCATGGTTTAGAAAAGTTTCCATGGTAGAAATTTCACAGTTGAAAGCTTTTTAAATTTATTTTTCAGTAAATAACTGAGAATGGAAAAATTGCTCAATGGTTAAAACCATTCATTGCCTGTAAGGAAAAGAACCTGAGTTTGGATTCCCAAATCCCATGTAAAAATGCTGGGCAGAAATGGTAGTAGTTTGAAATCCCAGACCTGGAAAGTGGAGCCTGGGAAATCCCAAAACAAAGCAAAAAGGAAGTAGACCAATCCAGGATAATTCCCAATGTCACTCATGGGCCTCCTCAGATACACACACTGAAGAACACGCGCTTTCCACACAAATTGTACTAATTACTCTTCTCTGTTGCTATGAGTCACCACTCAAACTCAAGCAACTTGAAGGGAGAAAGGGAGATTTATTCAGTTTACAGTTCTAGAGGAGCAATACAGACAATTATGGTGGGAAAGGCATGACTGGTTGGCAGAAGCTAGAGAAGCTTAAAGCACTGAAGATATCGTACTGGAAGAATGTTGCTACTAGATCAAGAGCAGGCTTGCTAACTTAAGCAAAGCAGAGCTAACCAACCTCGAAGGTCCACCCACTGTGACTGTCCTCCTCCAGCAAGGCTCCACCTCTGTTATGATTGCATTTTGGTGTCAACTTGTCAGTTGTAGACTGTTTGGGTGCAGCTGTAGAAGGTTCATGGTTGGAACAGACCGCTGAACAAGTCTGCAGGTACTTGACTGATTGCTGTGGAGAACCCAGCCCATAGTGTGTGGTACTTTCCAGTGGGGGACCAGATAATAGGAGGTACAAGGAGGAGGGACTTGCACTTCCCTTATCTTATGTCAACTTGCTGTGGAGCTCACTCTGCGAGCATCATTTGCTTTTAGAGCATCTTGACCTTCTTTGTTGCTGCTGCTGCTGCCTCCGCCCTTGGCTGACTTGAAGCTTCACCTTTTCCATCATGTTGTTGCTGTCCCCACTGCCTCTAAAGCCTGGTCTTTAGGCCTTGCTGCTGTTCACTGGTACTGACAGTGGGAGCCCAGCTATTCTTCACCGACACCTGAATCCAGCGTCTTTGATCCTCCAGAGAAGTAAAGATTTGAGACCTTTTTGAGATCTTTTGGCTTTATGGAACATTTCAGTCAAGAATGAGGCAGCTTCGGACAGCTACTTTGAAGGACACTGTTTTTATTGTGAGTTATTTTAATGAACTTATTTATATATATTACATTCTGTAGGTTCTGTTTCTTCACAGAACCCTGACTAATACAACCTCCTAAAGGTACCATTGCCTTTCCAAACAACTAAAGGTATAACTACATGTGTCTGTGTGGAACAGCTCACATCTCAAAACATAATACAAATGCATACACACACACACACACTCTTTCAAAAATACATATATAAATGCGTCTCCATCAATTGATATTTGAAAACAAGAAACAAAGAAAAAACTCAGAGTATGCACAAAAACACATGTGCATGTGCACACCCAAACACTCATACACTCACACACACCTACAGAATGAAAAAAAAACTACTTAGAAATGTTCATTCTATTTTATGTACTAGAGGACTAGACATTAAAATATGCAATTGAAGAAACCAGAAATCATCACCACTATGCCACACAATCTGCACACTAAGTATATATTCTGCCACTTAGCTGTTATTTCTTTTTTTTCTACCTAAGTTCTCATGGAACTTACATCAACATTACATTCCAAATAAAAGCTATTGTGTGTCATTTTTACTTCCAATATACATCCATAATTATGTCTCTTTCAAATATTCTTCATTATTTATTTGTTCATTTAATTTGAGTGCAGTAACCCTCAGTACTAGGCCTGGAACTATGCTTGATATTAGAATAGATCAGAGTCATAAAAAGAATAGGATCAAATGAGACAGAGAGACCAATAATCCAAAGCTCAATGTAATTAACCTACTGCTGCAACACTTTTCTTTCTTCCTGAAATTTGTGAAATTTCTTTTGCAGTGAATCTTTTCTTGAAATTCTAATTTAAACTGAAATTCCCCTTTTTTCACAGTAATATTTTGTTTATATCTCAAATATATATTTATTTCATTGCATTCAGTCAGTTCATTTATTCAGCGGAGAGTTCACCTTTCAGTGTCTGCTACATGTTTTCTGTATGCCCCCTACTGGCTTATAAATTATTTGAAAATATAAATTATGTTCTGTTTTTATTTATACTATGAAATACACAAATGCAACACTGATGGTGTACATACATACATACATTTTCTAAATGATGATTTAGAAAAACTTTGGTCAACAAGTTTTTCTGTCACTTGACCAGAGACAAATTCTAGGTTCAACGGTGTTGTTATAAATATGTTCAGAAAAGTTATGATGGCAGCACAATAGTCATTCTAAACTAAAGCAAATATAATATTCTAAGGTTAATTTTGGCTTATACAATTTAATATCCATACTGAAAATAATCAACTGTTTGAAATGGTGTGTTAAGAGAACATACAGCTTTGATAGGTGACAGAAGAATTTAAAAGTTATAGGAACAGAAAATAGTGACCTGTGGACAAAGAAACTTGGTGGAGAGAGATGGGATGATTTTGTTTTTTAAAATATTTTGTTTCTTTAAGGAAAGAGAGAGAGAGATACAGGGAAAGGTATAAAGATGGAGACAGACTGACAGAGAAAGCAAAGGTGAATTCATGCAAATGACACCATACCTGTGGAGATCAGAAGATAACTTCAGCTGTCTCCACTGTGTGCTCCAAGTTCTCCAGGTTTGTGTGCAGGCACCTTTATTCACTGAACAATTTCACCAAGTTTTGATTTTTACATTTCCATACAGATAGCAAATCTAGAACTGATAGTTTTATAATGAAGGCATAAATTCAGAGCTTCTTTCTAGATGACAGGCAGAAAAGATGTCCTAAGGGAGAACTCTTTGGCAGCCAATCTGAGAAGGTTGGATAGACATACCTCAGGAGAGGTGTACCGAGGGTCTATGGTAATTGAGCTGAGCTCAGTGATCATCTTGTACCTCAGCACTTGCAAAGGTTTGTAATCAAAAATAAGCACATAAATGTATAAACTACCCTCTATTTGTTACCCATCAACTTAAATGAAAGTCACTTACTTTGAGATGCACACAATGTTCTTTTAATAAAAGAAAAATGTATCTGTTACAGCTTTGAGAATACCTGCAAACTCTCAATATGCAGCTTTGCTTTAATTCCTTACTTTTACTACCTCTGCACTCTCCAAACTCAGTTATTTCATTACTTACCTAGACCAGAGGTTTGTGAGCCAGTAAATGATGAGAATTCTGATCAACAAATGCTGCTAATATCTAGTCCATTTAAAAACATAAGAGAATAAAGAGGTTAAAGTTCCTGATTTTTCTTTTCTTTATAATCTATTCTGAGCCCAGTATCACCATCATTGTCTCGATCAAAAAGCAAGTGGTCCACTGGTACAGTTTTCTTGAGCAGATTCTGGTCCAGTAGCCAACTAAAGAATCTAGAACAACAGTAGGCTGTACTGTGGCTCACTGAGAAGTTTCCTGATCAAACTGTAGGTTCTGGAATGACATTTCAACTAGCCTTTTTTCCTTATATTGGTCACATAGTCCACTGGAAAATTTCTGTTTGCTAAACTCAAGTGTAGAATTGATGAAGCAAAGAGATAATCTGTTACATTTCTTTCTCAAGAATCAGAGAAGTGGGGCTGGAGAGATGGCCCAAGGGTTAAGCCTCTGCCTTGCCGGCAGAAGGTCCTGAATTCGGATCATAGACCCCACGTATAGACGAAGCGGGGGCAGAAGCGGGGGCGGAAGCGGGGGCAGCCTGCGCTTCTGGTCCTGGCAGGGTGGAGCCTGTGAATCTGGGGGCAGAGAAAACAAGGAGGAGGTGGAGGCATCCATGGTAGTTCCCGAATTCTCCCGTGGTTCAACACACACACATGCACACACACGCACAATTGAATAAGTAATAAAAAAAAAGTAAAAGAATCAGAGAAGTGGTTTTCAGTTTTTTGCTTTTTTTTTACTACCAAATGTCATTACCTTACATATTTTGTTCCATTTCATATATATTTGTGTTTGAGAATTCTGGTCATAAGTAAATTTGCATTTTATGTGTAAAGATCCAGTTATTCTTTTATACAAAGTTTTTGATGGATTATGTTGACAGCTAATTTTTTGACAGTGTCAAAAAATTCACATTTAGTACTAGAGAAAATTACACTTAAATAATAAGTTGACATAAAGAACAAAAGCTAGAAGTTTAAGATAATGTAACAGAAGGCAGCATAGCATTGTACTTAAATCTGAATAAAAACAGGAAAAGTAGAGATTTGTAACAAAGAGGCATTGCTATATTAGGGGTATCAGTGAGTAGAATATTGCTAAGCTATGCAGAATATAGGGAAAAAAAAACCTCCTCCCCCATTCTGGCTGTAAAGCTTATTGTTAATGTGAGCTAACATGACTTTTGTTGAATGAATGCTAGGGTACGTGATTCTATCTATTTCACAGGATTTCACAGGAATCTTGTCATAACTGGGTAAGACAGACCCAGCCAGGATAAAGAGGGCTAACTGGGCTATAAAGTTTATTCATGTGGAAAATCTGCAGATTCTCATTTTCAAAAGGAGTTGCTAACTAGATCTTTACTTCTTCACTTTAAATTAGCTATCTTAGATATTGTTTTGTTACTATTTCTTCTTAATATTAACATTTGAAGTACATTCCCATCCAAGGATATATTTAATTCTGCAACATTTCTGTGTGGGGGAGGGTGAAAGGGTGTGGAAGTGGGCACATTAATGTTTATGCCTGTAGAGGCTTGAAAGTGACTTGTGAAATCATCCCAAATTTTCTACCCTCTTATTGTTTTGCTCTGGGTTTTTGATTTCCACCTTTTATGGTAGGAAGCAGGTCACCACCATTTCTGCATGCTGTTTTTACATGGGATCTGGACCTTTTGCTTGTGAGGCAATTCTTTAACCCCTAAGCCACCTTCTCAACCCGTCATTTCTTTTCTTTTGAAATTTTTTTGCAATGAATTATAGCAATGTTATTGTAAGAAAATATGGGACTCATCCTGTAGCATAAATATCATTAACACTTCGCTACTGATGTAACTCTAAGAAATTTAAATTTTATTATGTGGTGAGAGAAATTTTCTCACCACATAATAAAGTATAATTTCCTGATGAGCAAAATAATCTATATTTAAACCTAAGATCAGAACTCTGCAAGTGTTTAAAAATCAACATTCCATATACACATAGTGCCTCTTGAGCAATGTAAATAATCATCTTGTTAAGCTTCTTCAACAATCCACACATGAGCTTCCTTACACACTGATTAGAATAGAACAGAACATTATTTTAAACATAGTATTGAAAGCTGAAGTCCAACACATGTTTAAGTTTATAGTAAGACCAAGCTTTGATAGTATTCTGTGACAAAGTTTTAGAAATACACTTTAAAATTCTAAATTATCATTTTAATGATATGAATGTTTTCTGGTGTTTCATGTCACATTCTATGGGAAACCACTTAAAAGGGAATTAGCATCCAAAATTGTGAAATTAGCTGACCTGAAAACATGTCTGAACACATTTGATAATACTTGTCTCTGCATTTTTAGATAATCACCTGGATAAATGCCTTGAGTGATCTCTGCTAAATTCATTATATACCTGTTTTCCTCTTTTGAGGTGTCATGGATCCCAGGGTTTCAGAAACTGGCCAGTACTTTTTAGTATAGAGAGAAAAATTGGCAAGAAATAAAAGAGCATACAAAAAAAATCGATCCAAAGCAGGAAAGAGAAGTTCAACTAGCTACTAGAAATGAGTTCTAAGGAAAAGTACATGCTAGAAAAATTCTCTGACACAATGTTACAAGGTACAGTGAACTTGAGAGCCTTTTACAAAGTGTTTAGTGCAGAGATCCTAGTCAGACAGAGGGTTGAGAAGAGCCCTGAGCACCAGAAACAGGTCAAACATGTGCTAGACCTAGAGAAAAAGCGTAATAATTAGAACTACACAGAATCGAGAAACATTTCACTTGTCAGTTATCAAGAGACACTTCAAAGAACAGGATAAAGCAAGAAAATCAAACTATGGGTTAGTAGAGACTATGAAAGGAAATGGTTCAAAGGATTACATCATATTTTTAGCAGATAATTTAGAAAGGAAACTTACCTTATTCTAACCAGAAATACTGGAAGAAACTGGCACATACTTAAAACTTCAGCATTGAGTATGAAATGGAAAGATTGCAAGTTTCTGCCCTGCCACTGGAAGACACGGAGGAGGGGGAGAGAGAGAGGGAGAAGGAGGAGAGAGTGTCAGGCAGTAAACCTGATCCTATAATTTTCTTAAATAAATACATATTTGCTGTAATTTATTGTATTTATTTAGCTTCACACAGAATGATTTGCTTCTGGTTTTCAAATATACCTAAAATTTTTCATAATCATCTCTTATCAATATTTTGTATCAGATTTTAATTTAGTCAATTAATTAATGGGCTTCTGTCATGATTTGGATGTGAGTTGGCCCAGAGACTCATTTATTTGAATCCTAAGGTGGTGTTAGTGACTGGTAAGGTTCCTGAGGAAAGGCAGGGAAGATGGAACTGGCCTTGATTCTTTGTGGTACTACCTAGCTCACTTTCTTTCTTGCTCTTTCTACTTTTTAAATGACTGAAGTTAAATGACTAGACTTCAGCTCTGCCTCCAACTTCTTCTTCTTTTTGAGATTCTTAATGTAAAGGACTATGTCCTCTCTGTAACCATTAGACAAATAAACCTTTCTTTATCCTTTGTGAAAATATTTTCTCACAGCAAAAGAAAAATAAATTACATAATTTTACTATAACTTTTATTCACGTGATTTTGGTTAATATAGACTTGTAACTTGATACATTAGTTCTCTGTATCAAAATCATTTCCACCATTTCTCTAATGACTCCATGTCCTATTATATCTGCACATGCCTAAAACCTTCACTGTCATGAATACATTAGTTTTAATCACAAATCTTCCTGAAAATAAAGGCAAAATACATATTTCCTCTGTTTTTAGCTTTATTGTACTTTTCCTTTCTGCAATTTCTACTTTAGGCATGACTACACAGATCAGTTCCAATGAAAGATAAATAAACAAATGTTTAACAGCAGAGAAAGTCCATAAAAATGGCTCACACCATAAAGGTATATATTACAAATGAGAGTAAAAAAAGATATAGAAAGCAGGAAGTGTGTGTATGTGAATAAATTATCTTGACTTTCATGTTTTGGAAAATGTCTCTCTCTAATCTATTACTACCAAACTACTCTCCACTACACTGTGAGTAACAGATGTGGAAATTTTCCACAAAAATATTGATTCTACCAACACCAAGTAAATGTTTAATGACTGATCTCCATTCTTACTCTGATCTTTTACCAGTGATCTTGATCGAGTGGCTCTAAATTGGATCAGAGGCTCCCTCTGCAAGTTCTGCAGTCTTTTAGAAATCTCAAAATTGCAGATGAGGTCTGCCATGCACCACCCACCCCCAGCTCCAGGAGAACTGGTCATGGCTACTTAGGTGAAAGCCACATATACAACCGTAAGATAAGCAAACCCCTTTCCTATTATTAGTTTCCCATTTATTCCCAAGAGACAGTCACTCCTGCTTAATCCCCCCAAATCCAACATCTTAAGTTGTTCACCACAGTACACCCCTTTAAAAATTTCATTTCATCCTCAACTGTAATTTTCCTACTAATTATTACACTCTTCCTTATCCTATGCTCTAGTAACTTCTCTTTCTTAAGCCAAACATTACCCACTGAAGCTGATAGCCAATTCCCAACTTCCCACCTAAATTTAGACAGACAATTTTACTTACAAAGCAATGTTGGACTTACATACCCCAAAGGATCTGTAGCTACAACATGCACAAAACAGCACTGAACATTCAGCATCACAGTGTTTAGTTTCCAGGAGTTAGTGTATTTTCTGTTCCTTGTTGTGTTGCAGATGTCAAGCTTTAGGCCATGGTGGTCTGATAGAGTATAGGCTAGAATTTCAACTTTCCTGTATATGTGGAGATTCATTTTGTGGCCCAATATGTGATCTATTTTGGAGAAAGTTCTGTGTGCTGCTGAGAAAAATGTGTATTGTTTGGTGCGTGGATGAAAAGTTCGATAGAGATCTGTAAGGTCCATTTCAGTAAGAGTTTGATTAAGTTCCAATGTGTCTCTGTTAAGTTTTTGACCTGTTGATCTATCCCATGTTGAGAGAGCAGTGTTGAATCTCACTCTAGTCAGAATAGCAAAAATCTACAGTACAAACAACACCAAATGCTGGAGAGGATGTGGAGAGAAGGGAACTCTCCTACATTGCTGGTGGGAATGCAGGCTTATACAACCACTCTGGCGAGTCGTCCGGTGATTCTTTAAAAAGTTAAAGATTGAAATGCCATATGACACTGCTATTCTGCTTTTGGAAATAATTCTCCATACAGCAAAAATTCACCTCCATAGCACAAGCACGATGATGTTCATAGCAGCACTGTTTACAATAGCAAAGTCATGGAATCAACCCAAATGCCCAACAGTTGACAAGTGGATAAAGAAAATTTGGTACACTTATACAATGGAATACTACTCAGCCATCAAAAAAATGAATTAATGAAATTTGTCAGGAAATGGATGGAATTAGAAAATAATTATATTGAGTAAAGTATCCCAGACAGAGAAAATTAAGCGCCGTGTGTACTCCCTAATAGGTGGATTCTAGTATCAAACCCACTTAGTGACATATTCAGACATAAATCTCTGTAATACCTTCAGTAATTGTAAAGATTATAAACAGGAGGGAAGAGAAAGGAGGGCCCTACCAGAAACAAAGAGAGAGGGGATCATGCTATAGCAGAGACAATAGGCCACTATCAAGTACTGCAAGTAAGTAATGAGACATCTGATTAAGCTCACAGACTTTCCTTCCTGGTTGTTTGCAACCGATGGGGTTTGATCTCACCAGACAAGGAGGGCATAGAGTCTGACAGATAGAAGGTAACCATCCTGAAAATGAGCGACTGACCCCCCACCCCACGGTCTCCTATTCTTATTCTATCTACCTTTGAATCTACTCTTACAATAAGACTCTATTTTAACAGCCTCTTATCTTTGGCTAGGAGGTGATATCCAATACCTAACAAGATGGAGCCAAGGGCTGTGCAGGAACAGCAAAACTGAAAAAAAGAGAAAAAAAAACAACAAACCATAATTCAAAATATTAGAGACCCTACATTAATCACCAGGAACCAGGCCAGCCTAATCTCTCCCCATCTTAAAGCTCAAGGAAATTTGCAGAAGAGGGAGCCATAAGATTTTAAAAGCCTAAAGTTGGGGAGAAGCAACGATATGCAAGATATTCCACACACATTAGGAGCAAAGTAATTATAATAAGACTTTGCATGACCTGTGCAATTACCAACATATCATTGACCCCCCCCCCAAGTCTAGCATGGATCATAGGCTTTAAGAACCTTAGAAGCAAGGGATTAACAGCCACAATAGTATTCCTATACTAAAGGGGAACACAAAAAAGAGCTCTAGGCAATGCTACTGAGTCCTTACACCTCATCAGAGAGGAGCACCCAGAGGGAAGTTTGACATGCACAATGAAGGATGCTCCAGGAATGGGGAGGGGAGGCACTGGGAGAAAGAGGGGGGGAAAGAAAGGGGAAAAGGGTGGAGGGAGCAAGGTGATCCAGGGAGGAGTGGAGGGACAGAGGGGAATGGGGTACCTATCAAGTTTGTGTGAGTGGAAAAAAATACACTATAAAAAAAGCACTGAACAACTACACCCCTACTTCTTAAACAACAACATCCCATTGAAACCCAGAAAAGCTTTCCCAACAACATCCAATGTCAGAAAATATCATCTGACTCAGGAGAGCAAAAAACAAATACCAAAGAAAGCATTCAAAGTCATATCATAAGATGCCCAAGTGACATCGCAGTACCACAAAATGAACTAAATACCAAAAAAATTGGTCAAAAAAATTACGATAGATTTCAGTCAAGACTGCCTGCCTCCCAGATACCAGTCAGGAAAACAACATGCAAGATCATGCCTTCCAAAGGAATACTATCAATATGGTCCAAAAAATGAAAGAATAAACAAAAGAATGTGAGGAGCTACAAAAGGAATACGACAAACAAAGAGGAGATTATTAAGAGTACAGACAGAAGTAAAAGTGGAAATTCAAAATTTCCTAAAATACAAAGATCACATAAATATATCATACCAAAATGTTTTTGATACAAATGAAGGCCACCCTAAGAGGAAAATTCTTAGCACTCAATGCCTACATCAAGAAAGAGAGAGAGAGAGAGAGAGAGAAAGAAGAAAGGAAGGAAGGAAGGAAGGAAGGAAGGAAGGAAGGAAGGAAGGAAGGAAGGAAGGAAGGAAGGAAGGAAGGAAGGAAGGAAGGAAGGAAGAATCACTAAAAAGCTAAAAAAAATGCAGCTTAAAACTTTGAGAAACCAGAACAAAAAAAAAAAAAAAACACAAAGCAGTACACATACAGAATTTAGTGAGATCAGAAGAAAAATAGCTGAAATTGTGACAAAGAAAATAATAAAAAGAATCAATCAAACAATAAGCTGCTTCTTTGAAAAACTTAATAAGCTTGGACAACTCAGCCAAATTAGTGAAAACCAAAAGACAGAAACCCCAAATTAATAAAATTAGAGATGAAAATGGAGCTATCACAATAGTTATCAAGGAAATTTAAAGAATCATAAGGTTATACTTCAAAAATTTATACTCCGACAAATTTTAAAATAACAATGAAATAGACAAATTTCTAAGCACATGCAGTACAACAAAGTTAAATCATGATGAATTGAATTTCTTAAACAAACAGTCCTATAACAAGAGATGAAGTTAAAGCAGTATTTATAAATCTCTCTAACAACAACAACAAAAAAATGTCAGGAACCAGATGGATACAGTAGGGAATTCTACAAAGTACAAGTATCACCAATGCTGCTTAAATTATTCTGTAAAACAGAAAATGAAGGAACACTTCCAAACTCTTTATACAAAGTCAACTTTATATTGATACTAAAACCAAATAAAAACACAAACACAAACAAGAAATCTGTAAATCAATTTTACTGATGAACACAAACACACAGACGAAACAATACAAAAACAAAATTATAACAAATTGTTTTCAAAAAATATCAAACAGAACATCTACTATGATCGTGTTGGATTTATTCTAGAAACACAAGTTTCCTCAGTATATATATGAAAATCAGTAAGTATAATTCACCATATAAACAAATGCAAGGGAAAAATTACACAATTCTCTTAATTGATGCTGAAAACGTTTGTGACCAAATTCAGCAACCCTTTCTAATAAAGACCCTAGAGAAAATATGGATGGAAGGAAATTTATCAACATAATAAAGTCCATATACAATAAGTCTACAGTAAAAATCACCCAAAATGGTGTAAAATTTGTCCACTATCACTACTTCTATTGTACACAAAGTATTAGCTAAATCCATTAATCAAAACAGAGAGATAAAAGGGATAAAACTAGGAAAAGAAGAAATCAAGTTGCTCCTTTTTGTAGATGACATAATTCTTCACCTCAAATATTCCTAATTCCACCAGAAGACTCCTAGAAGTAAAAAAGAAGTTCAGTAGAGTGGCGGGATATAAAAACATCAAAAACATCAAGGATTAAGAAAATGAAGAAGACCTGAGAGAAACAATTCCACTTATAGCTCCTAAAAAATGAAATACTCTGGAATAAATCTAACCAAGAATGTAGGATATCTATGCAATAAAAACTTTAAAACTGTAAAGAAAGAGACTACAGAAGACACCAAAAGGTGGAAAGACCTACCACATTTCTGATTAGTAGAATTAACATTGTCCAAATGACCATCCTTCCAAAAACAATAAACAGATTCAAAGCAATATCAATAAAAATTCCAACCCAATTCTTCACAGATCTTGGCAAAACAATTTCAAAATTTGGAAACATAAAGAATTCAGCATAACAAAAACAATGCAGAACAATATAAATTCTTCAGGAAATAACACCATATCAGACTTTAATCTTTATTATAAATCAATATTAATGAAAACAACATAATACTGGTTCCAAAAATGATATATAGAATAATTTATTAAAATTGAAGACCTAAATATAAGCTCATATTCTCTTTTTTTTATTTTGCTACTTTACAAGCATAGTGAGTAGTCATTCCTCCCTTCCATCCTTTTCCTTTCCTTCCTCGGTCCCTCCCTATTCCCTCTCACCCTCCTGCCTGTATGTTTCTATGGACCCAAGGGTTCCCTCTGGCTTGTCTATTCTTGAGGAGGCTAAGGCCTCTAAGCTCATGCTCGTGCAGTCAAGTAATTTTACCATAGGTGCTAAAAAAAAGCATTGGAAAGACAATAGCATCTTCAACGAATGGTACTTGCAAAATTGGATATCTACATGCAAAATAATGAAATTGGATTTTTATTTGTGTTATTTGTATAAAAATGCACTCTAAATAGATGAAAATCCTTAATGTTAGACCAGAGATTACAAAACTCCTTGATGAAAAAATACAGAATACACTCGAATTGATTTTCCTTGCCAGCATTTCATTAATAGAACCACAAATACACAGAAAATATATCCAACACTCAACAAATGGAACTATATGAAAATTTAAAAAAAATTTGTTCAGCAAAAGAAGTTAATTAAGCAAAAAGGTAGACTATGGAATGGGAGAGTATATTCTCTTACCACCCATCTGATATCCAGAGTATTTTAAAGAACTCAAAAAACTTGATTGCCAAAGAAATAAGCAACCCCATTGAAAATGGATTGTAGGACTAAAACATTTTTTTAACAAGATGAAATTCAAATATCTAACAAATATATTTTAAAAATTGTATCTTCCTAATCATTTTGGAAATGCAAATTAACACTTCCTTGTGATATCATTTCACTCCAATCAGAATGAACTGTGATCCAAGTCACAAACAATAAATACTGGCAAGAACGAGTGATCAGGGAACCCTCATACATTCGGGTAGGAATTTAAACTTATACAACCCCTTTGGAGATAAGTTTGGAGGTTCCTAAAATGTTAAAGATTGACCCAGCTATAATACTTTTAGGAATATTCCCAAAGAACAACAAATCTCTTACAGAGTCACATGTACAACCATCTTCATAGCATCCCTTCACACACACACAGAGAGAGAGAGAGAGAGAGAGAGGGATAATATTCATCTTCCAGGAAAAATGATCTAATGAAATTTTTCTGGTAAACAGATGGAGATGGAAGAAATTATATTAAGTGAAGCATCCTAGATACAGAAAAACACATTCCACATATTCTCCCTTACAAGTGGATCCATTCAACCATCAGATTCATGAAATCAAACAGAAACTTATACAATATCCACAAATGCAAAGAAACATAAGTCAGACGGGTGGAAAAAGATCACAAAACAGAGATAAAAGAGCATAGGATAGATGAAAAAGGCATTTTTCAAAAGAAAAGTTTCAAAGGAAAGGAAGAACAGTGATATAACACAATAAGGAGACCGGTTAACCTTCAGGTAACTGCTTACTAGCTTCTAACACTCATCATTGCAAGGGAACATATGACCAGTATCATAAACCAGTCTAAACAAGAGGAGAAGAAAACAAAATATGTACTAGATGAGATCAGCTATCTTATCACTAACTATAATCATCTGATAGTAAACCACCATCTAAACACCTCTCATTATTTCTTTAGATAAGATCTGGATACTCAAACAAGATGCAACCTATTGAAATGAAGGAATGGTGCAATAGACAACCACAATCAATCAGAGTGCAGAAGATGAGCAATCTGATAATCAGCAACCTGAAATGGGCCAACAAAACCTCCTCCCATCCTAAGGTTTAGGGAACTTTATAGAAGAAAGGGTGGTAAGATTGTAAGAGCCTGATTGTGGAGAGGTACACTGCTGACCAGTCACAACAAAACTGCTACATCTAGAAGTTCACTGCAATGAGACCTGCACAATGGCTGACAAATCAACATTCCCCTATGGACCAGAAAGGAATTCAGGAGAAATAATTACATTCAGTGGGAACCACAGGGACTGAGACAGGTGAAGGAAATGTCCATAACTGTGAGCTTACCCACAGAAGGACTACTTATACTGCCACAGAGGCCTGCCTGATCCCTTACTAGAGCAGACAACCTGAAAGGGAACCCTGTGACTCACATAAGCAGACATGCATGAGGATAGAAGGGAGAAGAATAGATTGGAAGATAGAGTAGGAAAATGAAAAAGGAAAGGGGAAGAGGTGGGGAGCAGGGAAAATCACTTATTTTGTTTGTATAGAAGGAAAATTCTTAATAAAAATTTAAATTAAATACATGGAAATACACAGGGGAAAAATCTATTTCTTACTAGATTACTGGGTCACCATCAGAAGACAAACCTCTGGAACAGTCAAATGTGAGAGATAATAGAACAAACTCAGTAAAGAGAGATTGGCTTTCTGCCCTGTGTTAACATGATAACCAACAAAACACTCCATGTATTCACAAAATGTAAGCTCTCTCAGCTCTATTCCTATGGGTCTCTATCATAGTTTGAAATACTTTGTCCCCTCTAGGCTCATGTATTCGAATCTGTAGTTGTTTGGGAAGGTCACAGCACCTTTTAGAGATAGAGACTTGCTGCAAAAAGGTAGTCACAGAAGGTGGCCCTTGATGTTATTTAACCCCACTCTACTTACAGGAGAGAACTGTTCTTGAAGCTGGAAGGTTTGTAACTCTCAGCCTCCTTGATGGAAGTATCTCTTCTGTGGAACAGTAAGCCAAATAAATCTCCCTTTCTTCCCATTAAGTTTCTTGATATTATGTGTTATCTCATAGCAACAAAGAAAATTAAGTGCCATAGAAATTGATACCAGGAATGGGGCATTGTGAGACTGTGAACCCAGTACCAGAAAATTTTCCTGAATCGGAGAGAAGTTGGTGTAAAAAGTAAAGAAATGTGATCCTTGCTCAGATGTGGCTACTATGACTTTGGAAATATTTGATGGGGAAAATATGGAAAACTTTGAAAATTTGTGATAAGAAATCCTTTGTGTCTTGGATGTGGGTCTGAAAGGGCCATTCTAGTGAGAGATGAGAAGAAAATTATGTTGTTAGAGATGTGGACAGTGGAAGCCCAATTTGTGATAATCCAGAGGAGAACAGAGACTCTGTTTTTAACTGGAGGAGGGGTAAATGTAGTGATGCCTAGGCAGATAATTTGACTAAATTTTGTCCTCATCCTGTAAACTTGTGTGAAGTCAAATTTGAGTATTTGGTGAAAAAGTTTCAAGGCAATGTAGTCATGATCATGTGTAATGTGTACTTTTTAGCAATGTTATTCAGAGTTATGAGGAAAAAGAGTAAGGAATCAGGAAGAAACATACAAAAACTGAAAGTTGATGAAAAATGTGAGAGCAAGGTTAAAGAAACTACAGACACCAAAATGTCAGCTATTGTTACAGGATATGCTCCACTAGTGAATCAAAGATTGTCATCAATTTGAATAATGGAAGAGGACCTACCCTAAGGGTAAATTCCTCATAAGAAGTCTCCATTCATAAGAATGCCATTTTATTTATTTGTTTTTTGAAAGGGAGTTAGCTGAAGTGCTGAGTTCAAAAGAAAAGGTCTTTTCCTCCTCTTAAACAACTGCTCAAGAGAGATTCTGCCCAGTATAAAACTTTTTCACAGCATAAGCACAGAGATGTTGAATCAGCTGTGATTTATGGAGGCCATTCTTCACCTAGAGATTATAACAGAACTTAATAAAGTCACTCACGTGGTCCTGGTTTTAGAGTCATGAAAGATGCCAGAGGGAAGATGATGGATTCCTCCTTCAAGAGTTCAGAGAATGACAGAAGATAGGCAAATAAGTGTCAGGATTGAAAAACTTTAAATGTAGAGGCCCAACAAAAGCAGTTTGTAATGTGGAGTTGAATCCTGATTTGCCATTGAGAAGTAAATATGTTAGAAATGCCAGAAATAATGTGGGATATCTGCCCAGGAAAACTATGTATGATGGGAGGATCCAACCCAAGAAAATGGTAAAGAAGTCAACGTAAGAGAATCGTGTGTTCTGTATGATGCTACACTGTGGAAGAGGTAGAACTGAAGCTCTTTGTAACTTAGATGATTTCAACAAGACACTCGCTTGCTGGACAAGGAACTGAAGAATTTGGAGTTTATCCTGTTGGTTTTTAGTATTGTTACAGACCAATCTTTCCTGGGTATGTCCCTATTCTTCCCTTTTGAAATGATCTTATTTGGAATGATCACTGCATTTTGGAAATATGTAACTTGTCTGTTGATTTTTACAAGAAACTTTCAACTTTGGACTGTGTTGGGCCTTTTGATGTAGTCTATGAGGACTTTTATTTATTTATTTTTTATTTTTTTATTATTTATTCAATTGTGCATGTATGATGTGTGCGCGTGTGTGCATGTATGTGTGTGCACATGTGTGCATGTATGTGTGTGTGTGTAGAAACACGGATGAATTTGGGAACCACCATGGACCTCCTCCACCTCCTCCTTCTTTACTCTGCCCTGGGATTCACAGGCTCCGCCCTACCAGGACCAGAAACGCAGGCCGCCCCCGCTTCCACCTGACATCTATACGTGGGGTCTAGGATCCAAACTCAGGACCTTCCACCTGCAAGGCAGAGGCTTAACCCCTGAGCCACCTCTCCAGCCCCTATAAGGACTTTTAAAGTTGACACAGTATGGGTTGCATAATGAGATGGCAATGAGTCTATGGAAGTCAGGACTGGGATATCATGGTTTGAAATGTGGGTTATCCCATGCAGGATTTTGTGTTTGCATCTTTGGTGTGTTTGGGAAGGTAATGGCACCTTTAAGAGCTAGAGCCTTGTTGGAAGAAGTAGCCTTGAAGGGAACAGCCTTGAGCTTTATTAACTCAACCCTACTTCCAGGAGAGGATGTCTCTTGCAGTTGGCAGTATGGGGTATTTTTGTTGTTGTTGTTGTTATTTATTTGTTTTAATTTACTCTGTGTGTGGGGGCACTGTGTATCTCTGTGGAGGACACAAAGGGGACATTGTGAATTATCCTGGATCACGTCTACTTCTTTTTTACTTAACTCTGGGATTTTCTAGGCTCCATCCACCAAAGAAGTATAGGCTGCCATCATTTCTGCCTGGCATTTTTACATGGAATCTGGAATCTGAACTCAAGACTTTCTCCTTGTGAGGCAGAGTATCAACCCCTTGAAATATCTCTCCAGCCCCCAGTTGGCAGTTTTTCAACTCTCAGAGTCCTTAATGGATGAGATTTAAACTTCCTCCAGCTTCAGATAGTCAGTCATATCTTTCTTGCTATGGTGGACTGTATCTATACTCTGGAACCTCATAACAAATGCATCTGCCTTTCTCCCCTTAAGTTGCTTGACGTTGGGTGCTATCTCCAAACAACAGAGAACAGTAACCAGTACAATTTCCATGGAAGCCTCACCACCTAGGCATGGGATTGCGCTATTGGCCATGCATGGGGGGTAGGGAGGAAGCATAGTGCTGCAAGTCCCAAATCTTCAAGGAGAATCATGTACATAACTCTTTTTCTGGCAACATACTCCACATTGTTTGATTGTTTTTATGAAAACCACATAAGTAGTATAAGAAAGGATGAATTTGTCTTGTTATGGATAACAAAATTGTTCATCTCACCTATATTATATTATCACTTCAAAAATTTCCTGGTTTAGAAAGATCTTTGAAAAGGATGGAATATCAAGTATCAATTTTGTTACAAATCATGTTATTGGTGATTTGCTTAAAGAGAACAGAAGCTTTTACTGAAATCAGGCAATGCTTTTTTTTAACCCTAGTAGGCCTTGCTTATTAAAGATGGTAGCTACTTCTCTACTTTTCATTGAGCCTTGATATTTTTCTCAAAAAAGAGCAAGTATCTTTTTTCTTCAAAATATCTCCATTTGTTTTGAAATGACACTGTGTGCATACAAGATCAACAGTAAATTACATCCATATTCCCTGTGCCTTCTGCATAAATCTTGTGTTTAGTGTACATTGGCCTTTCACTTTTACTTCTCAGTAGAATCCTCAAACTAAATGTTGCCTTACTGGCTTACTTTTTCACTTCTCTTCTTTATCAGATCCCTTCCGTGATTTCTTTTAAATTTAAAACTAAGCTTTCATAATTTCTTATGCAACAATAACATTTTAAGATTATAATATTGAAACAACTTTTCCTTCTTTAATGGGATCCCCTCTGTTCATCTTCAAGCAAATGCCCACTTTAGGATAGATTTTTGTGGCTGATGTTTTGTATCTGCTTATCATTTCAGAGGAAATGTTTGTGTTTATCCTCATCATAATTAAGATCATACTTTTAGAGCTTAAATGAGTATAGTTTAAAACTTTGTCTGGACAATAAAGAAATTATCATATTGTCTGAAATCTTGTGTTAGAAATTGGAAACTGTGATTTCTGAGTGGCAGAGAGTGATAAAGGGGAGAATTCACCAGAAAAGAGTCTGGGTATGGGAGGAGCAGTCATGACTGTGAGGATTCAGTGTGAGAGTTGGGACTTAACAATGTGACAATTCTCTCATCTTTCTTATACATGGGATCTTGTTCTGAGCTTGTCTCAGCAACAATATTTTTGCAGCTATATCTCTAAGGAGGTTCAGTGCGAAAAAGCTTTGATTCCTCTGATGCCAAGATGCACTCCCCATCCTCATCCTCTTGTGGTAGCTGTGCACACATAATCCCCCTTGCCTAACCTTTCCAACCTTTGATACTTTTGCCTAGCTCTCTATCTTTGGGTATTTTTCAAGATTCTATTAAACTTATTCCTAGGTGAATTTTCACTCTGAATATATCATCCCACAGAGTTAATGATATTTCCCTATATCCCATCCTTTTTTGATTATATTTCATAAAGTTACCTCATATATTTTGCCTTTTCAGTAAGAATTTTAGAGAAAAGCAAATCAAGTATGCTGGTTATAGGCATTAACTTGAAATTGAGATCCTTACTTCACTCTAGCAGAGCATATCTTTCCCTTATGGAAAGTAAGAAATTGGAGTTTGACTATATCTTGTAGCACATTAATGCTGTTCTAAGAAAGATTAAAATGTGTGCATAACTAAGATATTTTTCTGTGTGAAAATTCCCCATAAATATTAATTAGACCAACTACTCCTTAAGTTGAAATGTGGTTTTCACACTGATGTGTAGCTGTTGATAGATATAAATATAATCATAAATAGAACAAATAAATAACTTTCAAATTCTTTCTCTTATTTTCCTTTCATGTTAAAAAATAAGGACATATTTTATAAGACACTGATTTTGATTAAATCCAGTTCCATATGGGAGATCTTTTAAATTTAATGTGTTGATAAATATTCTTTCTTCAAAGTATAATTATCAATTATAGTTAATTTAGAACTCTACAGTTTCAGCATACTAATTGGAAAGAAAATACTTCCTTATAAAGATTGTCATTTGTGAATCTGTAGTTGGGTTGATTTTTTTTCCTTAAAATCTGTGTTTATTTGTTCCCATAGAATTATTATTTTTTAAATTTTTTTATTATTTTTCCACTCATACAAACTTAATAGGCACCCCGGTTCCCTCCCTCCCTCCACCTCTCCCTGGACCCCCTTGCTCCCTCCTCCCATTTCCCATCGCTTTTACCCCCTCCCTCTCTTTCTCCCAGTGCCCCTTTCTTCGCCCCCATCCCTGGAGCATCCTTTAGTGTGAATGTTAAAGTATTTCCATTATTTTCCACTCATACAGTAAGATCAGTAAAAGTTATTTGATTCCTAAACTATTATTAAATAGCACTGTATTTGGAGTGGCATTTGTAAATAGCTTATGAAAATAGATCTACTTTTCCTGCTTTAGTGAATTTCGATAGCTTATAACCTTTGTACCACTTATCCATTTTTGTAATTAAGCATAAATATCACTATAGAAATCTGCCACATGTTGGCTTCTTATATCAAGTAAATTTGTGCTTTCCTTAATGTCATCTAAGTTATCTGCAAAGACAAAGAAGATGGTATTTGCTTGTGATTTACTTGTACAAGGTATATTGAATGCATATTACATACTCAGTAACTTTAGAGTTAAAATGATGAGACATTTATTATTTGGCTTCAAAAACCCCACATTGTTTTGTTATTAATATATGTTCATTTTAAAACTGCAAGGTACTCTAACCAACACCCTGGAAAGATGTGACCATCAGTGACATAGTGTCATAAACATTAAGGGGGTAACCAAAAGTTTTCCTATTAAACTTAAGGTCCAATTTTCATGAAAGAGCACATTCCTGGTATTATACACCAGGCCAAGAACTTACCTTTTCAACATTTACATTATACCCACAGATTAGTGGATCCCTTGACTAAACTGAGAAGTTACCTTTGTAAATAGAAGGTGTTTATTGTAGAAAATCACAATTGAGTGAAGTGCAGAAAGTAAATCACTTGCAGACTGTCACTCTTAAACAGGATATCTAAGCCAACCCATCCCATCTCAAGGCTCAGAGGACAGGACTAATAAGAATGTTAGCATCTGAAGGAGTGTGTGTGTGGAGTTACAGCCAACCAGTATTTTTTGGACATGACAGCACTGTTACACTAATGAATTCGTTGTTGTTATGTGTACTTCCATTAAGACCTGCATAAGATTTAGCCTATTAACATTCCACCATGAATGGAAAGACCTCAAGAGATTTCAGATCTCTCTCAAAGACTGTTTAAGGTTAAAGCTGGATTGTGAGGGTGGCAGAAAGATGCTTTCCTCAATGATATACCCAGAGATATATGATTCATGTCCTAGCAAGTGCTCAGGCACATTAAATCAACAGAAGTCCACCTGAAATTCAGTGGGTCTCACTAGTGAAAAGGCATTGAGTTGGAGTGGGAATGTAAGGAAGAAGAAGGTTTAATGAGAAAAGGAGGCAGAGACAAGATTGGAAATTAAGTGTGAAAATATCACAAGTTCACTGAATTTATGGAAGAAGTTCTAAAAAATTGAAAAATAATAAAGAAAATTGTAATGTAAACTCATGAAAATAAAAGATGTGCCTACACTGAGAATGTTATTTTTAATCTTCTATGTTTAGTAGAGTTCAAATGTGGAGAAAATATTAAGAGAGAAATTTCAACAGAAATTATCATCAATTTGAAGAAATAAAAGCAAGAAGGACCACTGAATGAGATCTTTTCAGAAAGTAAAAATGGATATATAGCAATAAACAAATGAAAAATATAATAAGTTTATATATGATTTGAAATAAGATATACCCTTTATTTGATTATGCTTGATTATTAAATAATCAATGAGTTCAATATCTCTTAACGGGATTTTTTTTTGCACTGAAAAAGTTGACTTGCCTTTGGTGTAGAGGGAAAGCTTGATATATGGTTTACCAGGTAACGGTAGAGCAGAAGACATGTGTGACACCAACACATAAATATGTAGGAATCAGAAGAGAACAGAATAAGCATAAGTCACTCCAATTCTATAGAGAAGTCCACAGTGTGATAAGTAGTATCTTACCTCAGGCCACGATTTACTTTTACACAGTGTGATAAATTACATCCATTAAGACAAAGCGTATTCATAATTCATACTGCAAGTAGTAATAAACTCCAAATTGAACAGGGGTTAAATGAAATACAATAAGAATCATAAATGTCACTGTATAATTTAAATATAAATGAATTCCTTTATATTCTTGTTATCATAAAAGTTTTGTAACAATAATACATTGAACTTTAACAACATAAGCATTACCATCAAGATAAATAGAATTAAATAATTTTGAATGACAAAAAAATTCATAGTTGCACAGTGAAAGAAAGATGGTCTGTTAGAAAAATATGTAAGAGACACTAACAGAAAACTTTTATTTCTTGTTAAATTTTTTTATTTATTTTACTCTGTGTGTGTGTGTGTGTGTGTGTGTGTGTGTGTGTGTGTGTGTGAAAGGTCACTGTATGTCCCTGGGGAGGACCAAGGGTGAAATTGGAAATCCCATCCTGTATTGTTTCTACCTCCTTTTTGCTTTGCTCTGGGATTTATCAGAATTTGCCCATTACAATCAGAAGTGCAGGATATGCGATATCCTCCTGGTGTTTTTACATGGGATCTGAGATCTGAATTCACAATATTCTGCTTGCAAGGCATAGTCTTAACCCCTAAGCCATCTCTCCAGTCTATCATACAGTTTTAAAAATAATATGGGATGATATGCACTTGAACATGTGAACAGGTGATGAGAGAAAACCAGGATAAATTACAGAGGATTTGATTTCTCATGGGCCAAAATTAAATATCAAATGGAATTCTGGCTGTGAGAATCAGCACATTTTTACAGTAAAGTGTGTTAAACAACCATTGAGACATAAACTAGTTTGAACATTCAATGAATCATGGATTTAGCATCCCTGGATATCATGCAGTTCATGTTCTACTGAGACCATACAATTATAAAACTTTTTAA
Organism: Typhlomys cinereus; assembly: GCA_023101885.1. NCBI lineage: Eukaryota > Metazoa > Chordata > Mammalia > Rodentia > Platacanthomyidae > Typhlomys > Typhlomys cinereus. The sequence continues at coordinate 2,250,160 of JALPQD010000105.1, read as the reverse complement.
AAGATGTTTGTAAAATTAATAAGACTCACTAAAGTAGCAATTCTCTACTGAGGCCTTGAGAGCTGGATAAGCAGCTAAATAAAGCACTTGTTGTACAGCCCTGATGATCTGAATACAGATTCTCAGATCCTATAGAAGAAGTCACACTTGGTGTTGCAATAAGTAGTAACCAAACTATGACTACCCAGAAAAGAATAGGGATCCTGAGATTCTTCCCAGGTTTTCAGGACAATCAGCCTGGTTTATATAGTAGCAGGAAGTAGTTACAAATATAGTGGAAAAGTTTTGTCTTCTAACCATCAGATATATGCAAATGACACATGCACCCACACTCAGACACATATACGTATATGCACATACACACACACCTGATGAGAGTTTTACTGAAGATTTCTGTTTGGTAAATTTTCATTCTCCAGTTTACCTTGCATTACATAGACTTAGTTTATAAAGAAGCCCAAAAAATGGAATCACCTTAGCCTAATGACTTTCACAATTAGATTTTTAACATTTCTTTCCTTGTGGCCAACATTTCCCTGACAAGAAATTAAAAACAAACTTGAGTCTAAACTGTCAATCTCATGGCTAGCTTTCCTTTGTCTTGATATAGAAGTCCTTAAACATGACATCTGGTTCATTCTCTTGTGCCCCTGAGATTATTCATTGGCTAAAATGCATGCTCAAAACCCTGGTGATCTGAGTTTTGTTCCCTGGAACCCACATGGTAGAAAAAAAGAAATGACTTCCAAAAGTTAAATTGTTCTCTACTATGTTCATGCACCATGGCATATATCAGTCTACCAGTCTCTCTCTCTCTCTCTCTCTCTCTCTCTCTCTCTCTCTCTCTCTCTCCAATTTCTCTAATAAATGCATAAATTAAAAAGAATGTTCATTGGGGTCAGAGAGGTGGCTCAGAGGTTAAACCTCTGCCTTGTGGGCGGAAGGTCCTGAGTTCGGATCCTGAACCCCACGTATAGACGCCGGGAGGAAGCGGGGGTGGCCTCCGTTTCTGGTCCTAGTAGGGGAGAGCCTGTGAATCCCAGGGCAGAGTAAACAAGGAGAAAGTGGAGGCGGTCCATGGTGGTTCCCGAATTCGCCCGTCATTCTACACACACACACACACACACACACACACACACACACATGCACATACATGCACACACACACATACAAACACACGTGCACACACACGCATACACGCACAATTGAATAAATAATAAAAAAAAGAATGTTCATTATTTTTATTCTTGATGACAATGAGAATATATACCACAGTACTGAGAGTTAAAGATATAAGAAAGATTCATGGGCTGGAGAGGTGGCTCAGGGGTTAAGCCTCTGCCTTGCAGGCAGAAGGTCCTGAGTTCCGATCCTAGACCCCACGTATAAAGACGCCAGGCAGAAGCGGGGGCGGCCTGCATTTCTGGTCCTGGTAAGGCAGAGCCTGTGAATCCCAGGACAGAGTAAACAAGGAGGAGGTGGAGGCGGTCCATGGTGGTTCCCAAATTCACCTGTGGTTCTACACACACACACACACACACACACACACACACACACACACACTTACACACACGCGCACACGTACGATTGAATAAATAAAAAAATTATAAAAAGAAAGATTCATGAGGAGAAATTACACACCATGCATGTGAAAGTAGTTATGGTCAGGAGGTTAATACAACAATCAATACTCCCAAACCCAACCAACTAAGGTTTCTATGGAAGCATAAAGAAAACAACACAGTATAAGACCAAATTTAGTTTCTGACCCCAGAGATCAGTTACTTAATGAACTATGAGTCTGAACTGAAAGTGATTCTCTTGCTGTGAAGTTACAATACATCTGATAAGTTGATGAATACTTCACCTGAATGGAATCATTCAGAATTGGTGAAAGAAGATCAACAAGTTGTACCAAATAATAAGGAGGTATAAAAGAATGTAACTATTCTCCTTCAATGAAAAAGAGGAACAAGGAAGGTTAGAGAAGAATAGAGCACCAAGAAGTGTGTTTTCACTCTGAAGCCAAAATGACTTGTGAGCAAAAGTCTGAATTGTGTTATTTGGTTTTCAAGAAAGTATCAAATGCAACCCTGACAGGCTTGTGTATTTGGGAAGGTCATAGCCCGTTTGGGAAGTGAGCCTTGCAGGAGGAAGGCATTCACAGGGAGTGGACCTTGAGGTAGAGAGCTCTGCTCTAACAAAAGACAGTCTAGCAGCTCTCAGCTTCCTGGATGGGTGTGACCTGGCCTCTCTGTGCCATTTCTGCCCATGAAAAATTGTTATCATCACTCAGGACCATAAGCTGAATAATTCTCCTTTTTCTCCTTATGTTGCTTGACTTTGGGTGATTTCTCACAGCAGCACAAAGAGTAACCAGTATAGTTACTAATGCTATAATTCCTCATTTTTTTTGTTTTCTTTTTAGGTTTTTTTTAACTAAATATTAAAACTAGGATTGCATGGTTTGATGACTTTTGGAGGCAAACAACTCACTGTAAGAGAAGGATACAAGCATAAAGGAACTTCATGGCTTTAGATTGATAATGGATACTTGAATGTGATTTCAGATATACACATGCATAATGAGATAGATGAATATGTATATTTGTGTCATTCATATATGCATATGTCATGCATATCTCCATGTATATCTATGCCATTCATATATACATATATCATGTGTATCTCCAAAAATTGATATGCTGAACTATGATACAAAGCATGAAGGCAGTATCACACATATAAGGAACACTCCCCTTGCTTTTCTCTGTGTTTGACAGCAGGCCTATCCTATTCTGTCTTACCTCATACTAAGAAATCCCATAGATAGGATGAAGTACTTGCATAAATTTTGAATTCTATATGGTACCAAAGAGAGTAGTCCTTGCAGAAGGAACAAAAAAAAAGGTGCAAGAGGCCAGAAAAGCATCAAAACTCATATCTCCAGATGTAAGAACAATGGGATATCCACCACTCAGATTGAAGCAACTTTATACAGAAATGTAAAGTAGCAACTGAAATCATGTTGCAAATTCAGATAAAGGATTGTGATTAGTGGTGAAGGAGCCAAGGAAAATTAAAATTTCTTAGTACATGTTCAGACCACCAATCTGTGAATCCAGGAGAAGTCAGCTTTACTGAGGGCTTGGATTCCTCACCTGAGAAGCAGAGTGTGATGAATCTCTCATGCACAAAAAAAGACTCTGATCTTGACTTTTGCCTGAGATCAAAGAAGGACTCCAAAAGTGCTGGTTCATCAGGCCAAGATTTAATACTTTCACTTTTATAGAGAACTCATAATTCAACCTCCTCATCGTTTGTACAAAGTTTCTCAGATAAAGTGAAATATTTTTGTCAAGACAGCATCCTAAACACCACTTTCCACCAGGTGTTATTCTATACTTTTTGTCATGTCAGAATTCTGAGCAGCCATCCAGGAAAATGGGTACCCTTACCCTATACCACATCTGTTGGTGCTTAAATCTCACACTTCTGAACCTCACAAATTATAATCACTAGTTATAAAAGAGATAGTATACTATTTTGGTTTATCAGCCCAGGTGGATTAAGATACTCAAACTAGAAACTGAAGGATTTCTGAAGAGGAAATAGATACAAACAAGTAGACTATTTCAAAGGAGGTTTTAAATTGAATGCTACTTCTAGAAGACAATATCACAGCTGAAAAGATGTACTTTACAAAAATGTCAGACTTTTATGTAACAACACTACAAATAAGTGACATAAGGTTGAATTTTCAGTGCTCATAGTCATAGAAAAACTATTAAATTGAGGATTTATCTGACTTTATACAGTTTTAAAATATGATTTTCAAAGCTCTCAGAACACTTTTTTTCTGTTAAAACTGTGTTACACAGGAAAAGTTCCTATAATTTGAAGATAATAAGTGTAACAAGAAGAAACACTTTATTACTCATACCACAGAAAACTTTGATTTCTAATTATACCTTTTAGATATACATTATTATGTACACTTGGAAAAACAGCTATCTAGAGGACTTCAAAGTATTAAATGATGTCTGACATCAAGAAAAGCCTCATTAGTGTTATTTTTATACCAAAGAATTTTCTTTTAAAAATAGTCAAGGCAGAGAAGCTTCTAATGAATAAGGAGCAGATTTTGTTAACTCAGAGAAAACTATCATGTAATATTAATGGCTATATGCAAACTCAGAGGTGTGTAGCCACTATGGATTGGATACTATTTGTATTCCATGCCTTTAACCACATCTAAAGGACTAAAAAGACACAAATATGAGCAAACTTTTGCCTTGGAAACTCTCCTTCATATCTTGTCATTTATTAAAAATATTTAAAACAACAAACCAGTGACGCTTGGGAGTTCATATTGGAAATTCAAGCACAGAAGGAAGAGAGGCAGGAAGACTTTCACATATTCGAATCCAGTGAGACCTACATAGTAAGTTTCAGACTGGTCAAAGTTGTACAATAAGTCCCTCTTTCAAAAAATGTAAGTCTTATGAACTTGCCTCTAGGTGATTATGAAACACCTTGATGTGTAATGTATTTTTGATAGACATTTCTTTATAAAAGGTCATAGTTTAATTCATGCATTGCTTGGCAGTATGTTTGTTATTCTGAATATATTATTTTCCTCATTTTTATTGTTAATTTTTAATTTGTTACATATTTATCTGTATGATATCTAAGAGTCCTTGTAAATCCATTTTTCTTTATGATTTTGTGCATAATCATTTTTCACCCCTTTTAAAATATGTAACACTTATTTATATTATTTAAATGTCTATTTATATTGAGTTACTGGTTTATGGTTTATATCTTTCAGAAGGTCTAGGATGTAGTTAATCATAAAATACTCATCTAGTATGAGACTTTACATTCAGTTATCAACACCATCTAGAAAATATCTTTGAAAATGTTCTTGTTTGTTTGAACACATCATTTTTTACACCCAGGTCAGTCCGGGCTTTCTAGTGAGAACATTCAAAGTTCTTTTACATCCTTTGTTTCTTTTTCTGCCAAATTCTCCAGCTTCTTTTATGGTCAGTTAAATATTTTCCATTATATTTTTCTGACATCCTACTATATGGGTTTTGAACACCAAGAAATAGCTCTTATTTCTTATTCTTTGATCAAATATAAGTAATAATTTCATAGTTATCTTGTCCTTCAATAAGGCTTCACATAATTTGAAATATAACCAAGCCAATTTGTAAAGAGAATATGAAAGATGAAAAAATATGTAACAGTACCATTTAAAGAAATTAGGGCACATAGAATAATATCAAATATTTTATCTAAGGCAGGGGAGATTAAACATTTTTTTGCCAAAATACAGCAACAATGATAAGGATAATAGTTATTGCACAAGGACCAAATACCTCATGGTGAGATCTGCACAGCATTGTTCTGTAAGAGTGACGCAAGTATGAATATAAAGACAAGATACATAAAGAAAAGCTGAAATAAGCTAGATTGCTGGCTTCAATGGAGACACAGCAGTCAGATAAACCCAAGTATGCTTATTATATAGGCATGATAATAATAACCTTACATCAGCAGATGCCATAAAGAATAAGATGTGTGGTTTTCTTGCAGCATACAATGCATTCTTCATAAAGGTCAACCATGCACAAACAATTCTTACCTGAACAAGAGGCAAACAGAATCATGTCTAGTGAACTTCTGGCACAAGCCTTGCTTATCAATAATCTGTTTTGCCATGGCTGTACTCATATCAGTTTTCCAGCATAGTCATGCTAAGATGTTGCTGTAATAATCCTTCACTATAACTGCTCTCTTCAATCTTGCTTAAGTGGGTTTCCACTGCCTAAATCTGAACAATTTGAATATTAAAGCACATAAAATAATGGAGTACAACACATTGAATAAAGAGAATCTATTATCCTAAACTGACAAGTAAGCATTAGAGCTGCAGAATTATGATGATAGGTAGCAGAATGGCAGACATATCAAAAAGTTAAATAGGTAGACAGATGGACATAACACAAAGGAAAATACTTTCTTATCATGGAATGTCAGTATTTATAACAAATTAAAGAAATTACCATTTGGGGGCTGGAGAGGTGGCTCAGGGGTTAAGCCTCTACCTTGCAGGTGGAAGGTCCTGAGTTCGGATCCTAGACCCCACGTATAGACGCCGAGCAGAAGCGAGGGCGGCTTGCGTTTCCAGTCCTGGTAGGGCGGAGCCTGTGAATCCCAGGGCAGAGTAAACAAGAAGGAGGTGGAGGCGTC